>CM077503.1:37096007-37505822 GCA_039654745.1 Houttuynia cordata
CTCTCCAATCTTGTAGCCTTCAAAGGGATAGTAGTACATCACTCCTATTCCTCTCCCGGCTTTAACAATCCGGAGACATATTAGAATGTTAATGGAACCTTTTTTTGTTAAATTGAATTTGACATGAACATTTTACTTTATTTGTTTCTATTGCGTTTAACTCGCAGTTCCTTGATGCTATATTTAAAGAAAATTACTGAGCTTGATCAGTGTATTGCCAAGGCTACAAAATGCTTCTGGATACTTCTGATATCTGAATGAGTGTGAATTTTATATTTATGACCTTTTGAATATTGTTTTTAGTGGTTTTGAGAATATCAATGGTTTTTGGGCTGCAAAACTCTCTAATTTTCAAGCGGAATTTGAGAAAAGGAGAGATGGTTTCATTGTGTTCTCTGCCATGTGGAACACAGTCACAGGCAGTTCGAAAAAATTTGTAATTTTGCAAATAGTCGTCCCATTTAAACTTGCTGTATTGATTATGATATGGTTATAAGTACAATAATAGCAATCGTTTTCTTTATTAATTGTCATGCTGGTTGCCTGCGTCGGGGTATAGATGACTGAATCGAACTCCAAAGTTACATGCCAGTTTTTCATCAAGGGCACAGATTTCTTCTTACGTGATGGAATTTATGCCATTTCAGATTTCATTCTTGCTCTGCAAATATGCTAAAATTACCCATTGACTGATTCTCACTTGTATTACTTTTTAGGAATTCTTGGAGTTGATGGGATTGTCCTTATAGAGATCTTCTCATTTGCATAAAAAGTTGCCATGTATGCTAGGGGATTCAAATGCAGGGATCACAAATGGCGTTCAGTGTTTAGGCGATCCTCTGGCTTGACTAGATCGAACGAAAGCCGTTGTATTCATTCTCACTTCGTAACTGATCCCTGTAGGGATCACAGATCTCGAGAAAATGTTATAAGAAAATTTCAGCAAGACCTATTACTGGTTCCTGGATTTGTTTGCAGAGGTGGTACCACCAGGTTATATGGAAGATCTAATGCACTTGTCACATGTATTAGTTTGAGGTTCTACAGCTCTGAAGGAGACGGAAGGAATGCAAGCGAAGGTAAACATGTGCCTGTCAAAGATTCGGCAAGTTTTGATAAGGGGAAAGCTAGAAGAGAGAATATTAGGTCGAGTTTGCAGGATTGTGATGACCATGCTAGACTTGGGGAGCATGATCAGCAAGAGTGGCTCAATAACGAGTTGTCTGTAGTGAGCAAGAGAAAGGAGTCACCTTTCTTGACCCGAAGACAAAGGTTTAAGAATGAATTCTTGCGGAGAGTTGTTCCGTGGGAGAAGATTAAAGTTTCTTGGGATACTTTTCCTTACTTTATCGAGTAATTACTTTCCTGTCTGCTGTTTATGTTGTCTACTTTCAAACTTTGGAAGTAACTTTATTGATTGAAAACTGCATGTCTTTGTTTAGTGATCATTCGAAAAGTACCTTAGTAGAGTGTGCTGCATCACATTTGAAACATCAGAAGTTTGCTGCCTTGTATGGTAGTCGTTTGGCCTCATCAGCTGGGAGAATATTGCTTCAAAGCTTTCCAGGTTGTTTCTCAGAATAGTGTAGCTTATGGTTGCATTGTAGCTTTTGCTTTTTCACTAGGAAAACCTCTACGGGGTGTTCTTCGTCTTTTTTCTTATGGATCTGTAATTCTTCTTTTTCTTTTCTTTTTGGATCTGCAATTCTTCTTCTTCTTCTTCCCAGATTGCTTCTTGAAATATACTAGATATGATTGCATTTCTTTTCCTGTTTTTTCTCCAAAAAAAACTTCATCATTGTTGTGATTATCATTCTTTTGGGTGTTTAACAGGCACAGAGCTTTATTTAGAAAGATTAGTGAGAGCCGTTGCAGTGGAATTACAAGTTCCTTTACTTATGCTTGATGGTAGTGTTCTTGCTCCACATGTAAGAATTATGACTCAAAATCATATCTTATAGTCATTTAATCAATTATTTCTCTTAAATTATTTTAAAAGCTATTGCTCTTATGATGCCATGTCATTTATTGAATGCCAGGATTTTGGTGAAGAGCTTGTTTCAGAAAGTGACACAGATGACGAGAATGCTGAGTCAGGGGAGGAATGCACATCTGATTCCGAAGTTGAAGAAGAATGGGCAAGTGGAAGTGAAGCAAGATCAGACAGTACTGATGAAGATGCAATAGATGCAAAGGCATCTGCTGAAGTGCTGAAAAAGCTTGTGCCTTACAACACCCTTGAAGAGTTGGAAAAGGTAAGAATTTAGTAATTTTGGGCCATGTTTGAATGGAGGGTGGTTAAATAAAAGAGAGACTAAGAAAGGAAATAAAGGAAATTAAGTGCAATAGAGATAAATAGCTTTCATCTTTTTATTTGCCTCACTGATGAGGGCTTGAAGCGAAGAACAAGCGCTCTGTTGAGACTCCAAATAAGTTTTCTTAAGATAATGAAAGGGAATTGGTCAATTGGTGGATTGAGGAAAGATGGGAAGAATGACAAATTTTGTTAAAAAATAATCTCCCTTGATACATATTTAGAGAAGAGAAATAACCTGTAATGGGGTAACTCCTAATTGCAATAAGGAAGTTGGGTAAAGCTGCAAGTAAATTCTTTATTTACTTGGGACTTCTGAACTAAGCAAATCCACTCAGGTAATACTGCATCATTAAGCAAGGATATTCATTGGCCCTGTCTCTTGAAAAAATCTCGAGGATAACCTGTAATGAGTAACTCCTAACTGCAATACGGAAAGAAAAATAGTTAAGGTTCTAGTTGAGCAAGTAATTCCTAATTTACTTGGGAATTCTGAAGTCTGAACTAAGCAATTCTCTTTACGCACGTCTAATGCATAATTAAGCAGGGATCTTCATTGGGATCCCCTGTCTTGACAAGAACTCTTCCTCGAGTTCTGATGCAAAACTCCTCCTAGAATTCCTGGTATCATGAGGTTCCGGTGGAGGCTGAGGTGACCGCGGGCTGTGATGGTAGCTTCCCGGATGGGCCGACAAGTGAATTCGCGAATTCTGAACTGCAACATACTTGAATTAGCTTGGTATGGGACTGAATAAATGCATGTAAAGACAACCCACGTAACAAATCTCAAATCATGGCTTAAGGGACCCAGCTAATGTACATGCAGTTTTCAACTTCCAATGTAGTAGCCTTGCGACAAACCTGCATAAGCGATAGGCCCGGATCTGGGGCAGCCCAGAATAGAGTGGTGTCTTTTGAAGTGGATCTGCTCGAATTTCCACAATGCCTTTTTCTGTCCGATGACGATGAGTTCAGTATTAGTGCCAGAGGAGCAGTTGAGGAAAGCGGCACGGTTGTTTGTGCTTAGACGAGCTGAAGATGTGACAGTAGAGGGCTTGATGGCTGTGTGCCTTGGCCAGAACGCGGGGGGGGGGGGGGGGGGGGGGGGGGGGTTATGTACAGTTTGGATTGGCAAAGAGTTTGGATTTGTGAAAATAATGATGGAAAACATTTATCCTCTACAACTCATTCAATCCACAGAAATTGAGATACTGACATAATTCGTATAGAAAACATCAATTAAAGTTGGTTGAAAGTCCTTATGACACGAAGGTTTAAAGGCCAACTACTCTCTAAAAAAAAAAGAAATAACGGCAGCTACTTAATTAAAACCTGATGCAGCATGATGCTTCTTCTCGAGATTCGAGAATAGTAAGAGATGAGAAGCAGTAGCAACGACGGCTGGTATTTTATATTTATAGTAGCAGAAACAACTCATGGTTGATAGTCGAAACTGCAACAAATTCGGAGAAGAATAGTGACAAGTAAATGGAACTATCAGAAAAATTGGGAACGGAGAACATAATGTCAAAGTCGGGTTTGGTTTGGCAGGGTGTCAATTCAGTTCGTGTTGCTTTGGGAGAATTCGGGAACATATTGGCAACGACATGGCAGGATGTTGGAACCATAGTTAAAATTACCATAATTTTTTGCCTATATATTATAGTCACATCTTCCTAATGCTCCATTATATAAGAGATGAGTTAACATAAAATCTAGAGAAACTTTCATGGAAGGAACTCTGTCAGCCTGTATTTACACAAAAGTTCCTTACTGTGATTTTCATTCACATAAGGGGCCGTTTGGGGCGTGAAAAATCAGCTCCATTCACATGGATTTTTTTGGAAAAATCCAGCTAAAGAGTGGATAAATGGGATAATCCACTAACCAGTATCCCATTTATCCACTCTTTAGCTGGATTTTTCCAAAAAAATTCATGTGGATGGAGCTGATTTTTCACGCCCCAAACGGCCCCCAAGTCTTATAACTAATTTGAAAATTTCACGTAAGGAAATAGGAACCCACCTTTTTAGGTTTTCTGGCACCCATTATCTCAAAATGACAAAGACTTTCAGGTCTAGTTTTAGGGCTCTTAAAAAAATCAACTTTCTCCTCCCCGATGGAGGTAAGGTGGGCTTGCCGCTGCTGAAATGTGGCTGTGGAGGAGCTTATTTTTTTCAAAAGAAATTCAAATGGGGTAGCATTTGAAAATTCAATTGGAAAGAAGTTCATTTATGTCTTCGTAAAATTTATATTCATGTAAATAGTCATGTCAGAATCTGCATTTTGGGTAATTTAGGGCATTTCTCTTTTTTATCTGAAATTGCCTCCAAAGTTGACCAATTAAACTTAATAAAGCCAAGGTGCACTATTTCATGGGCTGAGGTATTCAAATTTCTGTTTTCAAATTATTATTCAAGAATGAGTAAAATTTGATTAAAAGATATTGGCATAATCATCTGAAGATCCGCCCACTTGATAAACGGATTTGGCCACATTCAAACTAGCCCAACGAATGGTATCTCAGCTGGCCTAAGCCCATACTAGCTTCTGTCGACCTAGATGATGTAATGCTGTCTAGTGCTACTCTGGGTTTAGCAAAAAAGGAAAGAAAAACTAGAGATGTACAAAGTGTGTAGGCTAATCTGACGTGGTAGTTGCCAGCCTGTGCTGGAATCCAGGGGGGCTCCAGGGGGCCTGCCATTGCAGAGACTAGAGAGTTTTTGCTGGGATTCTTTGGTAGGGTGGTTGATACTATATAAAAGCTAATGGTCTACAACCTCCATGCGAGATAGTTTTCTGAGTCTCTTGAACTCATTTTTAGAAGCTGCTGTAAGTGTTTCTGATTTCTTAGTGCAATCTGTTTTGGGAAAGACAAAGGCGATTACTGATGCAGCAATCTAACAATAGAAAGAAACTATATTGAATTGATAAAAAAGAAAGGATTACAATACCTGAATCCACAGGGCTCTTCGAATCCACGAAGGTATTACACAGTCTGGAGCTTGAATCCACAAGCATACAACCTCTGTTTCATAGAACTAAAAGGAATTTCTGAAAATACAATCAACTAACTCTTCTAACAGACATGTGGGTCTATTTATAGACTCACTTAAAAGATGAAAAGACTTAACTACCCCTTCTATTCTAACTGTCTTAACTAACTTGAATTAGATAGTTACAGAATTACCCTTCCTTATTACATAGTGTCTTCTAGCTGTCTTCTAGCTATTGTAAACATGCTGAACTAAGTACTAAGCAGCCTACATCAGGCCCTCCTCAAGAAAAGCTCGTCCTCGAGCTAAGGAAGTGAAGAATCAGCACGAAGAGGCCCAACATAGGGTGTAAGATTAGACACATTAAATGTCTTGGAAAAGGAAGGTTTACAACATAAGCATTGTTGTTAATCTTCCAAATGATTTGATATAGTCCCACTTTCTTCTGAGTTAATTTGTGATAATGGCCTACAGGGAGTCTCTCTTTTCTAAGGTACACCATAACAAAATCACCAACTTGGAAGATCTGCTCCCTCCTTTTTAGGTCAGCTTTGGATTTATATTCAGCATTAGACTTCTGAAGTGCCTCTCTAACTTGTTGATGAACAGTGGTCAGCCTGAAAGGCAGTATTTTCTCTAGTTTGTTTAGGTAGCTCTGCCAAATCCACTGGCTGCTTAGGAACATAGCCATAAACAATAACAAAGGAAGACAGGCCAGTAGATCTGTTAGGAGTTGCATTATAGGCAAACTCAGCTTAGGCCAGAAATGCATCCCATTGCTTAGGAGAAGAACTTGAATAGCATCTCAGTAGGTTACCCAAAGACCTATTCACCACCTCAGTAGGTACTAGGGCAATCCTATGCTGAATGTTTCTCATTGGAGGTAAATAGCGTTCATCTTTTTATTTGCCTCACTGATGAGGGCTTGAAGCGAAGAACAAGCGCTCTGTTGAGACTCCAAATAAGTTTTCTTAAGATAATGAAAGGGAATTGGTCAATTGGTGGATTGAGGAAAGATGGGAAGAAAGACAAATTTTGTTAAAAAATAATCTCCCTTGATACATATTTAGAGAAGAGAAATAACCTGTAATGGGGTAACTCCTAATTGCAATAAGGAAGTTGGGTAAAGCTGCAAGTAAATTCTTTATTTACTTGGGACTTCTGAACTAAGCAAATCCCCTCAGGTAATATTGCATCATTAAGCAAGGATATTCATTGGCCCTGTCTCTTGAAAAAATCTCGAGGACAACCTGTAATGAGTAACTCCTAACTGCAATACGGAAAGAAAAATAGTTAAGGTTCTAGTTGTGCAAGTAATTCCTAATTTACTTGGGAATTCTGAAGTCTGAACTAAGCAATTCTCTTTACGCACGTCTAATGCATAATTAAGCAAGGATCTTCATTGGGATCCCCTGTCTTGACAAGAACTCTTCCTCGAGTTCTGATGCAAAACTCCTCCTAGAATTCCTGGTATCATGAGGTTCCGGGTGGAGGCTGAGGTGACCGCGGGCTGTGATGGTAGCTTCCCGGATGGGCCGACAAGTGAATTCGCGAATTCTGAACCGCAACATACTAGAATTAGCTTGGTATGGGACTGAATAAATGCATGTAAAGACAACCCACGTAATAAATCTCAAATCATGGCTTAAGGGACCCAGCTAATGTACATGCAGTTTTCAACTTCCAATGTAGTAGCCTTGCGACAAACCTGCATAAGTGATAGGCCCGGATCTGGGGCAGCCCAGAATAGAGTGGTGTCTTTTGAAGTGGATCTGCTCGAATTTCCACAATGCCTTTTGCTGTCCGATGACGATGAGTTCAGTATTAGTGCCAGAGGAGCAGTTGAGGAAAGAGGCACGGTTGTTTGTGCTTAGACGAGCTGAGGATGTGACAGTAGAGGGCTTGATGGCTGTGTGCCTTCGCCAGAACGGGGGGGGGGGGGGGGGGTTACTTCGGGTTATGTACAGTTTGGATTGGCAAAGAGTTTGGATTTGTGAAAATAATGATGGAAAACATTTATCCTCTACAACTCATTCAATCCACAGAAATTGAGATACTGACATAATTCGTATAGAAAACATCAATTAAAGTTGGTTGAAAGTCCTTATGACACGAAGGTTTAAAGGCCAACTACTCTCTCGAAAAAAAAAAAATAACGGCAGCTACTTACTTGAACCTGATGCAGGATGATGCTTCTTCTCGAGATTCGAGAATAGTAAGAGATGAGAAGCAGTAGCAACGACGGCTGGTATTTTATATTTATAGTAGCAGAAACAACTCATGGTTGATAGTCGAAACCCCAACAAATTCGGGGAAGAATAGTGACAAGTAACTGGAACTGTCAGAAAAATTGGGGACGGAGAACATAATGTCAAAGTCGGGTTTGGTTTGGCAGGGGGTCATTTCAGTTCGTGTTGCTTTGGGAGAATTCGGGAACATATTGGCAACGACATGACAGGATGTTGGAACCATAGTTAAAATTACCATAATTTTTTGCTTATATATTATAGTCGCATCTTCCTAATGCTCCATTATATAAGAGATGAGTTAACCATAAAATCTAGAGAAACTTTCATGGAAGGAACTCTGTCAGCCTGTATTTACACAAAAGTTCCTGTGATTTTCATTCACATAAGGGGCCGTTTGGGCCGTGAAAAATCAGCTCCATCCACATGAATTTTTTTGGAAAAATCCAGCTAAAGAGTGGATAAATGGGATAATCCACTAACCAGTATCCCATTTATCCACTCTTTAGCTGGATTTTTCCAAAAAAATTCATGTGGATGGAGCTGATTTTTCACGCCCCAAACGGCTCCCACGTCTTATAACTAATTTGAAAATTTCACGTAAGGAAATAGGAACCCACCTTTTTAGGTTTTCTGGCACTCATTATCTCAAAATGACAAAGACTTTCAGGTCTAGTTTTAGGGCTCTTAAAAAAAATCAACTTTCTCCTCCCCGATGGAGGTCAGGTGGGCTTGCCACTGCTGAAATGTGGCTGTGGAGGAGCTTATTTTTTTCAAAAGAAATTCAAATGGGGTAGCATTTGAAAATTCAATTGGAAAGAAGTTCATTTATGTCTTCGTAAAATTTATATTCATGTCAATAGTCATGTCAGAATCTGCATTTTGGGTAATTTAGGGCATTTCTCTTCCTTATCTGAAATTGCCTCCAAAGTTGACCAATTAAACTTAATAAAGCCAAGGTGCACTATTTCATGGGGTATGGTATTCAAATTTCTGTTTTCAAATTATTATTCAAGAATGAGTAAAATTTGATTAAAAGATATTGGCATAATCATCTGAAGATCCGCCCACTTGATAAACGGATTTGGCCACATTCAAACTAGCCCAACCAATGGTATCTCAACTGGCCTAAGCCCATACAAGCTTCAGACCTAGATGATGTAATGCTGTCAAGTGCTACTTTGGGTTTAGCAAAAAAGGAAAGAAAAACTAGAGATGTACAAAGTGCGCAGGCTAATCTGACGTGGTAGTTGCCAGCCTGTGCTGGAATCCAGGGGGCCTGCCATTGCAGAGACGAGAGTTTTTGCTGGGATTCTTTGGTTGGGTGGTTGATACTATATAAAAGCTAATGGTCTACAGCCTCCATGCGAGATAGCTTTTCTGAGTCTCTTGAACTCATTTTTAGAAGTTGCTGTAAGTGTTTTCTGATTTCTTAGTGCAGTCTGTTTTGGGAAAGACAAAGGCGATTACTGATGCAGCAATCTAACAATAGAAAGAAACTATATTGAATTGATAGAAAAGAAAGGATTACAATGCCTAAATCCACAGGGATCTTCGAATCCACGAAGGTATTACATCAGAAAACATACTGAATCCATAGTCTGGAGCTTGAATCCACAAACATACAGCCTCTGTTTCAGAGAACTAAAAAGAATTTCTGAAAATACAATCAACTAACTCTTCTAACAGACATGTGGGTCTATTTATAGACTCACTTAAAAGATGAAAAGACTTAACTACCCCTTCTATTCTAACTGTCTTAACTAACTTGAATTAGACAGTTACAGAATTACCCCTCCTTATTACATAGTGTCTTCTAGCTATTGTAAACATGCTGAACTAAGTACTAAGCAGCCTACATCAGGCCCTCCTTCTCAAGAAAAGCTCGCCCTCGAGCTAAGGAAGTGAAGAATCAGCACGAAGAGGCCCAACATAGGGTATAAGATTAGACACATTAAATGTCTTGGAAAAGGAAGGTCTACAACATAAGCATTGTTGTTAATCTTCCAAATGATTTGATATAGTCCCACTTTCTTTTGAGTTAATTTGTGATAATGGCCTGCAGGGAATCTCTCTTTTCTAAGGTACACCATAACAAAATCACCAACTTGGAAGATCTGCACCCTCCTTTTTAGGTCAGCTTTGGCTTTATATTCAGCATTAGACTTCTGAAGTGCCTCTCTAATTTGTTGATGAGCAGTGGTCAGCCTGGAAATAGTATCTACAGCAGCAGTATTTTCTCTAGTTTGCTTAGGTAGCTCTGCCAAATCCACTGGCTGCTTGGGAACATAGCCATAAACAATAACAAAGGAAGACAGGCCAGTAGATCTGTTAGGAGTTGCATTATAGGCAAACTCAGCTTAGGCCAGAAATGCATCCCATTGCTTAGGAGAAGAACTTGAATAGCATCTCAGTAGGTTACCCAAAGACCTATTCACCACCTCAGTAGGTACTAGGGCAATCCTATGCTGAATGTTTCTCATTGGAGGTAGCTGAAGAGGCAGTTCATCAGAAACTAGATGAGCATATTTTTTAAACAGTTGCTGAATAGGAAAAGGAAGTAGTTTGGTAGTCTCAGCCTCCAGTTTTTCCAGCTCTTTGATAACCACCAAGCTGACTTCTCTGCTACAAAATCCCTGCGAATGTTGCTCTCCATTAGTACTTTGTTCTGCCCCTTATAGAAGACTCCTTAAGATTAGAAACTGTAGTCTGACCCATACTTTTCCCTAGTTGCCAGCAGTTCTTCTTTTCCAGCTGTTGTGCAGATGTTTTATGCTTCATTTGAGGCATCAATTTAATCAGTTTTCCTTTGTGTTCCAATTTATAAGTATTGGATTTCCCTTCATGGACTGTTTGGGCATCAAACTGCCAAGGTCTACCAAGTAGAATACGGCAAGCATCCATGTCTATGACATCACATAACACCTCAACTGAGTACACCCCCTATGGTAAAAGGA
Organism: Houttuynia cordata; assembly: GCA_039654745.1. NCBI lineage: Eukaryota > Viridiplantae > Streptophyta > Magnoliopsida > Piperales > Saururaceae > Houttuynia > Houttuynia cordata. The sequence goes on from CM077503.1 coordinate 37,106,521, forward strand.
ATTGTACATTGTTCAGTAACTTTTAGATCACCAATTTCTGCAATCCACCCCAAAGAATAGGGTGTAGGGTGCTTATATGTAGGTATGCTAAGTGTGTTTACCACTGATTTGGAGATAATGTTCTCTGTACTTCCTCCATCAATAATAACCTTGAACACCTTATCATAAACTGTGGCTGAGGTCATAAACAGTTTGTACCTTTGAGTGTCATCAAACTGTTTAGAAGATAGTAGAATTCTTCTAACCACATAATTTGCAGGTTGGTCTTCTCCTTCAAATTGTTCATCTCCATATACCTCTGAATAAGCATCCTCTTCTTCTTGGTTGAGGTCTACATTTTGTATTTCCTGACTGGTAGCAACAACAGTGGTGCCTCCCCTTCTAACTTGCTCTCCTTTTCTTAAAGGACAATCACTTGAAATATGTCCTTGTCTACATTTATAACAGGTTTTGGGATTACCTTGTATATAGCTACTACCCTTGTTAGGAGCTGTAATAGGTTTAAGCTGAGCCTTTGAGGTTTCTCCATTTTCAAATTTAGAAGTAGGTAGTTCCACAGTAATTATCTTAGGTACATCACTTAGAACTTGTACTATAGCCCCTTGAATAACCAGCTCTTCCATTTCCACTGTTCATCAATGCATCATGCTGGAAAGCAGCTTGTGTAGCTTCTGATAAAGTGGCTAAAGGCTGAGAAGCCAATTTTTCTTGCAAGCTAAACTTAAGTCCTTCTTTGAATCTGATAATCTTGTGTGATTCTTTCTCAATTAGGTTGTTCCTGGCTGACAACCTTTGAAAGTCCTCCAAATATTCAGAAACTGTCTTGTTACCCTGCTTGTAGTTTTGGTACTGCTGAAATAGCATCTGCTCACAGTGAACAGGTAAAAACTGGCCTCTAAGCAGTTGTTTCATACGTGGCCAGGACTTGATTGGTTGCTTTTCTCTCTGTACTCTGCTTACTTGGACCTGGTTCCACCAAGCTGCAGCCCCTTTCTTCAGTTTACATGATACTAACCTCACCTTCATTTCATCAGGAACTCCCATAACATCAAAATAATTCTCAACTTCATAAATCCAGTCCAGGAATTCATCAATTATCATTTGTCCATTAAAAGATGGTAATTCCAGTTTTGGTTTGAACTAATGAATAGGTTGATAACTCATACCTCTTTGACCTCTTGGCAGATCTCTCTCTGGAATATTCTGAAAATTTTGCTTCTTGTGAAATCGATCTGCTACTTCTTCTTCCTCACTAGAGCTGTCAATTTCAGCTATTCCTGAGACATTAGCTGCCCTAGATCTTTCCAATTCTCCCACATGTATACCTCTCCTAGAATAGACTTGTCCAAACCTGCCATATCTTCTTTCAACAAGAGGCTGATTTCTGTGATGAAATGTGGGATTTGGAACCTGATTTTCTTCATCAAAGGCTAGGGTTTGTCTCTCGAATTGGTCCTCTAAATCAGAACTCAAATTGACCTTTTCCTGAAATTTCGGATCTGACTCTTGATTTTGTGGAATGGCCAAATTTGAAGTCAATTTCTGCATCTGTTGAACCAGTTGTTGAAGCTGAGCATTGGTCTGTTGTTGAACTTCCTGTTGCTGCTGAATCACCCTCACTAAGGACTGGAAATTGACTGGATCGTTGGCCGCCATTGAAGACTGCTCAGCCATGCTCTGATACCAAAATTGATGCAGCAATCTAACAATAGAAAGAAACTATATTGAATTGATAGAAAAGAAAGGATTAAAATGCCTCCATAGGGCTCTTCAAATCCACGAAGGTATTACATCAGAAAACATACTCCATAGTCTGGAGCTTGAATCCACAAGCATACGGCCTCTGTTTCAGAGAACTAAAAGGAATTTCCGAAAATACAATCAACTAACTCTTCTAAAGACATGTGGGTCTATTTATAGACTCACTTAAAAGATGAAAAGACTTAACTACCCCTTCTATTCTAACTGTTTTAAACTTGAATTAGACAGTTACAGAATTACCCCTCCTTATTACATAGTGTCTTCTAGCTATTGTAAACATGCTGAACTAAGTACTAAGCAGCCTACATCAATTACTGCCCATAGCGCGAAACAGGAGGATCAGTATTCTAGCAGTTAATATGTGGTCAAATTTTTTTTTATCTAAATCATTGTATATGATTTAAACTTCCAACAGACTGCCAGATTCTTTCTCTTACTGGGTGTGTTTCTAAGTTCTTGATTACCATGGCAGTGCTCTAGGCCAGCTTAATGCTATTATTCATCTTAATGCTGTTGATTTATTATTTTGGATTCTAGAGGGTCTCCGGAGAATCTGAATGCACGCCAGCAACTGCTAAATCAGATGCTGCAGAGACTCCGCAGCAGTCAAAACGTCCACTGAGGAAAGGTAAATTTTTTATATGCACAAATCTATGCTTTTTCTTATAGTTAGATTATGATGATTGCTCGTCTTGTAATGTCGTGAGAGGTTGCGGAAGTCATAGTAAAGCTTACAATTGAATTAGATAAGAAATTATTTTTCTTTTCTTAGCCAACACTACCTATCTTCTTTCCGCTACTGCCTTTGGTGAACAGGCCACCCCACGATAGCGTTAGCTCGCTTCTTCTTGCTATTAGCAATTTCTACTATCCTAGAAAATCTGTTTGAAGTATGTTACTATCCACTGCTCATGCACCTCCTCAAGCTCTATGCTAAACTTTACCTGCTAGAACATATGAGGTATTCATTTCTTTAAGTCTTTTGCTTTTAAGAAACTCGGCTAGGGGCCTCACTATCTGAAAAAGATGATTTTACATAGTATCTATTCCACCTTTCTCTGGAGGCTTTTTGTATATGGCAAGTTTTTAACAGAAAGAAACCATCTCCAGGTCATCTCATCCTAGCTCTTGTCCCTAGGATGCAAGGATACAAGCTCCCTACAACATTACGGAAATGGCTGATTATAAACAAACAAAGTGTAATAGGAGTCTAAATGCTCTTACTGTTTTTGCTTTTGTCATGGGAGTTGTGCTCATCACTTAAGCCTCTCCATTTTGATCCTATAGTCGTCAGGTGCCCTATCTTTGTAACTGGTTTAGCATAACAAGAGACTGAGCATAACAGTATACTCGGCACAAATATGAAATTCACTATGATAACTCTAAGACCTGTCATCTAAAATCACAAAACTAACTGATTTCTGCCCAACCGGCTATTTGCCATGGAATATTCAAACTAAAATATTGAAACTTGAAACACACCATAAATACTTATCTAGAAGAGGAAAACAAGCAGCCAAAGAAAAAAAAATACTCATGAAAATTAGACTTTACCAAACGTAGATGCAAAAATAGACTTTCCAATCAGAAACTTTTCAGACTTTTCTTGGTGAATACTTCTTGAAGCCAAAGAAAGTTCTGCAGCAACCCCTCTCTTATTAACTGATCCATGGCTGATCCTCTGCATATTTGTATAATTTTTATTCCTTTTGGCAATGGGTTCTTAAAGCAATCCGCCCATTGAGCACGATGCCGATGCACCCTTTTTGCATTTCTCAACTCAGTTTGAATACATGAGTTGCACAGCCATCGTTTATAAGTTTATATAAGTGCAATATCTAGGAGTCCAAGATAACAAGACACTCCTAGATAGAAATGAATGGAAAAGGTCCTTCGGTGTCCAAGGTGATGATTATTCTGGAACAAGAACACAGGAGCCTGGATTTGTAGTAATATGATTATGTACTCTAAAACTTGCTTGGAATTGAAGTTTGGTAACCGGCAGATTAGTGTTGCTACAGTGGATTAGTTTTTTGGGTTTCAACAAGATTCCTATATGACAGGGACTATTTTTTTACTACTGTGGATTAATCTTTAGGTACTTAGCAAGACTCCTACTTTAGAGGGATTACACTTACGTAATGTGGAGGAGATAATGAAGAATAACAAACAAGGAACAATTTAGAAAACAAGACTCCTATTTTGTAGGGACTATTTAATTATGGAATCAAGGAACAGAAGGTATTTACCGCTTGTATTTAACGTTTGATGGGTGGTTAAGGGTTAATTTTGGGATTAGTATTTAAAAATAGGGATTAAAACTTCCAAAAACCAAAGTTGTATTGTCACCTTTTTTTTATGGTATGATATGATATGACATGACTATTTGGAAAATTTTCTTCTGTTTGGTGGTTGGTCGAGATGGATTTTATTTCGCCACTTTGAGTGGGAAAATTCCCCAACTGCCTGTGTGCAAGAAATTTTTGTGGTGGCTTGTAGAAAACAAGATTTCCTGGAATAATCCCTTGCAATGCACAAAGAACCATTACGATGTTCTTTACTGGTGTTAGCTAAGTGCTACTTTCTGTCACATGCAAAATAAATTCTCAATTACCCCCCAAAAAATCTCAATTTCTTTTAAATTGTTTCCACTTGCTAATTTGATATGTGTGACTTCATATATATTTATATCTATATATAAATCTGTAAATGTATATATAGAAAGGTGCATACTTATACAAGTATTAAATCTATGTATGTGTACATACTTGTATATATATAAACACCAATTTAATACATGGGCATTGCAAATATTTAGACATGTGCATATGTACATGTAATATGTAGATATTTAATATTTACACATACATGGGTCAACCTGAAGTTTTCATCTTTTCGCTTTAGTTATGGATGAGCTTACTAGACATTTATAAGATAATGTACCTTGGTGTATATTTTTTGCTGATGATAGGGCTGTTCGCGGCCGGCCGCGTCCGCAGGGCCGGCCGCGTCCGAGGTGTCCGTGGCCGTGTCCGCGCCGAGAAGAGTCGTCCGTGGATTTCGGCCACGGACACGGCCAGGTCCGAGGAGGAGGAGTGGAGGAGGGGCGGCGGCCGGCGGGGTGGAGGAGGAGGGCGGCGGGGTGGGGGGAGGAGGGGGGCGGTCGTGGAGGGGAGGACGGAGGGGCCGTCCCCGGGTCGTCGCCGGCGGTCGCGGAGGAGGACCGCCGGCGACGGATCAAAAAAAAATAAAAATCTGTTTTTTACCTGTCTTCCGGCGCGCTGTGGCTTCCGGCCGTAGCCCAAGTCTCCGATCCTGCCAGGAGGGGGACGGCGCCGCGGTGGGGAGGAGGAAGGAAGAGGGTCGTGGGGGTGGAGGATGGCCACGGGGAGGAAGGAGCGAGGAGGGCCGCGGGGAGGAGGAAGGAGGGCAGCCATGGCTGCGGGGGTAGAGGAAGGAGGAGGAGGAGGGCGGCGGTCGCGGAGGAGGAGGAGGGGTGGCGCCGCGGCGGGGTGGAGGGGAAGCGGTCGCGGCGGGGTGGAGGGGGGCGGTCGCAGAGGAGGAGGGGCAGGGGTGGAGGAGGAGGGAGCGAGGGCGGCGGGTGGAGCCGTGGAGGAGAAGGAAAGATGGGGGGGAGGAGGGTTAAAAAATCAGAAATTTGTCCGTGTCCGTGTCCGCCGGACACACGGACACGGACACAGACAGCATGCTCGCGGACAAATTTATACGGACACGGATGCAGACAACCTTTGTCCGAGGTTTGTCCGGTCCGTGAACACCCCTAGCTGATGATGTAGTTTTAATTGATGAGAGTAAAGTAGGTTTGAATGTGAAACTGGAATTATGGAATGAGACTCTAAAATCAAAAAGTTTTAAAATAAGTAAGACTAAGACAGAGTGCATGAAATTTAATTTTAAGGAAGGTAAAACTATAGGTAAAGCCTTAGTTGAAATGGATTGGCAAGAAGTGCCAAGGTGTGAGAAGATTATACGTGATGGATGTAAACGATGCTAAAAGAGGGAGAGGGAGACCTAAGAGAACTTGGATGAAGTTAATAAAAAAGGATTTAATTTTACTATCTCTTACAAAAGAGGTAGCCCAAAACAAGCCTGAAATGGAGGAGTAAGATCCATGTCGCCGACCACAAATAGTTGGAAAAATGCGCTACTTGATTATGATTACGACCACAAATAGTTGGAAAAATGCGCTACTTGATTATGATTATGATTATGATATATAACTAATTCCCTGCACAGCTCAGGCTAGCGTTTTCCTATATATGTATCTTATTTATTTTTTAGGATATAAGTGTCCATATACATCTATGCACATGAAAATTCTTAAAAATGGTTAAGACTGAAAACATGGTATGGGTAGTGGGGTCCATAATAATAGCTACGGTGAGAGTTTTTTATGATGGGCTCACAATAACAAATGAGGTTATAAAAGATGAGGTGTGGAAGTTTTTGCACAGGTCAAGAAGTGAAAAAAAATCAAAATCTTGTAGGCCAACTACATACAAGTGAACATGTTTGATATTACATAGGAACCACCATGAAGAACAACTAATTTGGGAGAAAATTGTCACGTTAAAAAGTCGCCCATAACCGATGCATGGCAATTTTCCCATACCCAAAAGTCGTGCATGGTTTCCCCATGCAATTTTGTCGTTGCATTTTGTGTGATATTTGAATAATTATCTAGCACATTTAACCCTACTATAATTATAATCGATGTCTTTTGCTTTTCTTACATGAATCAATCGTGTTAGTTATTATTTGCTACTTAGAAATATTGGGAATTGGTAATTGTTTGTAAACATTTTCTTCTCAGAAACCATATGCATAGATTTTGATAACCGCAATTAAAAGAAAGTCACATGAAGGTTATTGGAGAAGTTGTTTTTTAACACATCAACTTCTATGAGCAATAAAGTGTAATTGTTGGAGTAAATATCTGAAACAGGCTAACCTTTGAGAATTTGATGCAGAAAGTTTCTCATCTGTCTTAAGTCATTAAGATATATGTTGTATATAACATTCAGGAAATGTTTACTGGTTTTGCTCAAGTAGAATAATCAAGCAGTTTTTGTTATTTACATGTGTTTTTTAGTTCTATTCTTTGGCACAAGGAAAATTGTAATCCATGCCAATTTTTGTCAAAAGACGTTCCAAAGATAAAGATGGATCCAGTAGTTGTTTAAATTTTAATAAGCATTTTATAAGGTGTGTTGACTGCGTTCATGACAGAGATGATGTAGATTGTTTTTGAAATACTTCGGTGGTTGTGGGATAAGGTGTGGGCTGTTTTATAAGGTGCTGTCGATGATGAACTGTAGCTGTCACATGTGTCTGAATTCATTTACTTTTGATTGTGGCTACTCAAATGATTTGATTTAGCAGCAAGATAATTTTGGACTTTAGTAATGGTAATTCAGCAAAGAACGTGCCTTTGTATGTGGTTGAGGTATCTAGTTGATAGCAATCAAAATATTAATATAAGATGATTGCACCTACTGCGTTGTGGGTGGTTCAATTCTGCCTTAAGATAGTTTTTATTGTTGGAGATCATTCATAACGGAGAATAAAAAATGCTCCTTATAAAGTTCATGTGTGGAGATTTCAGACAAGTTGCAGAAAAAGGGTTATAAAAAAGTGTCTTCCAGGCAAGGTGGTGTGAAAATTAACAACTGCAAGAGCTGGTCTTTCCATAGGCAATCATTGTTACGTTTCTAATGAGCCTTACACAATAAATAATAAATTTGTGTGAGTTGTGTATTTTTTGTGTTATTTGAGCTGTCTATAAGTGTTAACTGGTGGATGCATTTTGAGATTTAATGAACATACTATTTTTTTCATCATGATCCCCCTTTTTTATGATTTATTTACATTTATGATGGAAATAATTTTCTAGATCATGTGCACAATTTTTATTGAATAAAGATCTAACACTTCAATATATGGTAAGCGCTTAGGATGTGAAAAATTAGGGAGTTGCCAGAAAATGTAGAATTGTATAGTTTGTTGATGGAAAGTGTCTCGTTTTTTTTCTAGTGGGGTACATTTGATTTCTTTTCTCTGATTTATTTCACATCCAGTCATTTTGGCTTTCAGGGGATCGAGTGAAATATGTGGGTTCTGCTGTGAGGACCGAAGTAGAGAATAGGTACTTCAATATTCTCTCTTGCTTAAATATGGACTTTCAAAGTTGCTTTACTTTTAGCTGGAATCTATGCACTATAACCATTTTTCATTGCTATGTTTATCATTCTTCAGCTCTCACATAAACGATGTAAATATGAATATACCTGTAGATCTAGTCTGCTTATTTTAGGTGAGTATAAATGATAAACGTGTCTAACTTCAGTCGTCAGGTGACACATTTATTTTTGGTGGATGGTTTTAGTCTCACAACAGTTAACAAGATTATTCATTATTCTATATCATATAATCATATCATAATTTGTATAAAAATGGAATAGCAGTACTTAAATACAGGTGGGAGTCGTGAGACATGATGAGTTAAACAGTGGTTTTGAATAGGACCAGATGCTGGTGGACTTTTGTGGAATGCAAATAGTGCATGAGAATTTGGTTGTGCTAAGCTAGGATCTGTGGAGCTACAATAGGAGGTAATCTGGCTGGATTAGGTTTTGTGAATCAAATGATAGCCCAGGTTTTCCTGATCAACCAAACTTGCTTGAGGACCGGAAAGGTTCATCTAGGAGAGTTCTGAGGAAAGCTGGATCACGGTTGAGATAATGGATACTTCTGCTTTGTTTGTGAATAAATGAATGGACATGGTAGATCTTATATTCTTAAAAGTAACAAAAAAAAGTTGGAGAAGTTCTTGATTGGGGCATAACTTTCCTTTATCTCTTACAACAGAACTTAGAAGTGATGCTGCCTTGTTGTGAGGGAAGGGAGGTGGATATTTTATATTCATACTTCCTCAATCATCCTCTTTTTTTTTTCCCTCTCTTTTGGGTGAGGCTAAGGAATTTCTCTTATGCTAAGTGTTACTGTGCTTCTTGACAATGCTTATTTTGTTTGGCAACATTGCACAAAAAATTTTCTTAGACTTGAAGAAAATTTTTGTAAGTGTCTTTTATGTTTCAAACATGATGTCAGATGCTACACATGATAAAAGTTACTGTAGCGAAATTCTTGGTGCTTTTTTGTGTTTTAAACGTGAATGCTTAAGAGACCTCCTGAAGTAAATATTTCTATTGTGAAGGTATTGAAAAGTGAACCAATGTCCTTGGATTTCATATATATCTTTGATTTCTCATTATAATGCCATTAATTTGTATAAAAATTCCTTCTGCAACTCATTATCTTTTTAACTTTTTAATTAACATTGGAAATATTAAATTCTCCTAATATGCTTCATCTTTATTTTTTAGGAAATTAGAAACTGTATTGCCTATCAGCTTTTAGGTATCAGAAGAAAATATATTGAACCTATAGAAAAGTTCTGAGCCTGTGGCCATATAGGGCTTGAATATAAGTTACAACGAGCTTGAACAAACATAGAAAAAATTTATATAAAGGACTTGCAGTATTAGCACTATACACCTTACCTTGCAAAATCTAACTCTGACAAGTGGGTGGGATCTTTCGCTTCGCATCTGTATTCTCTTGGTTTTCTAATTCCTCTGATTTAAGTGTAAATAACTATTGGCCAAGGACGATTCCATTAGTTGTGAGAAGAATTTTCACCGTTTTGTGGTTGTTGATGTACTCCTCTTTTTTATTAGAGACTACGTGAGGTTTTCTCTCATTGCCCTATGGGAGTCTATCTTAAATAACATCTTATCTTGAAACTTCAAGAAGTTGTAGTTAGTATTAATCTAGGTGCTCTTTGCTCATCATTGTTTTCTGTGCGATTCTTTTTGTATGGCATATAGGGCAGAACACCTGGCTTTAGAAATTCATTCCATTTCAGTATGCTAAAACTTCATCAATTAAGAGTATGAAAATGAGTTATCCGTGAGCCTCAATTTTTGTCGGAAGATGTAGCATGTTGCTACCTGGCTTTAGAAATTCACTTCGTTTCAGTATGGTAAAATTTGGTCAATTCAGAGTATGAAAATGAGTTTTCCATGTGCCTTAATTTTTTTCCGAAGATGTAGCACGTTGCCACCTTTAAACCCCAGCTGATGACTTAAGTTATAGTTTTCTCTCCTTAGGAAGTAAAAACAAAATCCATCTTGAACTTCGTGGTTGCACCTCCTAATATTTGGCATATACATTGCATCACAGGATTATATTGGGGGAAATACCAACATCTGATGGCCCAATCAATGCCTATACATTTATCAGTGGCAGGTGGGTTGGTAAGTCTACCCTATATTATAGGCAACTGAGGGTCAGAGGGTCATACTGTTTAACTTTGATGAGATTTCCATTCTCTAGAATTTTATAATTTTTTTAATCTAGTTATCTTTTCTGACCTTGAAGATAATTTATTTGTCTAAATCTCCATGATAGGTGTTTATTCACATAGCTTTTGCAGTCTTTCTGAAGGCTGTATCTGGCATAAATAGCAGTTAGAATTCTCTCTTGGACTTAGTGGAAGCACAAATAGCAATATAGTATTAATAGAATTACCACAAAGAATTTCTAAAGAGTGTAGGAAGATGCTCACTGTCTTGTGTTCATTCAACATGCATTTTTTAATGTGTTTTGTAGTCCTTCCTCTTGGGTGTACTTAGGGGGTCTAACACTGTATTACCAATAATAGTTCAAGCTGGAGATGCTTTTATTACTAATTTAATAGGTGTTAGATTTCTTCTTTATATATTCTATTGATGTTAGTATCTCGGCTTTCAGTTGTAAATGCTTGCTTTTAGCCCGAAACCATTTATCCTTCAATGGGAAATTTCCTCCCAATGCTTAGGTCAGTTTTATCATCAGTGAGATCGATTTTCTTAAATGTTTGTTACTACAAGTTGTTTGGACATTCCAGGCCCCTATCAAGTGGTCAACGTGGAGAGGTGTATGAGGTAAATGGAGATCAAGTTGCTGTCATTCTAGACTCCAGTGAGCATGACATGAAAGATGTGCAAAGAGATGAAGAGGATGGTTCTAACGAAGCTACAAAACCATCTATTTATTGGTTTGATGGTGTGTTCTTCTTCTTCTTTCTCTCTTTTTTTTTTGTGAAATGAATGGTGTGTTCTCGTTATTATTGTGATATTCATTTATATTCCTGTATGCATCCGCTGTAGGAGTCCACTTTTACTTTTGTGTTTTCTAAGTGTTTCAAAGCAAATTTATATCTCCACTGCGCTATTAGTTGGCCGCATCTCTTATTTATTGCATTAGGTGATTCTTGTGCCATCGTTCGCTTATTATCTAAATGCAGAGTTTATTCCTGAAAGACGTAGTCATGCTGATATGGTTTGCAAGTTAATTTTTACTATATTTGTATCTTGATGTTTCTAGATTGTATGTAAGACTTCCCAGTCAGTAGTTTCCTGTTAGCTGTATCCGACAATTAATGGCTAATATTTTTGTTAATCTCCAGTCCAGGACATTGAGCATGATCTTGAGACTGAATCAGAAGATTGGTATATTGCATTGGAAGCCTTATGTGAGGTGGGATAAATTAGTAACCTTTAACCAGTACAGTTAGTATTGTTAGTATTATATTTTGCTATCCTTTTTGGAATCTTATGGTATATTCTGTGAAATTCAACTGAATATCTCTTACAAAAGAGGTAGCCCAAAACATTGCCTAAATGGAGGAGTAAGATCCATGTCGCCGACCCCAAATAGTTGGGAAAAGGCGCTACTTGATATTGATATTGATATTGATATTGATGGTATATTCTTTGAATTCAACATGATTAATTTTTTGGAGTACTAATGAAGGTTTTTCCTCTGTATTTGCAGGTCTTGCCATCATTGCAACCCCTTATTGTATACTTTCCTGATCCTTCTCAGTGGTTGTCAAGGTCTGTCCCCAAAGCAAAACGTAAAGAATTTAATCGCAAGGTTGAGGAGATGTTGGACCAACTCTCAGGACCTGTTGTTTTGATTTGTGGGCAAAACAAAGTCGATAGTGCGCCCAAGGACAAGGAGAAGCTTGTAAGCTGCATTTATATAGAAATCTCTCTCTCTCTCTCTCTCTCTCTCTCTCTCTCTCTTTCTCTCTTATGACACACACTTGTTTTCTTCATTCTAATTGTTTGTCTTCTTTCTGTTGTGTGACAGACAATGGTATTCCCCAATATTCGCCTGGGTCGGCTGGTAAATATTTTGATGCGCTAAGCAAAATTAGAAATTCACTACATTGTTTATGCTGCCTTTTGTTTCAGTTTCGCGTATGAAATGCTGCTTAATTATCTTCTTTTCTGCAGCCTATACCATTGAAACGACTCACAGAAAGCTTGACGACAACAAAGACAACAAAAGATGATGGATTGTATAAATTGTTCAGTAATATTATTTTTGTCCATCCTCCCAAGGTACACAATTTTCTTCTTGTTTGGATTGATTTTTATTAGAAGCATTCCGGGGTGATATGTTTTCATGTTCTCTTGAGTACTTATTTACTATTTAACATCAGAAATTAAGGGGCCAAGTAGTTTGGGTGCTGAAAAAATTATTATCCTTTATGTAATTGTTTTCAAACGTCACATTTTCTATTTTTGATAACGAAGCTTAGACTTTTTATGTAAGGGTGATGATATATGGGGATGCTCTTGGATTAGGGTTGTGTCACTAATTCTGTCACATATATTTATCATATTAAGGGGAGAAATTAATGTGAAAACAATTGGACCTACACTGTTACATGAGGCATAGTGTAAGGTAATTAAACAATGTAATTAGGCAGAAGTGTGGTAGAGATGAGTATGTTAGATATACATTAGAAACAATTTGGGATTGTTTTGATACATCACATGAGGAAGAGCTAAGGATTAGCACCCATTGGTATACACAATTAATTGATAAGTTGAGAGGAGATTTAGCTGCCATGATGGTCATATGCAAGGGAGACCACCAATGACTCGTATAAGATATGGGGAATGGCTTGTCCAAGACGAGGGAAAGAGAGGAGTATTTAGGAGAACTTAGAAGTTAGTGTGAAAAAACTTGAGTTGTATGTATGGGACATGGAAATGGGGTGTAATAAGGACTCACATAGCAAGGATAGTTAACAACTTCTCTCAAGTTTTTATGGATAATGCCATGACTTGTGTAGTATAATGGCTTGAAGTGAGTTGTTCTTTTTCATGACCAGGAGGAGGAGTTGCTTAGAGTATTTAACAAGCAAATTGAAGAAGACGGAAAAATAGTGGTATCAAGAAGGAACTTATGTGAACTACGGAAGGTGCGCTTGTCCTTTTTTATCTTGTGTAACAATACTTTTTAGGTTCTTTACTTACCAACTTTGGCGGACTTATTCTTTCTTCAGCTAAAATTATGGGGTTTGCACAACATACATGTCACAGGTTTTGGAGGAGCACAATCTTTCATGCATGGAGCTTATGTATATAAATTTTGATGATGTTAACTTGACAAAACAGAGTAAGTTACACGAGTGTATGCAAGTCCTTAAAAGAAATTACTGATTGTTCTTGACCTTTCTCAAAGTAACCAAATATTAATAGCAAAGATCTATCATTGGTTTGGTCAGACAGTTTAGGTAGCGTAATATTGTAGTTTTGTGATTATTACTCAGCTGATTCTTATTGAATGCCTTAGTGTCTTATCTGCCAGTTTAAGCAATTTCATAACAGACTTTAAGAAATCAAATTTGGTGGTCTCAATTGCTTGCAGAAGCTGAGAAGGTTGTGGGCTGGGCTAGAAATCATTATTTATCATCTTGCATTCTTCCATCTATCAAAGCTGACAAGTTAGCTATTCCCCGAGAAAGGTGATGACTCCAACTGTACTTAGATACACACCATGTTAGGATTCTGTATGGCATGAAAGTTGACAGTGGTCTTTGCTGTTTTGAAGCATGGAAATTGCGATATCGAGGCTGAAAGAACTGGAAATGACATTCAAAAGACCTGTCCAGAGTTTGAAGGTTTGTGCTTCTGATTTTATAGACCCATCCTTGTGTTGTAGTTTTTTATTGTGCTAGTAATTGTAGTTATTGTACTGATGTTGTTTTTTTGAGCTTACACTACTACAGGCCCTTGCCAAGGATGAATACGAGAGCAATTTTGTTTCTGCTGTGGTCCCACCTGATGAAGTCGGAGTGAAGTTTGATGACGTTGGTGCCCTTGAGGATGTGAAAAGGACACTAAATGAACTTGTTATTCTTCCCATGAGGAGACCAGAACTCTTTTCTCGAGGAAATCTATTGCGAGTAAAATCATTAACCACTTCTAACTACTCGCTCTTATTTTATTCTTGACTACATAATTGAGCAATAAATATATTATTGTTGCCAGCCGTGCAAGGGGATATTGCTTTTTGGTCCTCCAGGAACAGGGAAAACCCTCCTTGCCAAAGCCCTTGCTACTGAAGCAGGAGCAAATTTTATCAGCATTACTGGTTCTACTCTCACATCCAAGGTGCTCTATGCATGCTGCTTATCTTCGTATTCTGTACTTTTTTATCCACTGTTGAAGGAAACTAAATTCATCAGATGTAGATAGCTGATGTCCACCTTAATCAATTTCTTGAATCAAGTTAAATCTTTTATGTTGCCAAGGCCTTTCAATTCTTACATATTCATATGGTTAAAAAAACAGCATATTCAGAGCTCTTGTTGTCATGCTTATCGATGCAAGATTCTGTGGCCTTTCCCATGTTAGTTTGACGATAAATGTATTCCCGCATTAAGTGCATTTAAAAATGTGGAAATCTTTGTTTACATCTTATATATTTGTTTCTTGGACAGTGGTTTGGGGACGCTGAAAAGCTGACGAAGGCACTTTTCTCCTTTGCAACTAAGCTAGCCCCTGTTATTATATTTGTTGATGAGGTGAGTCCTCTCCTGATTGTCACCTGTAAGAATATTTTGCTCCGACTGAAGAAATTCATAGACTCACCTAATATGGTTCATATATCCTACCCAGTGCTGTTTCTTCAGGATATAAGCAGCTTCTAAATGTCTTAATCATCTTTGCTTATCTAAGCAAGTTGTGTTGTATAATCAGGTTGATAGTTTGCTTGGTGCACGTGGTGGTTCTTTTGAGCACGAAGCGACTAGGAGAATGCGAAATGAATTCATGGCTGCTTGGGATGGGCTCCGGACGAAAGATAGTCAGCGAATTCTTATTCTTGGTGCCACCAATCGACCTTTTGACCTTGATGATGCTGTAATACGCCGGTTGCCTAGAAGGTAAGACGGATTCATTTTTTCTTATCAATATAGACGTAATTGTAGTCATGTTTTTACTGTCTAAGAGAGCTTTTCTGGTCCTGCTATAAAATAGGTAATCTTCGTTTTGATCTTGTTGCTTTTGAATTTCCTGTTTGATGAATGACGGCTAAGTTTATGCTACAGAATATACATTGACCTACCAGATGCTGCAAATCGGATGAAAATTCTAAGAATATTTCTTGCTCATGAGAATCTTGAGCCTGGTTTCCGATATGATGAACTTGCTAATACAACCGAAGGATATTCAGGAAGTGACTTGAAGGTAAGAAAATGATGCTTATGATTAAGTGTTGAAATTCCTTGATGGTACTTCTGTGATTAACTCTTGTTCCTGCAGAATCTTTGTATCGCAGCAGCGTATAGGCCTGTACAAGAGCTTTTAGAAGAGGAAAAGAAGGTATGATGGCATTTGAGTTGTAACCATAAAACCACACAATAGAATTATGGGAACAGTAAGAGGAAATGTATCCTAAAAAAAGACTAGGAAATGCGGAGACATTGTTTGGATTAGTTTGTGAAAATATATCATGAAAACTAATGAGATGTGGTGGTTAAGTCACTTCAAACACGCCCTGGATGCGAATTTTGAATCCAGCAACAGTGAATTGTGTTTCCAGGTTTACAAAAAGGGAAAAGTTTATATGAGATCGTTCTCATATTGCTTATATGAGGCCACTTTGAATCGTAGCCGTTAGATCTTGATCTGACGGCTACAAATATCCATAATGATCTCACCCACTCCTTGATGTGACACACTTACCTACCCACTGATTTGATATCCACCCTCCGATCGGAATCTAACGGTAATAAAACTTGGCCTCATACTCCTTATATGAGAACGATCTCATGTAAACTCATCTCTTACAAAAATGTTGTTTTCAAAATGTTTTGAATGTTCTCTACGAATTCCAATATATGTTTCATATCCTCTTTGGAAATGCAATTTCTAATGCTTTTAAGACATCATTGTTTAACATTATATCAAAGCTTAGGTCCTAAGAGGACTTGGATTGTTGCCCTTTTATGTCCTTGCCTTTGTTTTCGTGCCGAAAGCCTCCACATGCAAAGGACTATAAATATACATTGTAGATCTATTCTGCATAAGCATAAGCTTTTGGATCTCATGATTATCTAGAAGTGTTCAATTTAATATTTGGAGTGGCATGCATCTTACACTGTTTTCAGGATATTAAAATGCCATCTTTATCTTGTGCAGATAGGGGCACTTAGAGCGGCACCTGTCCTGAGGCCACTGCACTTGGATGATTTTGTTCAGTCAAAAGCCAAGGTATGTAGATGACTTACCATGCTAGTGATCTCAAACTTTTTGGCTTGTTACTTCATTACCAATTTAGCACATGGAAGGAGGGCAATACAAAACTAATTGCAGTTTTGTTTTATGATTCTTTTCGAGTTTTTTGCTCCTTCATCTTTCCTATTCTGAATTTCTTGAATCAAGCCCCTATTAGTATGCATATTTGCAGTTTATCTTGAATCCACGTAGCCAGCTAGCTCATTACTGAATTAACCTGGTATTTAAAATGGTACTTGTGGAAATGTCAAGAAAATCCTTTGACACAAGGTACTGGCGCATTGCAGACGAGACATGAACCTCCTGTAGTATACCTTGGTGCACTGATTTGGACAAAATATGCTCGAGGCGTGCCCAAAGTTACAAGGCAAAGCCTTGTTGTTTCTTTCATAATTTTCGTTATCTCCTATTATTTTATGTTATTTGGTTCAAAATCATGTCTTATGCATTTCTGAAATGTATTTGATATTAGATTTTCTTTAACTTGAGGCTTATTTTTCACCTTTTACGGGTGGAATGCCTCAAGACTGGCTTAATATCCTTAAACCTTACCTTATGCGGGGTGAAACACCTTGTGGCTTGTTTAACCTTTCTTTATATAGCACATGAAATTATTTAGTAAAACTATCTTGATTGTTGTGTGTTAGAGTGTTAACTGCTTTGGATTACATTTGCCTTATATTTAGGTCGGTGCATCTGTGGCTTATGATGCTGCCAGCATGAATGAACTGCGAAAGTGGAATGACCAGTATGGAGAGGGAGGCAGCAGGAAGCGAGCCCCTTTTGGATTTGGTGACTAACATAATTTGACGTTTAGAGGTTTGATTGTTATTGGGAAATTCTTATACAAGTTGAGGCTCTCTCTCTCTCTCTCTCTCTCTCTCTCTCTCTCTCTCTCTCTCTCTCTCTCTCTCTCTCTCTCTCTCTCTCCCCGATTGCTCTATAGCAGGATTGCATCCGTGTAGAGCACAGCATGAGAGCTCTATCCTTCTTCCTTCTCTTTTTTTAACCTTTTCCTCCATATGCCACGTATGTCTATATATCTATTTAAATTATTCTTTTCTATCTTAGGGTAACCTTAGTTATTCTTTTAACAAGTTCTCATGTGCTTTTGTCTCCTAAAACTCACTAAAGGTTATACTCAACATCAACTGAGAATTTAACATTTGGAGATGGGGAGTGCATTCAGATCAATGCCAACAGCAAGCATGAAAGCGATTGCTTATCATGGCTCATGATGCATCAACATCATCACAGTCTAGTGCGTCACTAAAATGTAGCTAGCCGCAGGCTGATTCAAGCCACTGATGGATAATCATGGCTCTTTGTTTTGTTAGGTGATCCTACTTGATGCTAATGTAGGTGTAACTTATATTCATGAAGAGTGTGTATGTAATGAACTTCGAGCATTGAGAATTTTTTTTTAAGTAGTTTTGGCAGGACAAAATATCTGAAGATAAGTACAAATGAGATATTGCAAAGTCCCATTTTTGGTTCTTGAAATAATGATTGTACGTTCTTGTTTTTAAGCTCATCATTTTTATCTACTTTTTTCCAAGTTTCCAGCCGTCTATCTTCTGACTGGTCATAAAATAAGGTCAGAAGTTGAATTCTAACTGGGACCTTCTTCGGTTGCCCATGTCCAAATATGATCGGAAATGAATTTTTTCGGAGTTACAACTGTCCAGCTTCTCCTCAACGTTTAGGGTGGGTTGTAAGCTGTTATCTCGCATATCTGCTTGTGGATTCCTGTTCCTTTTGCAGCCACAAGATATGAGCCAGCTCACAAGCAAGAATGCTTCAATTCTGCTGTGATCGGCGTCTGTCTGTTCCATGTATCCACAAAATATGAACTCTAGTGAAATTAGAAATGTCAAAAGTGCTTGGATATCTTTATTCGTGCAGTTTGCGTATATAGCAGCGAAACCTATAGCCCTTTCTGTGTCGAGGTTCCGTTTTTGTCATCTCTTTTATTTGAGACGAGAGTTACTTTCAAAAGCGCAGTAGTGTTGTTGTTCTTTTAATACGTGATAAGAGTCATAAGACTAAGCCCAAAAGAAAAAAGAAAAAGTACGCTATTTATAGCAGCTAACGCGGGTACAATAAAACTATGTACGCTCTTGTCTCACCTGCGCGCTGCTGCAAGTGTGCCAATGTAGCGCGCACAACATTTCACAAACAGGTAATGTGTAGCGAAGGTCTGTATATTAACGTGAAAGGGCGTGATGGTAGTGCGTGATCAAGATTACTATTTTGCTCTAGCAGGAGGGACAAAGTGGGGTTGAGAAGCTTAGGAAGTTTAGGTGCTGGCTACCTGTGAGGCTATCAGGCAGGCAAGGGATGAAGATTAGCTGTATCATCTTTGATGGATATAGGCTCAAGGTGAGTCTTTTAAGACCTTTGTTATGCACTCCCATTCCAATTGGGTTCTTTTCTTTCATGTATCCAGGATAGATGCTACGGCTAGGAGAGGGAAACAATTTGCCTGTTCAAACGTGTTGGGTTGGAAAGGCGTTCGCTTTCTTCACATTACAAAAAAACACACGTGAAAGAGCGTGAGACAAGGCCACGTTCCTCCATACCCCTCATTGTGCACCTCATTTTATTAAAACTAGTAAAACCTGGGCGTGCCATAAAAGAACTTATGAATTCAAATATAATTTTTTTATGTTTCTTAATCCATTAAATTTTTTTACATATGCTTAAATTATTACAATTTGTCTGTTGGAAATTTTACAAATGAAAATTGTCCGTTCCACCCCCTTCAACTTTTTAATGGTAGTAAGTATAGGTTTCTTGCATAAACAGGGTTTTGGGGAGGGGCATGCTCGGAGCCTCTTGACTCGGTTTGTTGATACCAAATAGCTTTTGCCAAAACAAAAAGACGCTTCTTTGCTAGCTTACAGCATCAACATTTCAGGTTCTACCCACTACGGACAAGCCGAACTTGAATTTTTTAGCATTATTGATTATATATACATCAATGAAGTCATAACCAGAGCCTAAGAATGTAGTGGAACTGTATTTGGGCATGTATTGTACATCACTATTGTCATGACTAACACATTTCCTAGCAATATTCTGTCAGATATGGGACATGCATCCGACTTGTATAAATATTGTGATATCACCTGTAACTTTGCACTAGGGTAATTAAACAAGTGAGCTATATCAGTCATCAATTCCACCGTTTTGCGTTCTTGATACCTTTCGATTTCGCTTTTGCATGCTGAAAAGCCATCCTTCTCTGTTTTTTTTGGACTTCTTTTTCTGCCTGATAGCATAAGGTAGCAGACATAAACATACAGCAAACAAGTACAAATTATAGCCATTGATTAGCAGGTTGCAAAAAATTACCTTAGACATCTTAGATTTTGCTTTCACTTTAGGAGCCTTCTCTTCCAGCTCAGCCTCACGTTCTAGATCTCTTTCTCTTGCGTCTAGGTTTTTCTCCAGATAATACTGGAAGAGGGGGGAAATTGTTAGACGCATTTATGGCTGTCATCATCAAGAGCTGCTCCTTGTGCAACTTTGTAATAACCAAATTAAAAAGAAGGGGAAATTATATAATAAATCACAAAAAAAAAATTCCATTTTGGGCTATCTGACAAGCCACGCTGCCTGCATGGCTTTTTTTTTAAACCGACCCGAACTTTTGAGTTAAAGAGAAAGGCGTCGGTTTCACACCCTTATACGTTTTTGTCCCATTTTAAAGGGGCATTCACTTCAACGATGAATCTCTCTCTCATTTTTTATCCGTTTTCGCTCATTTTTTTTTCTTTCTTCCTTATTTTTAGTGGTCTTTCTAATCATGATGGTATCACAAAGATGTTGAGCCATCGCATGCTATTTATCGTAGTTTTTGTGGTATTTTTTTCGATAAATAGCATGCGATGACTCAACATCTTTGTGATATCATCATGACTAGAAAGAGCACTAAAAATAAAGAAGAATGAAAAAAAAGGCAAAAACGGATAAAAAATGAGATAGATATAGATTGTTGAATGTATCACCCCTTTAAAATGGGACAAATTTATAAAGAGAAAGGCAACCGACGCCAGTAAAACTAGCTATTTTAGTGGGACAAACTTCAAATATGCATATCTTTCTCATTTCTAATCCGTTTTCGCCCATTTTTTTTCCTTATTTTTAGTGCCCTTTCTAGTCATGATGATATCACAAAGATGTTGAGCCATCGTATGCTATTTATCGAAAAAAATACCACAAAAACCACGATAAATAGCATGCAATGTCTCAACATCTTTGTGATATCATGATGACTAGAAAGAACACTAAAAATAAGGAAGAATCATAATCATAATCAAGTAACGCCTTTTACCAACTATTTGGGGTCGGCGACACGGATCTTACTCTTCCATTCCAGCCTGTTTTGGGCTACCTCTTTTGTAAGTGATAGTAAAGTCAAATCCCTTCTTATTAACTCCATCTAAGTTCTCTTAGGTCTCCCTCTCCCTCTTTTAGCATCATTTACATGTATCCTTTATAATCTTCTCACAGGGGCATCTAAAGGTCTTCTTTGCATATGTCCATACCAACGCAACCTACATTCCCTCAGCTTCTCCCCTAAAGGCGCTACTCCTAGGCTCTCACGAATAGATTCATTTCTAATCCTATCTCTCCTAGTTATCCCACTCATCCACCTTAACATTCTCATTTTGGCTACATTCAACTTATCTATATGACTCCTCTTTGGTGCCCAACACTCCGCTCCATAGAGTATTGCAGGCCTAATGGCCGTCCTATAGAACTTGCCTTTTAAGTCTTAAAAAAAAGCAAAAATGGATAAAAAATGAAAGAGATATGCATCGTTGAAGTGAACGCCCATTTAAAATGGGACAAAATGTATAAGGGTGTGAAAGGCGTGAGTTCAGGTTGGTTTTAAAAAAAAAGCCATGCAGGTGCCAGCCGGTGGCGCTTGCATGGCTTGTAAGATAGCCTGTTTGGGAAATATTTTGCACAGTGCGTCAAAATAGAAATTTTTTTTGTGATTTATTATATAATTTCCCCTAAAAAGAATATACGTAAAGTAGCATAATTTTTTGTTTTTGTGTGTGTTTGTTGTTGTGTTGGGGGGGTAGAGAGCAGCATAGAATATTGCAGATATGCTGTGATAGAAAACAAAACCCACAAAAACATCACTTCAATGATAGGGAGCTTACATTATAGTCACCAGCATAGTCATGAATGGTTCTATCCTTCACCTCTATCACATGATTAACTATCTGCTTCACAAAGTATCGATCATGAGATACAGTGATGACAGTCCCCTTGTATTCTGTTATCGCCTCCTGTTTTCATTTTTGCATGACACATGTTAAATTCTGAACGCATCTAAACACTACAAAAGTACTCGCTCAGTCCCACATTAAGTGTCTTATTTGGTTTTAAAAAAATTGAACAAATTTATTTAGATCATTTTGAAAAAACAAATAAGACACTTAATGCAGAACGGTGGGAGTATTAAAGAGGGCGGTTTAGTACTCATCTTGATATTCATTTATCTTACCTCAAGCATTTCTTTTGTTGGAATGTCTAAGTGGTTGGTTGGTTCATCTAAAACTAGCAGGGTTGATGGGGTCACCATGAATTTGCAAAATGCAAGTCGAGCCTGCGTGCCACAAACAGAGAATAGAAAAGTTCAGCATTATTATCACGAGCTAAAATATGGCATGGAAAGCAACAGCAAATAATAGGCAAACCAAGATTCACTTCAATATCAAATAACCGCATTTTCTCTCCTATCAAATTGATAACCACACTGAAAGGAATAATCCTCCTCTACAAATCCATCTATGGCAGCACTAGTGAATACACGAGCTATTTTAGCCCTTTTTATACCAGCTTTTTTTCAGAGAAATATCACAATAAGATTTTTTTTTATACAGATCACAATAAGAATATATGATAATTGACAGCATTGTACCTTCTCACCACCACTGAGAAGTGAGACCTTTCTATCAAGCATGTCTGCTTTGAAGTTGCAGCGACCAAGGAGTCCTTTAATGTCATCAAGTCTCCAGTTCTCTGCGGCTTCTTCTACAATCTCAAGCACTGTTTTTTCCAGATCTAGTGCTTCTGCCTGAGGAAATAATTGTAACCTCTTCAAAGTCTTTCAACCAACAACCAACTAAATTATAAATTATCACAAAATAAAATCATTGACACTATATGTACATAGTTAAACATATCTAGATATGAAACGCTTTAAAGAAGAAAGCGTTACAATTACAAACACACTCCAATGTATATGTCGTGACTTATATAACATCTTATAGTTTTTCTACACCACCCGAAAAGTTCCTGTAAACCAGCAATGTGTTTTTTACCTTTTGCTTCTTAACGGTTGAACTTTACCTTTAAATAGTTATAATAACTTTTTAGAAGATCTCAATCATTGACTACATAAGGATAAAAACAATGATTATATAAAACCATCAGGGTGATACTAAATCTGCTTGCAGATTAATCAATGCATTAAGCATGAGATCAGACGTACAAGTCAACAGCAAAAGGGGCATTAGTAAAATGATTTTACCTGGTTTTGCTCAAAGTAATTTGGTAAAACATTATGCTCTCCTACAATAATTTCCCCTCCTCTAGGTTTCTCGTATCCCATGAACAATTTGAGTAAAGTACTTTTTCCACATCCATTTGGCCCAAGAATGGCAATTTTTTCTCCTCTCTCAATTGTTAGGTTGGCTTTCTCAAATAAAACCTGAGATAAAATCCACATGCCAAGTGAAAGTTAGTCTTTACTAAGAAAATATAATGCACAATATGTTTAGACTAACATTTAATCCAAAGATGCTTACTCACCTTATCGCCATATCCAAAATTTAGATTTTTAATCGTCATCACAGATCTTCCACTGGTTCCTCTCTCCGGAAATCTGAATTTCATCTGTTTCCGTTGAAATGGCTTCTCAATTTGGTTCTCTTCTTGAAGCTTTTCCAATTTCTGACATGATATATAAACAGTTTAGGTCAGATAAAATCTAGATCTTTTTTTCCTTAAGGCAGATTTTCTTATTTAATTCACATTATCTAAGAGGTAAAAGGTGAAACATTACCGAACAAGGTAGATTTAACTATACCTTTTCTGCAGTGGATGCACGACCAGAATTAGCACCAGCACCTAGCCGCTTTATAATGTCCTTTGTTTGTTCAATTTCCTTCTGCTGCTTCTCCCATGCAGTACTCTGAGCTTCAATCCATGCTGCTTTAGACAAAATATACTGCGAATAATTTCCATCAAAGGTCCTGGACATTCCCATGTCAGTTTCCACTATTTTTGTACACAACTGATCAAGGAAGGCTCGATCATGAGATATGATGACCATAGGCACATTTTGCTTCTTGAGATAGCCTTCCAGCCACTCAATAGTGTCCAGATCAAGGTGATTAGTTGGCTCATCCAAAAGAAGCAGATCAGGTTCCTGCACTTGACAAACAACAATACGAAAATATTATTTGTAGCTTGTAAATCAACCATAATTCTCCAACCCAGCAACAAATGAATACTCTGAACTACATCAGGTCCAAACAACAGCATCCTAATTTCAAAACTGAAGGAGCTATTACCGGTTTCATTCTGTTAAATGGACAATGTGCATGGGAATAAAACATTTCTCAATGGGAACAGTAAATTGCAGTTACAATGGTGGTATTTGTAGCAACATTTACCAAATGTCATAACTTATATTACATATATAAGGCTCCTATGTCCTCAGAAACCAAATATACGGGGGATCAAAGATATAAATTTCGCGAATTTACTCAATGATTTACACTAATTACCATCCTCAGTATACGCAATTGTTCTTACAAGTTGAGGACATAAGAAACCTAGGGTAGCTACAGCTGAAGACATAAGGAAACAGATAACTGTGCATTATACCTGGAGCAAGATCTTCCCCAGTGACATTCTCATCTGCCACCCGCTACTAAAAGACGCAACGAGCCGATCACAATCCTCGGTTGAGAAGCCGAGCTCCGGCATCGTCTTGCTAATCTTCACATCCACTTGGTCCAAGTCCACCGACTGCGCCCGCCTCTGCAGCAAGTCCAACTCATCCAACAGCCTGCCCATCAATCCCAAATCCTCCACCGAACTCTCCAGCGCCCGCTGCACCTTCTCCAGCCTCGCCGATACCTTCATGGCCTCCTCGAACGCGCTGGCAAACTCCTCCTTCACCGTCCTGCTAGTACACACTTCAAATTCCTGACTCAAAAATGCCACCTTCATATTCGGCTTCGCCTTGATCACATTCCCCGAATCGGGCTCATCCTGCCCCGCTATAATCCTCAGCTGCGTCGTCTTCCCCGCGCCATTGACACCCACCAACCCAACCTTCTCGCCCTTCTTCACCTCCCAGCTCACGTTCTTGAGCACCGTAACCCCCTTGAAGCCCTTACTCACATTCTCCAATCGCACACCCGACGACACGCTCGACGCCCCGGCCACGTTCCCCGCCTTCTTCCCCCTCCTCGCCTGACCCTCCTCCACCGAGGTAGTCTCCGAGAAAAGCGCCTCAATCTCCTCCGCCGTAATTTCCGGCTCAAACACCGCCGTCTCCAACGCCACAGCCTTAATACCCCGAATACGATGATGAGGCAAAGAAGCTGACGTGGCAGGAAGGCGGCGGAGGCGGAGGGATTTGGGGGGGAAGAGTGTGGTGGAGCCGGGGAGGAAGGGCGAGCGGAGGTCGAGCGCGCGAAGCTTGCTGGCGACCTCCATCGCGAGCGGAAGGCAAGGAGCTTCCTCTTAGAGCTGCTCCACAGTGGAAGTGGAGTGGGGGAGAGTTGCAGAGGAAGTCTCCGCCCGCCGTCGGGATGGCCATAGCGCGCGCGAGGAGGAGGAGAAGAAGATGAGCAGGGAGAGGTTTGGCAAGACGCGGAGGTAGCGGTTGGGGGTCGAGTGGATGGCACGGGCACACGCGGAGCTCAACCACAAACTTAGGTCGCCGCCTCATCGTCTCCGTGTGCCTGTTATCTTTTTTTTTTTGAAGTTGTGTGTGCCTTTGTTATCTTCTTTTTTTTGTGTGTGTGTGCCTTTGTTATCTTCTCTTGGCTGTTCTTCCCTTAATTTTTTTCAAAAGTAAGAGAACTTGGTGACACAAATTGAGCAAGTTTCGGACATGATCAGGCCCAAAAGCATTGCTTCTGGCACATTCAGGCCCAAAACCATTGAAATTCAGCAACTTTTTTGGTTGTTTTAAATGCTCTGAAGTTGCCACTTATGAGGCTTTCTTTCAAATGCATGTCCACCATCAAACGGAAGATAACTCATTAATTTGCATACAAATAAGCTACTCCTCCATCGAAGCACTGACTCACTGCCGAACGCCTAGCTACTGCATAAAATATGAAGGAAGTGTTATTGCACTAAAACCTGTGTGGTAGTGGAAGCTGCTTTCTGGGGGCAGAGTGATGATTGAGAGGTCACATTCTCAAGCTGTCGGGTGCGCTTTTTTGACGTACTAATGGGAGTTAGTGAGCTTTTAGGTGTGATTTCAATCTCAATGACAGTAAACCAACTAACTCTCTTTTTTTACGAGAAAAAAGGTTATGTTCGCTAATAATGAACACTCTCTATGTCACGTCTCAAGTGCACATGGAGACGTTGAACCAATAACCATGTATATATGTTGCATACTTGCATGATGCATCACATCACACTGGCCTCTCTTTGTTTGGGCATCACATCATGGCAATGGAAAGATGAAACGAGTCCAATTTGATTTTCTCGATAATACCAAAACCAGTCACCTGAATATTTCGTCGTATTTATTGCATTGAACACATTTTACAAGGTTTGCATTTGACTACTGACATACGTACATGATTGATTCCATTTCATGTGTACTCGTATTGAATATGGGCGTGGTATGAATGAACAATCTACGAATTGATGTCAAGACAAATGTGAAGAGCAGTTACTCTTTTCTTTTTTGACCAAGCAGTTACTATTTTTTTTGTTATCAAGATCTATTGGCTATACATAAGAATCCCGTTTATATGGTCTATATGCACCAACACATCTGTAGAAACTATGAACCTAAAGGAAATTATCTTGCCAAGTATAACTTCATTTAATACGTATATTTGGTGTGCATATGACGGACCAATATAAAGGCTCCGATGTTATGATAGGAACCGTTCGCATCTTTTGTGTGAAAAAACAGTTGCATTCACTTCGTACTATATCAGCATAGATCAATATGAACAATCAGTGCTATCTTCTTAATTTTGTAACTTGCCAAGTTACAGCTCTGGAAGTGCACAACTCTGCAAGTTATGCACTTGCCAAAAATGACCAGTCTACCGATGAGTCTTCTGTCCGCTTCCATTCGCTGTGTCTTCCTCTTCCTTGCAGCTTCTTCTCCATCTACAAGAGGTTCAACACATATACCCTCCAATCTCTATCTTAACTTGAACTCATTCAAATCACATAGTGGTTTTTGTTAGTATAGCTTCCACCTTGAGTCAAATCACAGCAACAAAAACTTGAGTCCAAAGACATCAAGATGCACCTTAAAGGTGCCATCACTAAGACAAATCAAACAAGAAGCAAATTCATAAGTCAAAACCCAAACTAATCATCCCAGCAAAGCAAGCAAGCTCCACCTTAAACAAAGCACCAATCACAAGCAAATTAAAAAGATGCACCAAATAAATTGGAAAGCGGTGATCCAAGTCATATGATTACAAACTTCCTCTACCTCAAACTTGATTCCCATAAGCAAATCAACGTTCGTCAACACAAGCATCCCAAGAGATCAAATCTCCACCAAATCCAAGCCACATCAAACACCAAGACCACGATCAAACAACTCAATTTCTTCATCGTCCGCAAACATCCAAGGCCATCAAACTCCTTCATGAATATGACTAAATCCCTATAACTGAAATCTGTTAACAATTGTTGCGAATTGGCCCGACTGGCCAATCCGGTGAGCGACGACGAGATCAATTTTTGTTCACGACAAGGAGAGGCCAAAGGCGAAGGATGAAGAATCCGAAACGAAATGACAATCATAAACAATTTGATCATGGATATAAGTGAGACCCCTAGCCTATTTGGAGGAAGAATCTCAAAGAAATTTGCCTCAAAAATAGAAGTTTCTCGTATGCATACACAGTTTCTAAAAAGGCGACCGGTCTACCGCCAGTATAATCGGTCTACTGCTACACTTTTTATCAACTCCAGTTGCCCTTCCAATTCCAATAGACTGCCAAAAATGACTGGCCTACCGCTGAGTCTTCTGTCCGCTTCCATTCCCAGCATCTTTCTCTTCCTTACATCTTATTCTCCATCTATAAGGGGTTCAAGGCATATACCCAATATTGGGAGCCATGAACATTCATTTCATTTCTCCTTTTGATGTTAAAGGCAATTTCATTTCATAACGCGGAAAGACGGTTAAGATGAAGAGCATCCTCAACAGCTGCTTTCTTATTTTTTTCATTTGGCAGGCAAACTACCAGATTCTATCAACAGTAGTATGTTTAGCTTCCATGTGAAGATAGGTTATGAGCCATGGACATGCAAATCTTAAACAAACATATCACAAGAACTTTATATATATATTTTTGTGTTGAATGCTTCTAGAGGACTTGCTGGCAAACCCTGAAGGTCAGTGAAGACAAAAGCTCTCTGATATGGCACACAGCCAAGGATAGCGAGTGGATCAGTATCTTGCCACCCAGGGACCACTAGTGGTATTAGTTTCACTCCTAAGAGCAATTCCACTACAATGTGATAATTTGCCTTAAGCACAGTTTATTAAACTTCAATTAAGAATCTTGAAAGAGCAAATATAATGTGAATTATGCTGTAGGGGAGAAGGGCCAATGTATTATTTCTAATGAATCCAATAAGATGTCTGGCTATTAATGGTCTTTGCTTCATGGGCGAATAAGACATCTTATAATATGTCCCTTTCTAGGTTGGTCACCACATCATTACCCCAATCTGAATCCATACACGTCAGTGTTAATGCATGCCGACGAAGTACGCGTCTGTTCTAGTGGTCTCCTTCTCACTCTATCCCCTTAATTAAAGGATAGGAATCTGGACGGTCCAAACTCTAAATAAAATTGTGCCAATGAGACCCAAGATTAGATTGAATCCTCACTTAAGATGATGGATTACTACCAACAATACAGCAAAACATCCAAAGCACAAGACAAAGCATGTCAAATAATCAAGAAGTATTTTAAAACTTTTTTTTATAGTTAATGCCTACAATCTTAGAAGGATCGTTTTTTATTCCTTATTGTAGTGGGAGAAGATGAGATAGGAAGTTTTTTGCTCCATCTTTTTCTTGGTGGGCCCTGTCTCCTTCTATGGGCATTTATCCTCATCATTCATTATTCATAAAATAAACGAGTTCAAGGAAGAGAAATCTCCCGTAACCCTAAAACTCATGAATGGGCCCAAAAGCGCAGTTGTCTCCATCCATTTCATAAATATACTCTACCTTATTTTGGCGTGCCGGGAAGGGATGGTGAGAAGGGCCACAGACAAAAGTGGCAGGCCTCGTGCCTGGCCCAGGGGCCCAAGTTGGGCCCAACTAGAGAATTAAGCAGACCGACCCGCGATCACATGTAGATATGAGCGGCGGCGAAGCTTTTCATTTTTTTTGGCGAAGCTTTTCATTGGCGGCTCGTTCAGCCAATCACTGCGTTCCAAATCCAACTCCCTTGCTGCCAAAGCTGGTTTAATCCCGGCTCGGCTAAGTTGCCAGAAGCTTCAACCAGGTCGGCTAACCTTCTCCGCCACCACGCCAATTGGTAGTCCGGCACCGGAGCAACCTACTCGACCCGGGCGACTCCGGTTCATACACACGATCCGAGTGAATGAGACATTCTTGCACGGGACAAGTACAATTGAGTCGGTACGTGCACACGAAGTGCGTGGAAGAACCATTCCGTTAGACACCAAACCCGGTTTGCACATTTGACACGCCAGAGGAATTTCATTCTCAGCACAAGCCGGTTTTTGAAGCCAGCACGCAGCCGCCGAGCTAAGTATTTGCATTCTCAAATCCGACAGGAACACAAGAATCCTAGCCAATAGAAGTCTTTGTTCTCGGCTCGGCTCGGCTCCCAAAAGCCCCCGCGAGTTCACGTGATTGAATGAAAATCCAGTAGACGCCAATCCATTCCAACCAATCGCCACCACCAGTCTCCTCCCTCCTCAATTAAGTTCCTTCTTCTCTGTTAGATAGATTCTCTCCTTCTCTTTTTTATAAAGATCATAAGCTTCCAAACATGATAAAGAAAATGGAAAAATCTCTCTTTCACGGACTTAAAGGCCTAGGATTTCTGAATCAGACTTCATAAGTTTTCGAACATCTCTCTGTGTCTGGAGCTAATATAGATACAAACACAGTTCAATCACGGGCTGCTGCAACAAGTGACAGGAGAAAGAGGACGACAAACAGGGGAATGCACATTGCCTTTATAAGTCTAAATTTAGAGTACCCGCGTCCTCCATTTCTCTCTTCTTCTCCCAGCTCCATTACTCATGGACTCCAAACCTCTGCTTGCTCTGTTTTTCTCCGTTTTCTTTGTTTATTTCACTTGTGAATATGTCTCGGCCCAGTCTCCGGTCTTCGCCTGCGATACGGCGAAGAATCCTGATGTGGGTGGTTTTGGGTTTTGTGATACTTCATTGAAGGTTGGAGATAGGGTGCAGGATTTGGTGAAGAGATTGACATTGCAGGAGAAGATTACGTTTTTAGTGAATAAGGCAGGAGCTGTGAGTCGGCTTGGGATTCCGAGCTATGAATGGTGGTCCGAAGCTCTACATGGAGTTTCAAATGTTGGGCCGGGGACGAGGTTTACTAGTTTGGTTCCTGGTGCTACCAGCTTTCCTCAGGTTATTCTGACTGCAGCTACATTCAACAATACTCTCTTCCAAGCCATTGGAAAGGTAATGTAGCTTGTCATCCCTTGAGTGTTCTTGACAAAACATGTTTTGTTCTTTTATGCTTTTCTAACTTCAAGGCGTGTATTACACAGTAGGCTATTAGAATTTCGCATTTTACTGGTTAGACTCTGTAGCCTCATTTGTTGTTCTTATAGAAGTTAAACTGAATCTTTTCATCTTTCACCATGTTTTCATCAAAAGCCTTTAGATATTTCTGTCACTGTTGCATTTTAGTTGCATTAGACTTTCCTTTGGACGTGTATTTTGGTGAATCAATTGTTAACAAGCATTTGTTCTTGCTCCTCTTAATTATGGTAGTATGAACTATTGTGCATTGTAATTTGTAAAGGCAAACTTTTCCTCTTCCATGGAAAAAGGTGCCTAATTTGGAACAGCAAATTTTTCTTTCTGTAACTCCACATTCTTCACCTTCTTTGAGTTGTGCTATGCTAAATTCTGTAGTGCAAATATAAAATATCGGTAATTCCGCATGAGTTGTTTGACCAACTTGTATAAATTTGGATCTGCAGTTGCCCGTTATTGTTAACCTGATAATCCAGATAGTTGAGTAAGTTCGAGTAATGGCTTTCCTTTACTGTTTCCTGTTTGGGCTGCTACCGTGGTAATGAAGTAATGATGTGCTCTTCTTTACAGCTATTGACTAATGTGCCCCACCTAGATGTCGGTCTTTCAAGACCTTATTCAGTTTGCTGCAGTCGTTAATGTAGAGATCATGACTAGCTCAATGCAACCATCCTGGTTCATTAAATTCAGAGGAATTAATGCTAGTGGAGCTATAGGCTCACTACTTTCGTGGCTTCTGCATTCAGCAAATAAAGCGGAAAATAAATAGTTGAGAATCCTGATTGTAATGTTGGTTGAGACAGTATAAAATTCGAATTCTACTGAGGATTGAACATTCATACATAGAAGTTGGTCCAGGGAAAGTAAATGAAGTGTTAATTTGCGTTTTACAGGTGGTTTCAACCGAAGCTAGAGCAATGTACAATGTGGGTCTTGCCGGACTGACATATTGGAGCCCAAACATCAACATATTCCGAGATCCCAGGTGGGGGAGGGGCCAAGAGACCCCCGGCGAGGACCCGGTGTTGTCTAGTAAGTATGCGTCCGGCTATGTGAGGGGGCTTCAGCAGGCGGATGCTGCCGATCCGGACAGGCTTAAGGTGGCTGCCTGCTGCAAACACTATACAGCCTACGATGTAGATAATTGGAAAGGCGTCGACCGTTATCACTTCAATGCTCAGGTAAATAATTGAAACCAGAAGTGAACATCGAACCGTTTGTTTAGAGTTCATACTTCATACTGAACGTTGTTTGTGTCTTCTCACTGTCTTTGGAGTTCAGGTTACAAAGCAAGACATGGATGACACATTCCAGCCTCCGTTCAAGAGCTGTGTTTTGGATGGGAATGTAGCGAGTGTGATGTGCTCTTACAACCAGGTTAATGGGATTCCCACATGTGCAGACCCTGATCTCCTCGCCGGGACCATCCGAGGGGAGTGGCAACTAAACGGGTCTATATTCTTTCTCCCTATCTTCGCCAGTCTTTTCTCATTTCTAAATTCAAGATCTCCCATTTCAGTTCAGTACAGATATACTGACTGCTGGAATTCTGAGAACGCATCCTCCCACCGGCCAGAAATTGAATGCTCGTGTACTAGAACGGTATCTGTAGGGCCATTGGAGAAATGATTGGTTACAGCCGGCACACTACTCTGGGCACCAGAGAGAGCCGTCGATCGAAACAATTTTCACCCATAGATCGACGACACACGCTATAAACATACCCTCCAGTAAATCCAGAAAATTGGTGTCAAATAGTTAGAGCCTATATGCACACGCTGTGTGTGCCCGTCGATCTTAATAGTGGCATACAAAGTGACGTAGGCTGCCGGCTGTACCCAATAATTTTTCCATTGAATGGCTACCTTCCTGGCAGTTACTGCCTACAGGCACCAACAATGGGCTTCTGGGGAAAATTATTGGCTACGCGCCGCGCAGGGAGAACAGTGTGCTTATCACCAATGGGTGATGGGCACATCTCCCCTGCTTGTCATGATTGCCATGAGCACACTGTTCCCATGCGCGGCGCGCAGCTAATAACTTCTCGGCTTGTGGCCCATCCTGACGGATGATCCATACTCCATAGGGTCAGGTACTTGTACTTTAGTGCAGTAGCATTAACGTTTGTAGTTTGTACAACCACGACAGCCGAGCCTATTGCCGAAAGAAGAAAGAAAGGGAGGAACCACGGTAGCCGAGCGGGTCAGGACTCATCCTATGTCAAAGTTTTCGCCGCCACCCCGGTTTAATTAAGGGGCCGTTTGGGGCGTGATTATTACAAAATATCCAGACTGGATATTAGATATATACTGTAGCATCCATATGGATTTTTACATCCACCTGAAACACCTCCTGAGGTGTATCAGCTGGATATATAAAATATCCAGATGCTACAGTGTAACAAAACATCCCATCTGGATGTTTTGCTTTTAATCACGCCCCAAACGGCCCCTAAACTCGACCCGATTATATCAAATAAAAGAATCCAATATGATGATATTGAATTTTGGCGATTAATACAGGACAACTAGGCTCGAGTATTCATATGTGGGTTAAATGGTAAGCTAATGAGGATACAGCTACTGCGTGTCCAATTTGCTCATATTTCGCAATTTGGGTTTATCAGAATGGTCCGCAATCAGGCAGACATATCCACGTTGTTGATCTTTGGCCGGTCTAATAAACGGGTCTGGTTCTCGCCTAGGCGAGTGCACTTTGTACATTACTGGCTCCTAAATCTGAAACTGTAATATACGCAAACCTGGATATTAATTTTGGCGGAGGCTAATGCTACAAGTTTGCTTGAAGGCAGCTATAACCAGCCAAGTGAGCCCAATCCACACAGTTCTTTCGATTGCCATGCGAAATTTTAAGTTGGCCTATGCATAATTGTGCCTAGGTATAAGACTGGGGCTCCATTCAAAGCACTTCCAAAAGGAGTGTTGGTTTTGCCTCATGTTTGCATTTTGTTTTGTAATAATCTGTTGACTGTTGCTTGTTGTACTAACCAATAGATTATTGATGGGTTGGGCTTTGCAGATACATAGTGTCAGACTGTGATTCCGTCCAGGTGCTCTACGAAGCCCAGCACTACACAAAAACCCCTGAAGAAGCCGCGGCCAAAACCATCATGGCAGGTGAATTCACCACCCTAAGATCACAAAATCACTCCCCGTCCTTACATCTTTGACCGTCGGTCATTAGTGCTAAGTAAAATGGCCGTTGATGAATTGCAGGCCTGGACCTTAATTGTGGTGACTACCTAGGCCGGTTCACGGCGGGAGCTGTGAAGGCCGGCTTGCTGAACGAATCGGCCATTGACAACGCGGTTTCAAACAATTTTGCCGTGCTGATGAGGCTGGGCTTCTTCGACGGGGATCCCACCAAGCAGCCATACGGCAATCTAGGGTCCAAAGATGTGTGCACGGATGAGCACCAGCAGCTGGCCCTGGAGACCGCCAGGCAGGGCATTGTTCTCCTCAAGAATGTGGCAGGTTCACTGCCCTTGGACCCAAAGTCCATAAAGACCCTAGCCGTGATTGGCCCCAATGCCAATGTGACCAAGACCATGATTGGAAATTATGAAGGTAATCTACCATCAGTTGCCTTTCATTAAATCCTCATTACGTGAGTCAAAGACAGAATTTAATTGTACTTAATTCACCAATGTTTTCAACTAATCTTCTGCTAATTAACACAGGCATCCCATGCAAGTACACCACCCCTTTGCAGGGCCTTTCATCTTATGTCCAAACAGTCTACCAGCCGGGCTGCCCCAACGTAGGCTGTTCTGGTAATGGTCTCCAATTTGGTGCTGCCACAAAGGCAGCGTCTCAGGCCGACGCCACAATCCTCATTGTTGGAGCCGACCAATCAATCGAGGCGGAGAGTCGCGACCGCATCGATCTTCACCTCCCTGGCGAGCAGGACCTGCTCATCACTCAGGTCAAGAACGCATCCGTGGGGCCAGTGATCTTGGTCATAATGTCCGGTGGGCCCATGGACATCTCGTTCGTCAAAGATGATCCCAAGGTCACTAGCATCTTGTGGGTTGGCTACCCTGGTCAAGCTGGTGGGGCTGCCATAGCCGATGTGATATTTGGTCGCTATAATCCAAGTTAGTTGGCCTAATTAAGTTTCTTTACGTAATCATTGGTCAAATTTTCCCACTTAACTATTTAGGTGACTAAATGTTGTGCATTTGTAGGTGGGAGGCTGCCCATGACATGGTATCCCCAGTCCTTCGCGGACAAGATCCCCATGACCAACATGAACATGAGACCCGACCCGGCTACAGGTTATCCAGGTCGGACCTACCGGTTCTACACAGGACCGTCTCTCTACCTCTTTGGTGATGGCATGAGCTACTCCAGTTTCAGTCACCACCTTGTCCGGGCACCCAAGTTAGCGGCGGTCCCCCTCGCTGAGGGACACGCTTGCCGGACACAGAAGTGCTTGTCCGTGGACGCGTCTGATGACATATGCCAGGGCCTAGCCTTTGATGTCCACCTGAGGGTCAAGAACAATGGGATCATGCACGGGGCCCATACCGTGCTCCTCTTCTCATCACCTCCGGCCGTCCACAACGCCCCTAGGAAGCAGCTGCTCGGGTTTGAGAAGGTGTTTTTGACGTCCCGAACGGAGCAGGATGTGAAGTTCAGTGTGGATGTTTGCAAGGACCTGAGTATAGTGGACGAGTATGGGAGCAGGAAGGTGGCACTAGGGTCACATATCTTGCACGTGGGAAGCTTGAAGCACTCGCTAACTGTGCGATTGAGTTAATGTGGCAAAGAAAATTGGAGAGGATCAAACAGGGTCTGGCTTATTCTTGCCTCAGAATTGAGAATTGATAAAGGCTAATTAATAAGAGCTTCCAGCGGGACCAAGTGGTTTCCTGTGAAGTTGAAAAAGAGTGAAATTGTATGATTGTCACGATTGATTGAAAAGGATATGTGAATGCAATTTTTGGAGTTCAATGAAGGATGCTTTGAATATTGGTCATTCAAGCAGTTGTGAAGAACCATGTGGATAAGACCCTATCTACAATGATGTTACAACTTACCAGCCTTGCCATATACTCTATTTTAGTTCATACGAAAAAACAAACAAAATTGACAACTAATGTCGGACAGAGTATATGAGATGCATATGATTTATGTCCAAAAAGATCACGAAGAGTGTGAAATATTAATATGCCGTGAATAAATGAACACTTTTATATCCACATTTTTATAAGGGGAAAAGTTTACATAGACAGAATGAACCAAGTTACATTAAGCCATTGGATTTTGATCTGATGGTAAGTGTGATTCAACCTACCTGCCTTCTGATTTGACATCCTCTGTCAGTTCAAAATCTGGCCGTTCGAGATGACTTTGGCAGCCTGCATGAAGACCTGTCTCATGGAAACTGGCCTCTTTTATAAAATTATTCTTAAATAACCAATGTCCGAAGCAATAGAACGTGTAAAACCGAACTAAATATGTAATTAACACACTGATCTTCTGAGCTACATGGGGCTTGTGGTTTACACGGCTTTAGTAATGGTGGTAACTCCAATTATCAAACTGCAAAAAGAGGTTGTACCAAAAGAAATTTGGAAAAAGAGGAAAGCTAAACCACCAAGTAGGTATTTGTACTTTTCGATTAATGTATGTTGCACACACATCTTTTAGCATTAGAGCTTCCCTGATTTAAAGGACTTCTCTCTTGCCATAGGGATAGGGTTATAACATTGTTGAGCATTTAACCTGCTGGAGGATCGAAGATAAAACCTTAAAAAGTTAATAAATAAAAAATCATAATGAACACAACGAGAATTTGGTGTGGTTAGCTAACACCGCCTTACCACCAAAATGTGATTTTTTCCCACTATATCGTAGAAACAAGAGTACAACAACATTCTCAACCTTTCATATCCCATAAAAATGGAAGCACTTGTAATACTCAAACTTCTTTAAAACCTTGAACATGAACATGCATCTTGCTTCAAGCATCTCAATACTATAATCTTAAAGATACCCATGAGATAATTCAAAGCTTGAACATGAACATGCCTTTTGTTTCAAACTTCTCAATATTATAATCTTAGAGATACCGATGAGATAATTAAAAAATAAATAAAGTTTATGCACAGGTTATACACACCTTGTGCCTCTCCAAACCTCCACGCATAGGCTATTCTCACCTAGTGTCCATGTACAACCACCTCAAGTTATCCCCACTTGGTAGAACCATTGTACATATATTTTATGAAGAATCCCAAAGAAATCCACCTCAGAATGAAAGTTTCCCACGTGAATACATAATTGCCCGCAAAGAACCGGTCTACTGCTAGATAGGTTTAGTATACCACTAGGTATACCCGGTTTACAGCTAGACAAACCGGTCTATAGCTATGCAACTTGTAAACTCCCGTAGCCTCCAGTAGCCTTTCCGGTAGATTGCAAAAATAGTTCAATCTATCGGACATGATGATAGCATGTTTCCGTTCTTTGTGTTTTCCTCTTCTTTTTCCCGGTTCTCCTTCCTATGTCATGCCTCCTCTCTCCTCTAGGGGAGTTCAAGGCATAAACCCCAATAAACATAGTCCACAAAAATGTGGCATTATTAAGAAAAATATTTTTTTAACCACATTATGTGACCAGAAAGCAGGACCAAAGAACAAGTGGAGGGGAGACCCAAGAATCTTAAGTAAAATTGTAATTTTTTCTTTTATTTGGGTCTTTCTTTCTCTCCTCTGACGACATGGCAAGTAGTAATGTGATGCTGGTAATGAAAATTGGTCAGGCTAGATAGACTCCATTATTAGGGACTTATAGTCTTTTGTGTTGTATTGAAAAAAATATGTATTCTTGTCTAAACGGGGCCACAATGAATTACAACAGCAGTTTGGCTTGGATAAATTATTATAGCCATCATACAAGCAAGGGGAGTCGTGTCCATCACCTATTCGTGATGAGCATGACTATCCCCCTATGGGCAGAAATAACCCCAATTACCATCAGGGTCAGAGTACCAGAGGAGGCCAGGACGAAGTCTGGTCAAATAGGTCGGGCTGCTAGGCATTACCTGCTTTTTTTTTTTTTGCTCGCTAGGAATTACATGCTTTTCGCTTTGATACAAAATGTTGGGCATGACTCGCTTTTTTTTTTTTTTCGCAACAAATGCTCGGCATGATCTTGGAAGTTCTCTTTCTATTGTTTTTTTGTCTTTTTTCTTTTCTTAACTTGAGCCCCCAAGTTGGAAGTGGAGTTTAAGTTGACTCCGGACCCAAATTGTTTGACCAGTAAACAAAGCAAAAGCGTGCTCCACGTGCTTGCCTTCCCTCACTTGGCTTGCACGATCAAAAGCAGTGAAGACCGTGGATCTGGACCCCCCCCCCCCTCTCTCTCACTCTCGCACCTAATTTTCCCTCCTTCCTGTTGTAGATGTTTCATCTGAAAAATATCGACTTTTATTGGATGGTGGAAACTGAAAACCCTAACTGATGAAAGGGGGAAGACGTATATAAAACATAGATCATCTCAAACAGGACTGTCCTTTTTTGTATCTAAAACATCTAAACACAAGACGTGGGAGTATTTAGTTACCACCACAAAATTCTGTATTTATTTCGCATTACATATTATTCTTTTTTTGTACAAATCGTAGACCCCTCCCTCCTCCATCCCCCACCAAACGAACCCCACACACATACACACACGTGCCACGGGCCCAAATCATCAACAACTAAAAAGAATGGTGTGGATAAGATTTTAATCAAAGCAAATAGATCTATATACTGTATTAGAACCCCGTTTTGCAACCAACGTTTGACATATAGCCAGCATCCAACATAGACTATCGGCACCTGACTTTGCAAGGCAGACTTCTCCAAGAGCCCGCCAGCCATGACTTGCCTACTAGCACTAGTAACTCGGCTCCCAAACGAGCATGGACTATTTTCAGTAGTAGATCCAGCATTTCAGCCCACCTATCTTGCATGACCTTCCATTATGAAGCGCCGGCAGTGTGGCGAGCTGAGCCGCGGCTGCAAAGAGTAAGCTCAGCCGGTCTCAAAGCACACGCAGCTGCAGTCCATCCATGGACCATGTCAAATCGCTACCAACCCCCTGTGGCCCCCATCTGGAATGGTGGTGTCTGATTCATGAACTCCAACAAATAAACAAAACAAGAGGGAGTAGTTGGGAAGAGAGAGCAGAGCAGTCCAGTCCCCCTCCTCTCCACCTCACACCCACATCACATGCTCCTCTCTTTCTTCTTCCCTTCCCACCAAACCAATTTTTCTAAGAGAATCTATCCATCTCCGTTACCCAATTCACCCTCCCATGAAAACGCCAAATTCCACTCACTCCCTGCCCCCTTCATGATACACTTGGTACCAAACGTGGAGGTTATTTCTGTCATTTCCGTGACGAAACAAAT
Source organism: Houttuynia cordata (assembly GCA_039654745.1). Lineage (NCBI taxonomy): Eukaryota > Viridiplantae > Streptophyta > Magnoliopsida > Piperales > Saururaceae > Houttuynia > Houttuynia cordata. The sequence continues at coordinate 37,145,415 of CM077503.1, forward strand.
GAAAGTTCTAGGTCGCTGCAACCCGACTCCGTGAGCCGTCAGGAAACCGGGTTGGCGCCTTTTGATATAAATCTAAAAAATCTGGTTAGAGATTCCCAAGTCAGTTAATTCAGTCTGCTCCTCTCTCCGTTGATCTGCTCCGTTCCAGACTCCCAGTTTCTGTTCCTCATTCAGGTATATTCCCCTTCGTTCAGTCTCTTCCCTTCTCAATCTCCGTGTATAAATGCCTTGATTTCACCTGATTGTGCAATAATGTTTTGGGTTCTGTAATTATCGGCTTTAAACTCTGATCAAATCGTCTTTAGTCTGTGTAATGTATACATTAATACCGTTAGAGGCTTCTTTGGCTATTTTTTAAATTGAAGAATGGGTTCTATTGAGATCTTCTGCTGTGGATTTTGCATGCGATTGATGAACTTGGATAGATAAAGAAATCCACCAGTTTGATTGTTGTCAAGTGGTTTAATTTCTGCTTGTTTTGTTTAATGTTGTTGTTTCTTTGCTGAATATGGTGGGTTCTGGCTCTGGTAATTATGAAAGAAATATTTTGCTGATGTTTTTTAATTATTTTTGTGCGCAGGTAGAGGTGGTTGAGCCTTTTTGTAAAAATAAATAAATAAATTTATTAGTATAACGGTGGTGGGAGAGGAATGGAGACGGCCGGAGCTCTGAAATTGCAGTCTTGTTCATGGATCGGTTTGGAGAAGGCTGGGAGGAGGCCTAACTGTTCGTCTCTTCGGTTTTCGCGGAGATCAGTAGAAGATTCTTGCCTTAGGAAGGCTAGTTTTCGAGACTCTAATTTGAAGATTGCTCCAATTGCTGCTAAATGTGGACATGTTGCTTTGGAGATCTCTTGCTGCTACAGAAAGTCTGCAGGTAAGGCATGTATAGTTAGTGCATTTTGTGTTCAGATGTGGTAGGTTAGACCCTGCATGTGCCTAAAAAGTTCCTGATCATGTGAATTGGTGTCAAGACTGCTGTGCTACATCCTCTTCTATAATTTGTGATTTTACTCTTGTGATTAGAAAATCAATTTTTTCTGGTTTGTAGGAAGAACAACTTTTCAAATTAAGGGAATTAGCTTGAATAATGAGTTTGGCAATGATGACAAAAAGGCCGGGTATACCGCTGAAATAAATAATAATAATAATTATTATTATTATTATTATAATTATTATTATTATTATTGTAATAATAAGTTGAATACTGAGTTCGTTTTCAGAGTCAGATAGAGTCCCTGGAACGGAGGACCAGATTTTAGGATCGAATGGGGCTATATTTTGTTGTGCTTATACAAGATGTTGTTTTATTTTCTATCCATTTCCTAAAATATTGACAGTTTGATAAATGATATATGTAGCATCAACCGTTGAATCAGAGAGCTCCTATACATCTGTTGATGAGGCATTGATCTTGAAGGTATGGAGCAATATACCATATGCTATTTCAGTGCATCAAATACTTCAATAATATTGTTTTGGTTTGTGTGTTATTACTGCTGTGTGAATATCGTACTCACTTAGACCCCTGCAACTATAATTTTAGTTACCATGCATCTAATATGTTCTAATTTTATTTTCAGAAGAAATCACAGGAAATAGTTTCACACTTGAATGGACGTTGTCTATATCTTGTGGGTAAGTGTGCATCTTTCAGAGTGTTCCAGTTGTTATCTAACTATTTTTATGCCTTGAAAATATATAGTCAATTTGAATGTGTACCTTTTATAAATGTGATGCAGGAATGATGGGTTCTGGGAAGACAACGGTTGGGAAAATAATGTCAGAAGTACTAGGCTATTCTTTTTTTGACAGGTTAGCAACATATAAAGTCATGTAAAGATGTAGTTCTTTTCTTATAAATATGACACCAGTGTCTAAGTGTCCAGTTTTTGTGGATGCTGCAGTGATAAATTAGTCGAACAAGCTGTTGGTGCGGCTTCTGTAGCTCAGATTTTTAAAGAGCACAGCGAGAGTTTCTTTAGAGACAATGAGGTACTTCCATGAGCTTTCTCTTTAATCTTCAGAATCGCTTCTGCATATTTCTTCAATTTCTATGTTTGTTTGATATGTTTATTGCTATCTGAAAATGGTTAAATTGTTTGTATTATGTAAAGATTGCCACCACTCTTTGCAGCTTTTCTTAGGACGTCTTGTGGCGTGTTCTGTGTGGATGATTATCCTTTCTGTAGATTTTATCTCTTCTGCTTTGTTGAACAATGTACAAATTTGTTTATTGCAGAGCAAGGTGTTGCAAGACTTGTCTTCAATGCGGCGGCTAGTTGTAGCCACTGGAGGTGGCGCTGTCATTCGCCCAGTCAACTGGTGAGAAGTTTGATATACAGGGATTTCACAGTTGCATTTATTACTGAAATTTATTCATGTGTCACTTTAGTCATCATAATGCTTATATATATTTCCACTTCGATTCCCAGGAGATATATGAAACAAGGTATCACTGTCTGGTTGGATGTGCCTTTGGAAGCGTTGGCGAGGAGAATTGCTGCTGTAGGTACAGATTCACGTCCTCTTTTGCACAATGAATCAGGAGATCCTTATACCAAGGTGAAGTTTCTTCTTACCGTCAAAAGTGGTCTGTATTTGTATGATAATTCTGTTGTGTTGAGTGTTGCTGAGGTTACTAGCCCTGCGGAATTCTTAAGTACCATTTCGTTTTCCTTGTATTTACCTCTCGAATCCACGAATAGTTTTCTTAACCTTATTGCGTTTTTGTTTTTAGGCTTTTATGCGTCTCACCACCCTGTCTGAAGAAAGGGGTGAAGCATATGCTAACGCTGATGCAAGAGCTTGCCTTCAAAGTAAGTTTATTTGCATGTATTCTCGTGGAAGAGTTTCTTGACTGATTTGACTCTTAGAGAATGTTACTTAATCACTTTACTTAGCTCGAGCTATTAAGGAAGGGGTAAATTTTGTATTAACGGAACTACTCCTCTACACATGCAAGTATGCAGTACACATAAACATGCACACACACATGGGATTCGAGGTCCATGCACAAAGAACAATGCATCTAGCATTGAACCCAAAACCATGTTGTTGCCGTTCTCAAGTTATTAGGGAGGAGATTACTTTTATTAACCCTCAAACGAAAACAATGATGAAGATAAATCTTGATATCTTACTTCATAATTAATTACCTTCCTTTCCTGTTCAAACCAGATATTGAATCAGATAAAAGGTAAGTTGCGTGGGGAGATGAAACTGAAATTAGAATAAAAACTATATTAGTTGGCTCGTGTATAATTTGGTGTGAGATGATGGAATTCGTCTTTATACCCACACAGTTATATGTAGATGAACTGCTTCCTTTTGCTTGCTTAGCCAAAAATGTTAACAGATGAGCAAACAATGCAGATATTGCAGCAAAACAAGGCCATGGAGACGTTTCTGCTCTCACACCAACTGCTATAGCTATTGAGGTGTTCTTCTTGAACTATGGATATTTAGTTTTGTTTTTATACAATGTGATGGAACATGAGCTGACCGCCTTATCTTTTGGCAGGCACTTGAAAGAATCAAAGATGTTGTAACAGAATGAATACTTCTAGGAGAGGAGGAACTGCAAGGTTGCCTTCTCGCCTTTCTATTTTGTCGCTCTGTAATTTATTCTCCAGTTTATTGATGTATTCATCATTCGTTCAATGAGTTGTAAGCAATTATTCTTTTGGAAGTTAGAGGAGCTTCTATGTGCATCTGCACAGGTTTCAATGTAGATTACAGTCTTCTTTGTACTTGTACTCAAATCAGGCAATAAGATCTTAACATTAATTTAATGTAAGAACTAGCCTAATATAATGCAAAATTTTGAATTTTGCCAAGGCAGAAACTAATGAATCTACATTTCTCGGAAAACGGCTTGTGCATTGGGGATGCGGTGTGCCGATTAAGCGTCTGATGCACCAGATCAAAGCTCCGAAGCAGCTTGTCTAATTCTTCTCTGAACACACAAGATGGACTCTCTCGATCTAGGACAAGTGGCTAAAGGCACTTTAGCAAGAGGCAAAGCCTCACAAGAGCAAAACAAGCATAAACAAGTGGCGATTGACATACAAGCAAGGGACTAATGCTTCACGAGAGCGCTCTCTCTAGAACTCAGCCCATAAAGTCATGTTCACACTCTCCTATCAATGCATCTTCAACACATACCTAAGGTATTGTCGTTCTTTTGGATTTAGCTGAGATAAAGCGATTATCAATGCTTCTTCAATGCATAAAGAATATAGGTACTTTTCTTCTAAATCTAAATGCATTTTATTTTGGATTTAGATGATCATTTGAATGAATAAATAAATACGAGGTTTCAAGTTATGATATGTTTTCTTTCGTATTTTGAAACTCTAGGTTACACTCCGCGTGACAAAATATAACATTAAAACGTCTAGAGGTGTTGCATTCACGATTGTACTAAAAAAATGAGTGGTTTAAGTAATCCCTCCATGTTAATGAATAATATGCGGGAAATGATATTTGTACAGCAGATTCCTACACATTTCCATACACATCTGTGTATGGAAATGTGTAGGAATCTGCTGTAGGGTTATCACTGCCCATAATATGCCATATTAGGAGTTGCAATGTTCTCTATCGTCATATCTACAAAAAAATATCCCCTTGCAACTGAATCTCAGGAAAAGTGACAAATTATTATTTATATTATTGAGAAGATATTATTTATAAAACACTAAAGTAAAGGACTTGAAATTATAAAAATATATTTCAAAAACAAATTTTTAAAAAACTATATAGGACTATTAAAGGGGACAAGGAGAGTATTCAACTATGATTATACTATAATTCTTAGTTTAATTCAGATAAAGTTGCAAGTTAGAATAATATTGAAAACTTATTTGGATAGTCCCTTCATCCCAGATATAGTTCATCTTGAAAAAAAAATGGGGCTAATTTTGAACCGAGGGAAAGTTTTCAACATCAATTTTAACCCCTTACATGTGCAACATAACTACATTCAATTTAACTATAATTAATTTAACTACTAATCCTACGTGTATTTTATCTATTATTCCTATGTTTGATTCTCATGTATTAGAATCATAATCATATTACATGAATGCAGGATAAAATATAATCCTACACTTAATTTGTGTTTTTTCATACAAATCAAACATTTAATTTAACTACCTCTAAATTAACTGTGTAATGTCACTAGTGGTCCAACGTTTATTTTTACTACTAGTTCTGCTTAAATTCCGTTTATGACAAAAAATACCATTATTATAATTAACACAAGCGTACGCATAACATAATTACAAAATTAATAAATCCTATACTTGATTTGTTTTTATTTTATATAACAAAAATCCTACAACTGCATTCAGTTGCAGAATATTACGCTTGATTTAACCATTGTGGGGAAGTTTGTCAAACCATCCTTGGCGACGGTAATGTATTGTGGGGTGGCAACGACGTCAGTTGCGTCTGAGGATGTTGATGATTCAGCTGTAGGTAAATGGTAGCGGAGACAGTAACGTACAAAAGCAGCACCACGGCTGGCCATGGAAAATCGTCTCGCCGATATATCGGTATTGGCCCTAAACCGATACATCGATACCAATAAATATTATTTTTTCAAAAATTTCTAAATATCGTCGATATATCGCCGAAATATCGGTTTCGGACTGATATATCGGTATTTTTTTAATTAAAAAATTATTTTTTAAAAAAAAATTCTAATTTTTTAAAAAAAAATTCTAATTTTTTTTGAAAAAAAACCTTTCATGTTTGTTTTCTATCCTAATATGCATATTTTGAAATTTATTTTTTGTTTAAATTAGTATAACTCATTTTAGAAGTTAGATTGTGAAAATATACGGTAAAAACTAGTTTTTGACAACCGATATTTTTTTACACAATATCTATGATATATCTCCGATATTGTCTCTTTGGCCGACCGATATTTTACCGATATCCGATACGACATTCCATGCCTTGAAGGTAGTTGGGTTGTTGCAAATACGGCCCCAGACATCCCTCACCCAGTCCATGGATGATTAAGAAATGTACTAAATAGCACTCTCATTTACATTAGAGTACAAAATTTATACTTTAAAGCAGAAAACACTTTGCTCAAATCTTTATCCATCCTTTCAAAGATAATGTTTGAATATTTGCAAAATTATCGATCTTTAAGCATGAATATTTCCAGCACAGTCCATAATCTGCCCAATCCTATATCCCTCATCACCAAATTACAAATATATCTCTTCCAATCTAAGATGCCAAAAGTATACTGCATGCATCCTCCAAACAACTGCCTGGACTTCTACTCTTAGATCACAGCTCAACCTCCACCTGTCCACCCACTTATGTCCAATTTCGTACAAGGAGGGTAAAAAATGTGTCCAAAAGTCTGAAACTCAAAAGCCTAAACTGTATAAGGGCCAAAAAAAACGGCGATTCTCTTTCCTAGAGTGCCTGTTGTTGAGAACCAAATGAAGCCCTATTTGCGTTGCACTAGTCCATGGGTAGACCACCATTAAAGAGGTCATCCACGAGAATGTCGCATGGTTATTTATTTATTACCACTAATCCCGTTATATTCCGTTAACTTAGCACACTTCTTAAAAGTAGTTCAGAGTTGAGGAACGAAAAATATGAAACTAAGGGCCTCCGTTCCTTGAATATGTGAATGCCTTTTAATTCAAATTTTTTACTGCAAATATCTTTTAATTCAAATTGTTCTGCTGCAAATGTCATTTAATTCATAAACGTGGACAAATAATACTCCCTCCGTTCCAAAGTTCCAAAATACTATGTACATTTAAAAACATTCACTGTTCCAAAATATTATGTATATTTTACTAAATCACGTGACTTCTTCTTTCCAAAATTGGAGGAAACTTGAAAAGATTGACTTGAATTTGGTTCGTGAACGAGCATACGAGTTGGACGGGACATTAAGGAGGAGTCATATGAAAATGAAAATTTTCTAAAATATACACAATATTTTGAAACAGAGGAAGTAGTAATTTGTTTCGACCAATGAGGTATGTTAACTTCGGGGGAGGTGGGTTTAAAATATCTGGGCCACCCCTACATTAACACATGCCATCGGTTCTAGATCAAATTGTCTCGGCGTATGCCAATGTGAATGAACCAGTGCCCATATTATTTTTTCCCAACCTAACTAATTATACTCACTCCGTCCAGTGAAGCTTGTCTGCATTTGCAAGAGTTAAATTTGTTGGACTCCATGTCCCGTGTACAAAAAAATAGAGTTCCCTCCGCGTGTTTTTGGTAGTGAGGAGCTAAGTCAGCCAGGTAAAAAGGGATCCGTGTTTCTTGATTCTTTAAACCTTTATACAATAAGTAGGGACGTACTATGTCATGTGTCAAGCATAAGACTTGCCAAGGTGCCAAAAAAGGTTACTTCTCCGTCCCAAATTGCGCTAGCTACAGGAAGAACATAAAGCCAGTAAGAAATTTAATGATGACTTTGCATTGCTGCTTCAGGTGACTCATGAATTGCTCAATCTCCTTGTACAATTATGATGGCCTTAATACAGCTTTAGCCAATAATCCTCCTAATAGATCTGGCAATCACTCTTGACAGCAACCTTGCGGCAACATCAAGGGGTATTAGCACCAGGCGTTGCTGAGACTCTACCGGCAGCTGCAACAAACATAGCATTGGAAGAAATGAAGTAGCCATTAAAAAAAATTAAATGAAGTAGCCATTGGAAGAAATGAAGTTCCCAATTGTATTTCTAATATATAAAACAAAAATCTGTGCATTTGGTTGCAGTCTGGGGATTAAGTCCCCGATTGGATTTCTAATGTGTAAAACATCAACCTGTGCAGGTTCCAAATGCAACTCTCGTGCACGATCGGATATGTGTACAAGGAAGCCACTTCCATACCTCAGGAATAACAGAAAGCATAGGCATATATCCGTCAATAGATGCCAGCTGATTAAGAATAAGTGTTGCCTCCTCTAAGTAATTCTCCACTTTGACAACCTTCATGTCCTACCAAGACAAGCGGATATACATAAACACGAATATACTTTTATCAAATACGCCTGAGTTGGCAATGAAGGGCTAAGCATGACAACTCATGCTAAGAGCTTGTACATCACAAATAACATTCTTACTGAGTTTAAGGTTACATACATTCGTTTGACGCCCTCCTACTAGCAGCACAAGGCGGTGCAATGTTTTCAGGTTGTCGAGGTCTTCCTCAACCACTGGAAAAGGAGTGAATGGAAGAGCTGATGTGACAGAATCCAAGGTTGTTAGGCTGAGAGCGTCAATTCCCTATATTATTTACAGAATGCATGCAACTTTGAGATGGAAAGTGTGAAAAACAAACTGAAAGGAAAACATTTATCACCACCTCAGTAATAAGATTTCAGAAAGTAAATACGGTCTTCAGAATTGCAAGTACCTATATATTTGTTATCACATATTATCATACATATATAGTCCCAAGAATATCTTTTTAAAAGAAACTCATACCTTTACAAGTTCGTCCAAAAGTATTTCCCTCACAAATTCGCCCTGGAGAAGAAAATTATTTATATACAAAAAACTTGTTCTTTTCTGTCAAATCCTGCCAGATTAATTTTATTATACCTTTTCAGTCAACGTGAAAGAAAGTAGCTCCTTAATAAGGATTCTCGGACTCCCATCTGTATCTTGCTTTTTTGCTACAGACAGTTCATTTCTTGCACGGAGGGACTACAAGACCAAAGGGAAGAGAAAGACTGATGTCAAGATTGAGTATTCAATGACGTTTGCTATCAGACAAACTACCATGTGCATGCCACATATCTCACGTGCATTAAAGAAGTTATGGAAATTCAACCTTCAGATGACTAACCCATATAAAAAATATGCTTAATTAATTTTGAACACTTGCAATTAAGAACTTTTGCAGAAATAAACAAAAACTGGAACTTACTAAGAGGTACTTCAATCCAACTGCATATCTTTATGCCCATCCAGTAACTTGATATCCTTGTGTCTATGAGTTAACATGCTACATTACATTTGATAGACCTTATACCAGTATAAGCTATCTCTATCAGGGAGATGGCCATTAGTTGCCTATTCTAGACAAAATTGATGGCGTCCTCCAAACATTTAATGTTAAATTTTACTCTCGTAGTACAGATTCTGCTTGTGTTCTCTGTTATGGATCATTTTTACTCAGTGCCAATCTCAACCTTTGTCTACTTGGGGATCCTCCTTAACATATGAAGGACAAAAATGATGTTTTAAGCAATACTGAACCACAAGATTAGGAACTTCAGTTATCAAAAACAACTGAATATACACCACAGCTTCCATAAAATTAAAGGCTCCAATTTAAACAAGAAAATTTACCTCATTAAGAAGAGATTCCAGGCGGTCAATCCTGAAGTTACCTTCCTGACAAAAATAAAAATCATTTGTCCTTTCAAATAATACACATGAATACCAAGTATTAAATTTAAACAGAAATTTACAGTATGCCTATAACGTAATATAATATGGACTTGGAAAGTTTACCTTGTAAAGGAGGGTTTGCAATGTTGACCTAAGTTTAGGTGAGCTATCTGTTAGCACCTTTCTTGCAATCCACGGGTATGAACTACTCAAAACCTTGTAATTTGGATCAAAACTGATAGCAATACCCTCCAAAACAGCAAGACTGAAAAATAAAAAAAACATTAATTGCAATGGAATAGGTACACTTTTAAGGACCTACTAATAATTTTTTTTTAATGCTGACCTACTGATAATTATGAAATAGAAGTCATTGCTTACAATTGAAAAGGTAAATTTTTGGGTTTTTTCTCGTATGTTACTTCTATTCGATTTTGAAAAAATTTACCTTCTAATGACCAGAGAAAAGTAAGACGGTATCTGAAACTTAAACTTGTACCTGCAAAATGAAGACAGTTTTCAACATTCAGTCAATTACTAAAAAAGAAAATACATTACAAATAATTAATTAGAAGAGAAGTAGGAGCAAGACATGAGTAGAAAAATAATAAATTCAGAATATGATAATCAAGCAGATTTCAAAAGAATGAGAATTTTAAAATTGCATACTAATTTTCTCCATCTGATTAAGGATCTAAAATAAAATGCTCAGCAAGCAATACAAATTACAAAGCGGAGGAAAAGTGGATATGTGCTTTTCAGAAAAATAAACATAATTCGATGTAACGCTAAAAGCCAGGTACATAACATGGAGAAAACTGCTTACATTGTACGGCCTAAATTTCCTGAGAGATCACCAAAACTTATGTTACGGACTCCTTTATTGACAGCATTTTCAAAAACTCCTGTCATAGTAGAGAAATTGACATAAATAGTTTAGAAGCCAATTTGAACAAGGTATCACATGAGACAGAATCCTGTATTAAGGGTTTATAAGAAACAAGCAATAAAGTGAAAACCTGTTAATGCTGCAGTTACTTCATTTTTCTGTGCAGTTGGTGGCAGAAGCCTGCAGAAACTTGGCCACTTAAACCAGTCTTATCACACATTAATCAATCATATCCCAGTGCATGAGGTTTAACATACCCTAGAGTGACAAAATCTTTGGCTAATGCATCAAAATCACGGTTGACAAGATGGAGACAGGCTTCGACAAATCCATCTCGAAGTTCTTGTTTAAATTCACCCATCATACCAAAATCTATATATATAAAGAATAGAGAGAAATTAATATTTGGGAAAATGATATTCAGTAATTGCATAGATAGAAGACATTTTCAGTGAGTACCCAAGTAGGCAAGCTTCCCATCATATGTGCGTAGAAGGTTTCCAGGGTGAGGATCTGCATGATAGAAGCCATAGTCCAGAAGTTGAGTGAGTGAGCAGTAAACCCCTACCTGTCGGATGTTCAAAAACATAAATCTCCACATGTGACCTCACCTGAAGGAAGTAACTTGTAGAAGTAAAATTTGCAAGGAAATTCAAATTAGAACAAAGGGAAAGACGTTATGTTTGCCCTTCAATCCTCACCTCAACCAGGTATAGATCCTTCACTTCAGATAACTTTTTACCCTAAGAAAATGTCCACAAACAGTAAAACTGTATCAGAAATTGTACACATTGTAATATCATGAATTATAGACAGCACTGTGATACCATTCTACCTCCACCCATTCCATAACAAGGACATGGCGACTAGTTTGATCCAAATGCATGTCAGGTACAAACACATCTTGTAGGCCACCATACAGCTTTCTAATTAGATCAAAGTAGATGTTAACAACTATACTACACTACATCAATAACCATAGCTTTGGATAAATGAGCAATTGTGGATCAAATTAATTTTATCGCTGCAATTGTTACAATAGTCAACAAAAGGTCTGTTTGCAGAAAGTCAAGAGAGAGAATTTTAACTACTCTTCAAAATTCTGATGTTCGTTTATCATTGGTTTTCACTTCAAAAATGACTTGTTTTTTATATGTTCTGAAGACTCTCTGTTTACGTTCAGAAATACTCCCGCCATTCAGAAATAGAGGGAGGATTTGAAAAACATGGTTAGTGTTGATAAAACGGGGGGGAGTATTAAAAATTGACAACGTGGACAATTGGGCTCTTACAGCATCTGGTTTATGAAACAGCTAGCTTAATAGACTTCCTACCTGAATTTTAGTCCATTCCTTGCTTCTCTCCTGTAATCCATCTCCTGCATTCAACGTGATTCACCTGTATTCAATGCAAAGTACTAAGAATATATTATAAGATGTGTGCTTGCCACATCAAGTCTCTAAGTACGCCAAAATTATCATGCTTGATCCTAAAAGCATGGCATAGACAAAGAATTAGATCTTTTTACAGCATTATACAGAAACATGGCATGGGTTCTTTGGAAAATAAGCATTGATATTAGATTTTGAGTAAAATATGGAGATATGGAAACATGGACTCAACCGATATATTCAATGCAAATTAGTAAAATGACTCAACCGATATCTTCTACATTTGAGCTGCAAAGAGCAAACAAAATAATGTACACAATACTTTAAATATGAAAGCACGAATATCAAATGACACACCCGAAAGAGGCTTGATGCCCATTCATCAACCACTGCCTGCAAATAAAATTCTGGAATTGTTTAGCATCAGTTTTGTACGATACATATAAAAATGTGGATGCTCAAAGAAACTATATTGGGTAGGATTATCATCCATTAGAAGCTAAGAAACCCATCAGAAAACAAGAAAGATAATAAGATCACCTGAAGATCAGTGTTAAACTTGCCAGCTCGTCTTATCAAGCCAGCAAGGTAACGCAAGATAAAAATGTCTAAAGAAATTGCAGCTTGAACTCCAGGCCTCTGCACTTTCACAGCCACTACTTTCCCATTGGAACGGAGCCTAGCCTGATAAACCTGGATAGTTTTAAACAAATTCCACTTAAAAACGATGAAGCATTTACCCTAATTGCTTACGCATTAGACAGCATATTCACCAATCACCTGACCAAGTGATGCTGCAGCAATAGGCTGAGGTGAGATCTCTGAGAAAAGAACGTCTATTGGTACCCCGAGATCTTTCTCTATCATATCAAAGGCAAGTTCAGTTGAGAAAGGAGGTATCCGATCTTGCAACACTGACAACTCTTCTAGGTAAGCAGGAGGTATCACATCCTTAGAAGATGAGGAAACCATCTATAATTATACAATGCAGATAACAGATGTAGCATATTTGAAAAAGAAGCTAAGAAAAAGCAACTCACTGAACGTGATGAAACAGCTTGAGCAATTTTAATGTAAGCCTGTGAAGAGTTTAAAACTTTGTTAATAACAATTCAAAACAATGCCATATACCAATTTAGACTGCTAGAGGCTCGGAAAGCGGTAAACAATCGTAGTTAATCAAACTTGAACTAAGTATCAGCCATTTTCCAATCGCTCAACTAGGTAATAGTGATACTGTTTCATACATCAAAATCATTTCAACCGATCCTCTTTCTAAGCATGTAACTATGGCCAGATAGGTGTAAGGACCCACTAATGTCAATTTTGGGAAAAGCTACTCCAGCACTACTAACCTACTATGATTACAATTTTCCTGTGAAGTTCATCCTGGCGTTATACCTAACAGGTTCAACCAGATAATAACATCCTCCACGTAATCGATTAACTATCAATGGTTATTCCAAATTGATCAAAGCCGAAATGATGATTTCCTAAGCTCATCTCGAAATATATCAAAACGTTTGGGCCATGTAGGGAGGAGTATCCCTTCCTACTAGAGAGTAGAGACCTGTACAAGATCCAATAAATCAACGGAAAGAAATATTTTTTTGCAGTCAAAGTGCATCAAACACAATAACTACATATCTAAAACAAATTTGAAAAAACTTCCAGTACAGCTCCTACTAAAACTTACCAGTATCGTATTTTTCAAATTTACCTTGGTACCAAATCTTACTTCCAAAAACTACAGACATATTTCTTTAACACCTGATAATCCGAGTGTTCATCCAATATTGCAAAAACCCTAATACTCCTAATCATGCAACTGAATTTCGTGGCTTCGTGCCAAACAAACCAATCAGATAGAGTGTGTCAAAAAATAACATATTCACTTTCTGTCCTACCTTAGAAGATGTCAATAATAAAAAGACAACAATGAACATGCCACATACACAGCTGCAACAACTAATTTGCATATAAAAAGTCGACAAAAATGAACCACCAATAGGAAAATACAACTTCAAACAAAAAAAATCCAATGTAAGAAAAACTCCTAGAAAAGAGGTTGCTTCAGACTGAAAAGGACTTACAGGACCAAGTTCCATTAAAACTCCTCTAAGCTCTGATGCTCTGACCTGCAAGAGAAGCAATCAAATTTTTAACTTGATTGTTGCTTCAAAATGCAAAAACTACTAATTTCATAAAAACACGATCTTTAACTTAATTGAGCTCACCTTGAACATCTGGTCCGACCGCTCCATGACGGCGTCAATGTAACGGAGGCCGAACCAGCGCCCGAACGTCGTGGCAACTTGGAGGAGGCGGCGCGCAAGGAGAAACGGCTTCCGACGGTAAATAACGGCAATCCTGGACGGATCGTAGACCTCAAGATCATCGGCCTCGGAGGCGCCACCTTCAAACACGTAGCCGGAGTACTTGGTGAAGGAGTCTACGGTGGACGAGTACGACGGCAGCGGTGGCGGGTTGAGCGAACTGCGGACTCCGTGGAGCCGCCGCCACGGGCGGAGAGGTTTGCCGGTGCGACAAAGAGGAGTAGGGAGAGGGTGGAAACAGGATGATGAGGCGATGGCGTCGCGCGCAACATTTAGAAGCATTTTGGCAAGAAGAACCGATTTACCAGAAATGGGAAGTGGAGAAGTGTGGAGTCATGGAAGTTGGCGTATCAGATTTTTTGAATGAATGGCTGAGGGACGGTTTGAAGCCGAGTCCTATCGTATCTGCTGCGTTCCTCTCCTCTGCCGCGTGTTCGTTTAAACTTCAGAACCGCGCATATCTCTCTCTGCTTATTAATTAGGAACCAAATATCCACTGTAGATAATCCACTTTCAGGTGGATTTTTTGAAATTATCCACTATCCAGCTGAAACACCTCAAAAACCAAATATCTACTGTAGATAATCCACTTTCAGGTGGATTTTTTGAAATTATCCACAGTGGATATTTGGTTTTTATCACGCCCCCAACGGCCCCTTAACGCAGATTTTGGAGTTGGTTGGATTTTTTTTTATCATGTACATCCAATTTACTGTTTACCGAACAAGACAGCACTGTTTTCAGTACATAAAAAGAGAATTATGGCCATAAAAATATGGTTATTTTTTTTTAATAATAAGGGCTGTCGAGTCCCGAGGACAAGACTAGCACGCACCCTTATCCCGCCACCAATATTGTCCAACTGACTGGAACTTTCCTTTTTTAAGGTAAAAGAAAGATTAATAAGAAAGATAAAATAGGTGCTGCACATACGTTTTTCTGCCCGACGAATGAGTTCATGGTAAGCCTTCGATGGGCTCTTTGTGGGTAAAAGGGCTGCTTTCTGAGCTCAGCTGGGTCTCACTCGCAGGTCGCAGCATAATTGATTGTGTCCCCCCAAAATGCTCCATAGTTCAGTAATAAGTCATAAGGGTACGTTTGGATTTGGACCTGTGATTCATAGAATCGCAATGGTAACATATTTTTGGGAAGGATTTGATTTTTGGTCCAAATCTTACCGTTATTTATTTTAGAACATTAAAATGGATGCGTTGAAAAGTATACTTAAAAGAGTGAAATCAGAGAAGACATACCAGCCCAAACACTAAGAAGCATCCAGAGTATCATCCGCAAAGCTCAATAAGCCCGTCCTAGTTCATAGTTTCTTTTTTCTAGCGAGACATTGTTGTGGGGACGAAGGGCTATATTCGTAATGTTTTTTTCAGGAGGTCGTGTGAAATGTTAACGTCCCCTTCATTCAGGAGAAAAAAAGTTAAAGACTCCGTTTGAGGCGTGATTAAAAGCAAAACATCCACTTTGCCACACTGTAGCATCCATATTTTTTTCTTATCCAGCTGAAACACATACATCAGGTCGTGTTTCAGCTAGATAGGGGAAAAAACATGGATGCTACAGTGGATCCGGAAAATCCACTGTGGATATTTGTTTATAATCACGCCCCAAACGGCCCCTAAGTAACCAAGATAGGAAGGATGCTATTGTCCCCTTCCTCTTTTAGCGCTTACTAGGTATGTTTACAATCTACACAGCACTACTTGAAGGGCAAAAAAACCCACTTTGAAATCGAAACTCTTTAGAAGGCCTATATAGACCAAAAACTCTTTGGAACCCATTCCGCATTAAATTTTCAAAGCTCACCCATCTCCTCACTTTCCTTCCACTCCTTCTTCGTCCTCCCCTGGCCATTTCATCCATCTAGCATTGGCTGCGGCCAGTGGATCATGGCGCCTATGACAGCCGCGGCCAGATCATAAATCAAACCTGGTATGAAGGATGAAACAGAGCGGTACTTCTGTCTAAAATAAAGAAAACATGTCTCAATGGACTATTTTGAATCCCTTGGAAACAATTTTCTCGAAAGAAAAAAGGAACTGCAGATTCAGTACAAAACATAAATCTTAGCATCAATTTACATTGTTGCTCCCTTACTATTTACTTACATTTTTGTATCCACATCGACGCTATTAAACACAAAATTCAATGACGAAAAGCATTCCTCTTAACTAGGTGATGGGTCGACCAATGGAAATTAAAGATTACAACAGTAAACTATCATCTATACAATTAAGCTACAACACTAATACTTGGATAAAAAAACAAGCAAATACTCTATTACCATTCACAAGGCCAAGTTTCAGTAACCAGGGCATCAGAATTATCATCCTTTAACAGATGACAAATGATAAGCATAAAATATATACATTTATATGTCCTATTTACTTATATGCTAGTGTAGTTTTGTGATAAAATATGAATAAAACGGGTTATTTGTGATTAAGATAGTAATTAGGAGATTAATAATTAATTTACTCTAATTAACTATTTTAGATGCATTAAAGAATTTAAGGAATCATATTTTTATTATGCGTCTAATTTTAGTTTGGTTTTGTTATTGCAGGTTTAAAAATGCAAATTGTAGATCGGTAGCAAAAGAGCGCATTAGACGTGTTTTGAAGTGCCAAAGTGACCCAAAAGTTGATATCACGCATATCGAAGATCTGAATAATTGATGAGTTACTTAAGAGAAGACGGGCACGAAATTAAAGTATGGACGTGCAGATTTGATCTGGCGGATACGATTGATACAACGGGTTTTATTGAAAGCAAAAGAAAAAAAAAGAAAATGAATTGGACTGGTTCAGTGCTGGTCCGGTTTGGTTTGAAAAAAAAAAGAGAAAGACAGCCCAAGCCAAAGTTCGGGCGTCTGTTGCAAAAAAAAACAGAGTTCGGGCTCTCTGCTCGAGCACCGGCAAGAGCAGAGATTGGTGGCCATGGTATGACGGTGGCTTTGAGCTCGGCTGTGACGGCGGAGCTCGACTAGGCGGCCATAGCGGCGGGCTGAAAGGACCGACGGCATGGGGGCGATAGCGACGGCCATGGCGGCAGAGCTCGAAATCAGAAGCGACGACTGATGAGCAGCGGCTATGGAGCTCAACGGCGATGATGATTCCCCGGCAACGGCGCCATAATTTGATCTAACCCAAAAATAGGTTGACAAATTGTAATATATACTCAGTAAGTCCAAGGTCGAACCACAGGGAATGATGTAGGATTATTCTACTCCAAACTAATCTAAATACTACTTAACTTAACAAATTAAAGTTCTTATCAGGAAATTTAGAGAGATTGTAATTTAATTAACTACTAAAATGACGATTAAAAATTCAATTAAAACTAATTTGAGATAGGAAAGATAATCGATGGGAGATATCAAAGTTTCAAGGATCAATTATTTAATTAATACTCTACGTCTATTTAATTACGCAATTAGATTCAAATAATGATTTGACCTAATCGGATGATATTTCATTCACGTTCATCATAACCATTAACATAAAAATATCGATTGAAAATTTATCATTAACAAGCTCAATCAAATAATCACAGGGAATTATAAGCATTCGCCGTACCTTACGTTAACGACAAATCAAATAATTGTATAGATTATGACATTATCAAAACATCGCATTCAATCAAAAAAGCAACAAAAACACTTCTTTATAGACATAGAAAAAAACAAACAAATTTTGACTGGTTTTTGGACGACTGTTTTGAAACAAAAAAAACAGAGCTTCGTTTTTGGTGTTTGGGTCGTGATTTGGCCGGATTTCAGTAGGAATTGAAGAGAAGAAAGGTAGAGAATCGATCGGGAGAAGAAAGGAGAAGACGAAGAGAGGAAAAAGCATCAATTTTGGGCTATTTTTCGTGTTGCTACAGTACTGCTACAGTACTATGGAATTGCTACAGTACTGGCTGATTGGGGAAGACGAACAGTGCTCGGTGAATAGTGTTTTTGCAGTGAACAGTGTTTTGCTACATTAATCATGAATAGTATTCCTACTACAGTGATTCTTCAATGCAATTTCTTCCAAATCTGATTTTTCTCATGAATATGAATAGCTAAATCTTTTGTCAAAGCTAGAGGTGATATTATTTGATTAGTATTTCTACGTCTATAAAGAAGTGTTTTTGTTACTTTGATTGAATGCGATGTTTTGATAAAGTCATAATCTATACAATTATTTGATTTGTCGTTAACGTAAGGTACGGCGAATGCTTATAATTCCCTTCGATTATTTGACAAAGCTTATTAATGATAAATTTTCAATCAATATTTTTATGTTAATGGTTATGATGATCAATATTAACTATTTTAGATGCATTAAAGAATTTAAGAAATCATATTTTTATTATGCGTCTAATTTTAATTTAGTTTTGTTATTGCAGGTTTAAAAATATGAATTGCAGATCGGCAGCAGAAGAACGCATTAGACGTGTTTTGAAGTGCCAAAGTGACCCAAGAGCTGATATCACGCATATCGAAGATCTGAACAATTGATGAGTTACTTAAGAGAAGACGGGCCCCAAATTAAAGTATGGACGTGCAGATTTGATCCGGCGGATACGATTAATACAACGGGTTTTATTGAAAGCAAAAGAAAAAAAAAGAAAATGAATTGGACTGGTTCAGTGCTGGTCCGGTTTGGTTTGAAAAAAAAAAGAAAAAAAAAAAGAGAAAGACAGCCCGAGCCGAAGCTCAGGCGTCTGTTGCAAAAAAAACAGTGTTGTGCTAAAATTGGATTTCAATTAGGGTTAATCTAAAATAGCAATGGATTTGGGTTCATCGCTAGGTGGAATTGGATTGGAAAAAGACTCTTTTGAATTGCCTATAAAAGGGGGCGATTGGAAAAAAAGAACAGACTGGTTTTTGGACGACTGTTTTGAAACAAAAAAAAAATAGAGCTTCGTTTTTGGTGTTTGGGTCGTGATTTGGCCGGATTTCAGTAGGAATTGAAGAGGAGAAAGGTAGAGAATCGATCGGGAGAAGAAAGGAGAAGAAGAAGAAGAGAGGAAAAAGCGTCGATTTTGGGCTGTTTTTCGTGTTGCTACAGTACCAGTACTCTGGAATTGCTACAGTACTGGCTGATTGGGGAAGATAAACAGTGCTCGGTGAATAGTGTTTTTGCAATGAACAGTGTTTTGCTACAGTAACCGTGAATAGTGTTCCTGCTACAATGATTCTTCAATGCAATTTCTTCAAAATCTGATTTTTCTCATGAATATGAATAGCTAAATCTTTTGTCAAAGCTAGAGGTGATATTATTTGATTAGTATTTCTACGTCTATAAAGAAGTGTTTTTGTTGCTTATTTGATTGAATGCGATGTTTTGATAAAGTCATAATCTATACAATTATTTGATTTGTCGTTAACGTAAGATACGGCGAATGCTTATAATTCCCTGTGATTATTTGACTGAGCTTATTAATGATAAATTTTCAATCGATATTTTTATGTTAATGGTTATGATGAACGTGAATGAAATATCATCCGATTAGGTCAAATCATTATTTGAATCTAATTGCGTAATTAAATAGACGTAGAGTATTAATTAAATAATTGATCCTTAAAGCTTTAATATCTCCCATCGATTATCTTTCCTATCTCAAATTAGTTTTAATTGAATTTTTAATCATTATTCTAGTAGTTAATTAAATTACAATCTCTCTAAATTTCCTGATAAGAACTTTAATTTGCTAAGCTAAGTAGTATTTAGATTAGTTTGGAGTAGAATAATCCTACATCATTTCCTGTGGTTCGACCTTGGACTTACCGAGTATATATTATAATTTATCAACCTATTTTGGAGTTAGATCAACAAACATCTGTTATACTTAGTTTCTCAACACGCAAACTTCAACAAAACAGCATCAAATGACAACATGCATCCTTTCTGCTCGCAAACTATAAATGATGTACAATTTTAACAATCCACCCGAGGGAAGTGGTATACTCACCCACCTAAGGGGCAGCAACGAGATATCAAAATTATGAGCATTAGTTTATCCATATTAGTGGTCAATAGAGTTGCTCGACTCTTAGTTTTCTTTATTAATGGATGTTAATAAACTACCGCTGGTTTGAATATACATGAAGATATCAAGTGTACTAAATCAAACGATGCTTCATCTGTGGACTATATGTAAACTTGCTAGTAAAATGTGTGCAATCTCTTGGCATATAAAACAGTAATTAAAATGTTGTTAAAAAAACAGTAATTAAAAAATGTCTTTTCATCATTATAATTGTCACGTAAGTACTTTAAAAGTAGATGTCAAAGTGGAACTTCGTTATCTCTACTTCTTTTCTCTATTCCACTTGTACTGATGCCACTTTCTGAAACAGCCAATCAGGGCAAGATAAAAACTTCTCGTGAAGCTACATGAAGTTCAATAATTTCCTTCATCACTTATATTTTCCAAGTTCAAACCACTTAGACCTAAGACATTGATCGACTTCCATTGCAGTACATATAAATCCAGACGTCTACTATATGCTTCTAATTGTCCAAGTATTCATGCCACCTACGGTCTCCACTACCAACATTATCTAACCAAAGACTTCCTGAAACTTCTTCACTTTAAAGTCCAACCAAGGTTTTCATCTCATTAGACTATAGTAGCCAGACATTCTGGGATGTCATCCATTGTCATTTACTCAACTCATCCATTGCAAACAGCCACTAGCGGCTAACATCTGATTTTACACACCAGACCAATGTGATTGGGAATAGTCTTACCATTCAGATTCACCGAGATAAAAAGTACATTTTGCAGGAAACAACTTCACACGGTTATTAGAGATGAAACGAACAGTAATCTTCTATTTAATCCCTACCTCTCAATAGAAACAAAGAACAGATCTAGATGGTTCCATTATTACACTCTTCTGAAGGTGCAACAAATCGTTACAATATCAGCTTTCTGTTACTTGGTGACAGATTTTGGAATGGAGATATCCATAATAGTGCTTAGACTACCAATAAAACCAAATAAAAATGATTTGGAAGGAAATGAATCATACTTCCGGGATGATTTACAGTCACTACGATAATGCAGCATAAAGCTCTAGCCATTTTTATCACTTAGAATACCAATCACTACAACATATCTCTGGGATAAATCAGTAATACATACCCCAATGTGTTCCCGGTCGATCACAAACCAACTGCCAAGCAGTGCACGATGGAAGACTCTTTCGGAACAGCAAAAACCACCTCCGACCAAACAACCGATCCCCTCAGCTCCCCCTGGCTGTCCTTACGGACTCGAATTTCCGCACACCAAATGTCAATCTCTCTGCCTCTCTCCTTCCCCTCCCACACCAACCGCAGCCTCCCGCCCACATTCGCCAATGTAGCTCCACACAAGAACTTGGGCAGCTCCTTCCCAATCCCCTTCAGCTCCTTCCACTTATCGCCCTTCTCTTCATACCCCCTAATCTTCCCCAAGTAATCATAACAGTACAAAATCCCATCAACCACAGCTGCCCTTCCCCTCCATCCCAAGTCCAAATGCTTCGACACAAACCCCCAATTCTCCTCCTTCGGATCGAAAACCACGCCTCCCCGGTCGGCCATAGCGTAAATCTTACCCGCCAGGACAGCACTCCCGTGCATCCACCTCTCCCGCACAGTGACCGGACTCGCCACCGGAGTCCAAACCCCAGCGTCCGGGTCCAGGACCTCCGCCCAGGAAGTGGACCGAGCCCACGTGTCGACCAAGCAGCCCCCGATCACGTAAACCCTCCCGCCCACTACCCCCGCCGCTGCGAACTCCCGCGAAACCCTCATTCTCGGCCCGGCGAACCAGCTCCAGACCCGGGCGTCGAAGACCCAGACATTCGCCGTCGGGATCTCGTTAATCGACCCTCCAAGGACGAAGATCCTCTGGCCCACGGCGGCGACGGCGGAGCCGACGGCGGGGGCGGGGATCGGCGGGATTGGGCGGAGGGTTCGTCTAGGGCTCCCGGGGGAGGGGCCGGCGAGGAGGAACCAGTGGAGGGAGGACGAGTGGATGCGGATGGCGACGAAGAGGAAGTTCTCGGTGAGGTCGAGATGCGAGCGGGTGGAGAAGAAGAGAGGGGACTGGAGGAGGGAGCGCCACGATCGGGAGACGAGGGAGAGGTTCAAGTGGGAGGAGTGCGGGGTCCGGGCGAGAATCTGGAGGGCGAGGTCGTCGGGGAGGCTCGGGAGGAGGAGGGGCGGCGGAGGGTTCGGCGGCGATTGTACGGAGGACTCGCCCATGGGAGTTCGCTCGATCGGCAGGCAATGATGGGAGGACTGAGGAATGGACAGATCAAAAAGTGGAGTGTAAGACGATAAGGGGGTGAACCGGATTGGGTTCGGTCCAGGGATATTGGTTTCGGACCGCCTATTTAAACCGGTGGTTGGTGGTTATCCAGATGCCAACGGCCACCGGACATCCACGAGCGCGGAAATGCCAGTCTCTGTGTTGTCGCTGCCGAATCCAGCTGCTCCTGCTGCTGTACTGGAAACTAGTCTGGTGAGCTTCAAATTTTTGCAAAAATGGCGCACGAAGGCTTCCTCTGCGGCTCCCGGAGTCAACCTGACCAGCCTCGAGGCTGCCATTGCTAAGGTTGTGGAATTTTTTTAAAAAAAATTTGCTAATTTTTTCATCATAAAGATTGCTTGTGTGTTTCTATTCAGTATTATTTGGCCAAAAATTGTGAAACTATCTTTTTTTAGAGCATGTCTGAAGATTTAGAGTACCGTGTCGTATGCACTTAACCTCTTGGCCTTTCAAAACAGTGCTTGTACCCCATCCTTTCAATGCCATAAAGTGAAGTACTCCCACTGACTTGTAGTAGTGAACGTAGTTGTTTCATGAAAATTGAAACGCAATGTTATTGCTAATTCACTTTGCATGCGAAAATTAACCAAGTTGTTCAGGAAGGAGATGTAACTAATGAAGAAGTGGATGTACGCAACTTGATCTTAATTGGATTAAGTATGAGTTTTAGTTCCTCTCCACTTAAATCAAATCCAGGATTACTAATTCAGTATTTCTTCATCATTTGGGCAGCTAACTAGTGTTGCATATCGTGGCTGTTCTTATCAATTCTGAAAGAGTTTAACTGCACATCAGTAACATGCTTTGTTCTATATGCTGGTTGTCAAATATTTTGTCCCCTCAAATTAGGGCTTTTAAAATCAGAGAACTTTTAATATGGATTGAGCAACTATTCGAGATTTGAAGTCATGAAACAAGAGTTTTTATTCACAGAAAGATGGAGATGCTGTAAAAGAAGCTCTTGATCAGCTGGCAGAAATAGGTTGGGCTACAAAATGGAGTTCTCAGCCTTATGTTTCACGCCGGCCGGTAAGTCATTACTAAAATAGTCAAATTCTATCAGCTTAAGAATCTGACAAGGTACAATTAGCACGAACTTGAACAAATCGATGCCTTTAGTCAACAGTTCAGGCCTGGTGGTGTAAATGACCCTTAATGAATTCTCTTCTTTTTGGTGAGATCAAATGACGCTCATTGATCATCAAGTTTAGGTTTAAAATTATTATTTTTGGCTGCTAACCTGTGTAAAATTGAATGGAGATGAATTTTTTCTTTTATTTACACAGACATCTGTGAGAGAGTTGACGACTCTTGGAATGAAGAACGCTGAGAACCTAGCAATCCCAAGTGTCAGAAATGATGTGAGTATACTCTGATATTCTTAGTATACGCCTGTAGATTATATGTGAATACCTGCAATAAAATATATTTACAATAGTTAAAGCTAGGTATCGTATGCCAGGTAACAGGTACAGTTGTACTTAGGCTCACCATATTCATGCTTTTTTAATTGCTATCCATTAACTTGATTTTTCCAGTGGTGCAGGCGGCCTTTCTTTTCACAGTGGTGGGAACTACAGGTTTTCTGGGTCTTATCGCTGGTCAACTTCCAGGGGTAACAATCCTGCCATGCATTTGTCCAAATTTAATAAGTTTTTGCCATCGAATATGGGGATGTACGGAGTCTTCATCCAAAAGTTATGAATTGAAGCATTTACTAAAAGTATTATTGTGACTATCAGACCACTGATTAATAATGTTACTTCGAGTGATCTGTTACTCTCAGTGTTTACTGTTTATAATCACTACCTAAATACCAGTGACAGTAGGGTAATGCAAATGCATTTTATCTTACGGAACTACGAGCACATTGGGTGACAGTTAGATGGCACGAAAATATTGTGGCATAAGTAATTGTGAGGGCACAAGCAAATTAATGCTTTTATCAAATTGTTTTCCATAAATATGTCTTATGAAATTCGCAGGACTGGGGCTTCTTTGTACCGTACTTGCTTGGAAGTATTTCGTTAGTGGTTTTGGCTATCGGTAGCATCTCTCCCGGGTATGTGCTTCATGAACTTTTTTTTTCTTTCGCAGTTCAACTGTCAGATATATTTGAGTCTTCTTCATGTTTTTGCTATTACAACCAGCTATATCTTTCGTCATGCTTTATAAACCAAATTGGCTATTTCACTGTGAACGCAACCCTAGATTATTGCTTCATGGAGCCCTAGATTATGAAGAAGATTAACGCAACTACAGGTAGCATTTCGTCATGCTTTATAAACCCTAGATTATTGCTTCATGGAACCAATCCTAAATAATTAAGTTGGAGTATTGTGGTGGTGATGCTGATAATTATGATGGGAACGGGGATCGGAATTTCATATAAATTCTTCTTTAGATTTTCATCTGAAAGGAACTCTGATCATAAGAGGATATAGAGCATGTTGATAATGATGATGATGATGATGATGATGAATAGCTGCAACTATTTATTTCCTTGGTGATTGGCGGTTGTCTTCAAAATTGACTAAGCTAGCATCTTACTGATAATATCCTTTGGCAACTCAGGGTAGTAAAATTGACTAAGCTAGCATCTTCCTCTCATTCAGCTAGCATCTAAAAACCTCAGGGTAAACTGATAATATCCTTTGCTACTTGAATGCTCTTTTCTCAATTTTTTTTTGCCTTCATTCGCTTATTGTAGGCTTCTTCAAGCAGCAATAGGTGCATTTTCAACTTTCTTCCCTGATTATCAAGAAAGGATAGCTAGACATGAAGCGGGTCATTTTTTAGGTGAGTAGTCATGTTTTTAACCATATTGAATGACTGCTTAGAGCTATATCCTAGGAGTGTCTTAGCTCGCTAGTCGCTACTAATTAACAATGTATTTAAGCCGTTGGTTCCTCCTGCCAATTTAATATATATATTTTGGCTGAACTACAGTTGCCTACTTGTTTGGCCTGCCAATTCTAGACTATTCCTTGGACATAGGCAAGGAACATGTCAACTTGATCAGTGACAGGTTACAGAAGCTGATCTACAGTGGGCAGCTAGATGCAAAGGAACTGGATAGGTACACACTCACTAGGTTCTCTTTGTTTGAGCATTAAAACAGTTTACCCAAAGTTGCCTTTTACTTAAATATTTTGCTGAAATATACATTAGCAGCTTCCATGGAAAGGACATTGTTTCTTAAATGTGTATGAGTGTAGAAGTTGTCACTGGGGCGTCAGAATTAGTACTGTGCCATCCTGTAGATGCAATATAAGAAATTTACTATTACCGAATGCATTTTTAATACTTCATCCTGAAGTTCATAGTGATTCTCAAATGGTACCTTCTATATCCCTATTAATACATCAATTTTATGGCATACCGATTGAGAAATGGATCTACACAATCATATTGAGTGTCATGCAAGGGCAATACATTATTAGTATTTCTTCTTGAGTTTTAGAAATTGAGAGAAAACAAGGCATTAGCTTAGTATTCTGTAAAGGAAATTTGACATTCATATACGTTTCCAGGCTCGCTGTTGTATCAATGGCTGGACTCGCAGCTGAAGGTTTGAAATATGACAAAGTGATTGGTCAATCCGCAGATCTCTTCTCTCTGCAGGTGAGTTTCCACCTCTCCTAAGTCCTATCACATTGTATGCATGAAATTGTCCTGTAATTGAATGTTGTATCAAGGGCGTACTGAGGTTTTTTAGGTTCAGGAGCTCTCTATTGGCGGGGAAGAACTAATTGATTTAACCCAACTCTTTGGCAATCCCTTGTACAGGAAATAAAAAACTCTTTGACAATCCAGGCATGCCTGTTATACTTAATGCCTCATCTGAAAATAAGAATGAAATGGGCCACATCTACGCCGCAAACACCTCCAATAAGTCTACGTAGACATCATGGCGTCACCTAATTTCAATTTTCATTGTGATTTTATGGAAATGAAATGCTTTCTCTTATTTTTCTTTTCCTGTTTTTTCTTTAGAGACTTATAAATAGAAGCAAGCCGCAGATCAGCAAAGAACAGCAACAGAATCTCACTAGATGGGCTGTAAGTTGCTTCCCTGAATACGATTTCAATTCCATACGAATTCTATCGGATAAACCTGTTAAAACTATTTTAATTTCTTAATTCATATATATATATATGGAAAAAACTACTCTGCACTGTAGCACAGCACCCATTAGATCGTGTGGGACCCACTGATCTGACGGCTTTTGTGCTACAGTGCTAGCTAGCCCTGCTCTCTCTCTCTCTCTCTACCACTAGAGTTACTAATTAACTGATAAATATGTAGGTGTTGTTTGCCGGATCACTCATAAAAAATAATCAGGTTGCCCATGAAGCCCTTATTACAGCCATGTCACAAAAGGCGCCAGTACTGAAGTGCATCCAAGCAATCGAAAATGCATCTTAACGATTCCTGTCTGCACTTCAAAAAAAGCATTTCCACTCTTTTCGTTTTCTTTTTTCTCATAACAGATAAGAGAGTGAGATTGATCTTTATTTAATGAAATTTGCTCATGTTTTTTTGTGTATAAAAAATTACAGATTCGTGAGAAGCATCTTATTGAAAGTTATTTGAGCTCCAATGTTACATACAAAACTGTATGCTCAATTATGGATTGAGTTCTTAGAATATAAGCTTTCCTTAAATGGTTCTTAGAATATAAGCTTGCCTTACATGCTTCACGATTTCCCTCTTATCTTATCTTGGATCCTAAAGCATATTTCCTGATCGTGTTGGCTTGAGAGGGAATTCGATCATAGAAAGGTATCCAATTCCAAAAACCTGGAACTTCTATCTTCCTCTTGAACTTCATAGCCTATTGTACATTGAGAGTGTGTCCCTGAGTTTTGCTGCTTCTGCACCCAACTTATCAAAGCTTGTTGCATTTGGTATCCTCCAACCCCAATTTCCGAGCTGCAACGCATGTTCATAAGAATTGTAGAAACATTTATTGACAGCAATTTTGAACAAAGCAGATATTATATGCATTTTAGAATTAAGAGCTAGTTTTCATAGGTTATGATTTGTCTACGTTAGCCGCAGATGAGACCTAAAGAACATGTTATATGCAGTCTAGAATTAAGACTTGGCAACAGGAATGCAGAAGGTTGTTTATCCAAAACATAATCTGATCACATTTTAAAGTGACATGGTACCACACGAACTGTGATGACACTTAAAACAACAATTATTGCAGACAAGGTGCTGCCAATTACCAAGATCAATCGTGGTACAATAGAATGAAACAACACGAGCAAAATTGGACCTTTAAGTGATAACTATTCATCTCAATCAACCGTTGGCACTAACCTGGGTTGCTGGTGTATTCATCCTGGCAGAACTCCCGAGTCTAAGAATATCTTGCATGGGTATGATTGTAGTCTGAGCAACTGAAGATAAAGCAAACCGCATCAGCTCCCATGATATGTCATCAGCATCAGCTATTTGGAGATAATTCAATGCCTGTATCAAATCATATACCATAGTTAAACATTTAATCACAATCTCCAGGTGTGAAAGCCTTACAATAGAAAGGTAAATTCTTTACATACATTGGTTTTCTCTTCTCCAGGCAAGCTCTTCCACCAGCCTACAGCCTGGAAATCGCACAAATAAGTGTTTCATGCAGCAAAAGAATAAATCTTTTATAATAGCTTTCAATCATTGTAAATGTAATGTGGCCAAATGACGAATTCAATCATTGCACAACTCCCAACTATCATAAGAAAAGTAATTCAAAATACCAGACAGACGAAAAAGAGAAAACTTGCATAAAGAAGAAAGGAAAAGATAAACTGTACAAGCACGGTATAGAGAGGAAACGCAAGATCATGGTAGAATTATATATGTGTAGCAAATATACAAGATTAGCTGCAAATAATTTTCCATGCATCTGTTTGTCTTCTTTAGTAAGGATTCCAAGATTTAACAAGCTGGATCAACCAGAATGCAGAGAAAGAGAGAGAGAGAGAGTTACTGTATCATTGTCATGTGTTCCTGTATACACAACTTGATCCTGTTCATGATTGTGAGGCAAATGAGGATTATCTGATCCACTTCCAAATGCTGGATAGTTGGATAAGAAAGTTGGCTCAAGTTAATAATGCACTATGCAAAACTCCATCAATGAATATTTTAGAAATACATAGCGATTCATTGTTACCAAACTGGAGTACTGCCATTCCTGGTGCACCTATAGCTTTCCTCAGCTGAACAACATCTTCTGTGATGACTCCCTATCAATATCACATGACAAAGATAATATGATTTAAGCCACAAAAAAAGCGGTAAATATAGCTAAGATACACATCTATCGGTGGAGCTTTGTTTTAAGATCACGGGTTCAAATATAAATATTCTAAAAACAGGGTCAAATCATATAGAAACAGATTGGAATAACACCGTGGGCATAAATAGTCAACAACAATGATAAGCAGCTATTATGATCACCATTCTAGCCAATGCAATAAGCATGTAGACCGAAAATAATCATCATTTGTAAGCATAAATCTGCAATCACAAATAAATCTCTTATTCTTCATCAGCTTTGCTTACCAGGTCCTCTGCTATTATATCAATCTTCCCAACAGCTTTGAAAACAGCATCAAAGAAGGCTTTTCTGGGTCCAGCCTACGGTCCATAACAAATTATCATCATTCACTGACAAAATTACCAGTCAGAGAAAAGAAAAACAAAACTATGGGGCACAAAACTAGACTGACCTTCCAAGTTCCATACATCGCAACTTTGGATTCTGTTACATTAATGTGACTTCGTTATTTCGAAATATGTTGGAAAAGCACTTCAACTAGATTATCTCAAATGGCCCACCTGAAGGAACAGCCCAGAAGCCAGCAAGACCTCGAAAGTGATCTATCCTGAACTCGTCATAAAGATTAAGAGCACGTTTTATTCGTCGTATCCACCAAGAAAATCCATCACTTTCCATTGCTTTCCAATTGTAAAGAGGGCTACAGATGCAATAAACAAACAAACTGCAATAAGTACATGGTGAAAAAGAAGAACTGCTCATCCTTATCATAGTACAACCTGTCCCATAGTTGACCAGTTTCACTAAACGCATCAGGAGGTACCCCACTTACAAGAAGAGGAAAACCACTTCTATCCTGTCCAACATACACATAACAGTGGGGTTCAGCACCTTATTAACTAAGAATCACATGAACTACTGCACTACCAACACATTTGAGAAATTAGATTCTTTCTCGTTACAGTTTGGGAAATGGGAACCATATACTCCAATGGTATAGTAAAAAAGAGAGAAAATGATACCTCCATTTCAACAATAGGCATCCACAAACAAGTAGATACAGAAAAAACCCATGCAAGACAACTTACCAAGAGGAATATTCTTTCCACTTACCAACAAGAACATTCTTTTATTTGCCCAAACATCTGCACTATGATACCCAACATAGATAGGCATATCTCCCATAATCTTAATTCCCTTTTTATGTGCATAGCTGCGTACTTTCTGCCACTGCCTCTGAAATAAAAACTGTTGGGCTGTGAATATGTTTATCTGCACCAAATAAATTTAACTCAGAAAATCCTGCAAAAATCTCACATAGATCAAGAATGCAGATTTAGTATAAATCAATATTACTTTAGGAATTAATGCTTACAAAGTCCTTTTGGGTTTGGTAGATCTCTTCTAAGGCTGACAAGTGTCTATTTTTAAGAGTGTCAGGCCATTCATACCAATTCAGAGTATTTAGCTTGTCATCGATAGCAGCAAAGAATGCTGCTTCTTCTAACCAGCCTGAAGAATTAAGTCCTCGAATGAAAAATTGATGAGCATTGGCAATGTTGTATTTGTAAAGTAACTGGAAGAGCTTTTGTTAGCCATATAAGCCTCATCTAACAGTTCGATACAGCAACATTCAGGCATTATGTCAACATTCTGACATTGACAACTAACAGGAAACAGCACAAAAGCTAGGTGAATAATTTGAAATAAACATTACCCGCTATCTCAGGGTCCTTACGAAAATCCTCAAATTGCTTTTTTAGCTCCCCTTCACTTTTGGTTAGTCTTTCAGAAGCCTGCAAAAGAAAGGGATCTATTATTACACTAAAGAGAGGCCCAAATGCTGGCATTATATTGGTTGAATACAGCAGAAAGAAAAAAAGAGAAGAAGATAATTGCTAACTTCTAAGCCTATATTTTGATGGTGTATTATACGGACTACAAATGTACTGTCCACAAACAAGTAAACATGTGCACAGAGAGAGAGAGAAAGACTTGTCTCTCCAGTTATAGACTGTATGACCATTTGATTTTTTTTTGTTTTCTATGACCATGTGATTTTATTTTGTTTTCTATGGCCATGTGTTATAATCATAAGGCTGACATCTAATTAAGAATGGAGTATAATATTACATTCTTTGATTGAGCTCGTGAATCTAAAATTTAATAGAGGATTTGCGTTTAAAAATAATGAGTGAATTAGAAATTTTGATTTAATCATGATCATAATCATAATCAATTAGCGCCTTTTCCCAACTATTTGGGGTCGGCGACACGGATCCTACTCCTCCATTCCAGCCTGTTTTGGGCTACCTCTTTTGTAAGAGATAATAAAGTCAAATCCTTTCTTATTAACTCCATCCAAGTTCTCTTAGGTCTCCCTCTCCCTCTTTTAGCATCGTTTACCTGTATCCCTTCTAATCTTCTCACAGGGGCATCTAAAGGTCGTCTTTGCATATGCCCATACCAACGCAACCTACATTCCCTCAGCTTCTCCCCTAAAGGCGCTACTCCTAGGCTCTCACGAATATATTCATTTCTAATCCTATCTCTCCTAGTTATCCCACTCATCCACCTCAACATTCTCATTTCGGCTACATTCAACTTATCTATATGACTCCTCTTAATTTTGATTTAATCATGATAAGCAGGAAATTTCTGCCCAGTGATGGTTGCCGAAAATCCTAAGTTTCATGGAAAATAAGACTATGTTGTCTTAATAGAAATAAACTAAGGCACCTTGGTTATCAGAGGATCTTTTACTGCAGCGACATCAGCAAATTTCACAGTTTCAACGTCCCTACATGGAAAAACATGCATCAGTGTCAAGTGTCAAATATCCACCAACCAAAATTGAAATTCTAATTTCCAGAATATAACATTCACAAGTTTCTTGCTGTTATAATACATATTTGCTCCCTTAGATGAGAATTTATTCTGTATATAGAAAAACAAGAAGAATAAGGCAAGCGTAAAATCTCACGATGAGTCCGGAAGCTCTTCATCCTTCAACAAGCCATCATTCACAAGCTCCTCAAGAGAAATCAGAAGTGTGTTGCCGCAGTTTGCATCCTACAAAAAATCATGAAGAAGATGTTGATTTCTTCCATGGCGTCCAATCAGACATGGCATGCTGACAAATGATGCGTGTGTTTCAAAAATTACACCGAAAACTTAAACGTTTATAAGTTTAACACAGTTAATATCTGCTTTTTCGTAGAAAGCACCACATAGCATGCAAATAAAAAAACAGGAGCCTTATCTCAAGAGAGAGCAATTAGCGAGTTTACCTGACCTGAATAGGGAGACCCATCTTCGTTAGACTTCCTCCCTGGCGGGACAAGAGGAAGAACCTGCTCAAAATGAACATTTTGCTCAAACGTATGCAATTGATTCTCGATCAAGTATGTGCAAACAAAAAGCAAAACCACATTCAGATGAAACTATTCAATTCAGAGAAATGTCTATAGAAAACAAACTGCAATTTTGTGCATCAAAGAAGACAATAAGACGAGCGACCTGCCAAACAGAGCAGCCGGATTCGTGAAGCCAGTCCAGGAACCGAAACGCCTCCGAACCGAAGTCTCCGATGCCATGCGGACCAGGAAGCGAGCTGGGATGGAGCAAAATCCCCGCTCTTCTCCGCTCGCTCGGATCTCTCTTGGGAAAGAAATCGCCATAATCACCAGGCAAGTCCTCCCCGATCCCAACTCCGCCGAGATCCGCAGCCACAGCGCTGACCGCCACGTTTCTCGTCCTCCTCGATCGCAAATTCAACGGCAGAGAGAGAGGACTGGAGATGTCGCAGAGGCGGAGTTTGGAGGAGAGGCAGGTGGAAATGGAGCCGGGCAAAAGCAGAGAGAAAGAAGCTGAGAGAGCCATTGCCTCCTTTTGCTAATGGGGAGAAGGATGTGGCATTATTGAGGAGAGGAGGGGAGTGAAGGTGGCCTGGGGTGTCTCCTTGCTTCTCTGCTGATGGGTGAGCAGTGAGCATGGGAGGGATTTACGTAAGATCTGTATTTGGTACTTGTCCCGAGGCGAGGAGGGTCCCGCAGGGATGGGAGATGATCTTATCGCTTTTAAAGATCATGATGGACTTCCATCAGTGGTTGCTGTTGGTGGATTTGTACACTATTTTTTTTGGCGTGTTTTTTCCGACAAAACCTTGATTAACAAACCTTGAGATTTATCAAACGAGTTTAGGACTGGTTAACGCAACACACAACGGGGCCATAGGAGACTTACAATGACGAGTACAAGAATACGGGTTCAACGCAAAATTAACTACGAAGTCCGATACTTGTTGCCATGACAAAAAGTATATGGCTTTAGACGTACTGATCAAAACTGGGGCGGAGTCGTCCAACAGCAGCCATAATAAAAGCAATCTGCCACGGTGCCGGAGTGCCCAAGCAAAGCATCTCAATAAAAATCTTTGAGTCATTTGATCTTGTGACAATTCAAAGTAATATCGGGATGGTGAACTACTCATCTAAATTTATAGAATCGACCGTATTGTCACGGACTCACGGTAGACCTCACGTGCCCCATGTGGCAACCCTGTGGGACCCACTTGATAATTGTGACCAGCAGACGCGTGCGGACCGAAGCAGGGAGAAAGAAGCCGCCTGGAAAAGCTGCTCTTCACAGGCCGGAAAAGTGCCGCTCCCTTCTTATGTCAAAGTAGTGGCTGGTGAACGATGAAGCAGGAGAAAAACATATATATTTCCCATGCTCTGTCCCCTTCTCCTTGCACGTCTGAGCAGCCATTGGCCACCGGAGCTTATGCGGAGACCGTCATGATGTCGGACACTAAGTCGGCGACAACGTACCGGACAGTAAGTTGGTAGAAGGATGTTAGAGGAAGAGGTGGGGGCTACTGACGGACGGCTTTTGAGCTGGTCCCCTTTCTCCCAGCGGGCCTTGCCGCCGGCCTCCGACCTTGCAAAGCGGGGCAAAAGCGGAAAGACGCGTACTTTGGAGGAACTGGGGCAGGACAGTTCCCTGCTTCCCCAGACCTCAGTCCCACGAAGCGTGGCGAGCGGCGGACAACATGGGACCTGTGCGGCTCCTGCTCCGCCTTGCTCTAGCGCCTTCAAAGCATGGTTTTAAAAACCGGTCCGGCCCGGCCGGTTCGACCAAGCCGGGTAGGTTGACCCAGCCGGGTCAATTTAACCCGGCCGATCAGGCCAGTCCGGGTTTTAACCCCCCATCCCCCCTCCCTTCCGGCAGCCTCCCCTTCTCCCCCCTCCCGGCAGGAGCAGGGTGTAAGATATTTTTCATATTGACCCGTTTACGTGGCACCCCACGTGAGATATGAAAAATATCTTACACGAGGAGCCCGCTCCGGGCGCCCAGTTGAGCCCCCCCTCCCCCGCCATCAAGCCAGAGCCCCCCCCCCCCGGTCGGGGTGCCCAGGGTGCCCCCGCCGTCGACGCCCAGGCGCTGGGGGAACGAGATTACCCGCCTTCTTTGCCACGCCGTGGAACTCGAAGGGCAGGCCTAGTTTGAGGGCCAAGTCTATGAGCCGCTTTCTGGTTGCCTCTAGTGCCTTGGACGAGGTGCCAACTCCCGTCATCCGCACCATGGGGGGACCTCCAGGCCAGGAGGTGAGGATGTGGAAGAGGCCCAGCCACTGCAGGCCCCTGCTGATGTCAAGGTCGATGATATGCACCCGGACCTCCAGCTCGAATGCCTCCTGGATGGCTTGGTTGGCCGTGAAGTGGGAGAACTTGATAAAGGGGCTAATCCCGTTGAAAACCTGGAAGGCGGAAGTCCGCCTGTTGGGCTTGTTTTTGTACTCATAAAGTGGCCCAACTATATCAATTCACACTGTTTTGGGCTTTTAGAACTGTCTGGGTAATGGGCTTTAGTCAGAATACCTATTAAGTTGTAGTTTTAAGCGGCAGATCTGAACCATTGGATGACATATGGATGGACGGTCAGGATTCTAGGGTTCTTAACAATGGTGTCCTGGTTTAATTATAAATACACCATTAGCCATCCTAATACGGTGTCTTAAGTCAAATTGCTCTCAGTCAAGTTTTAAATCAGAAACTCCATTGAAGGTTCTAATGGCTACAGGTATGACTAAATCTCTTTTTTACATTAAGTTCTATCAATGGTATCGAGGTAGGCTAGACTGGAGCAAACGCGTTAGACAGTAGGCCGAAGGAGACGCATCGGCCAGAGCCGCTACCGCTAGGCGTTGGGCTCTGGCCGACACCGCCCTTGCGAGCAAACGCACTGGCCAGAGCTGCCGTCACCAGCCGTTGGGCTATGGCCAGTGCAGCGGCGGCGCCGGATTCGTTCGCACAGTCCGGGGCCGTTTAAAAAAAAGGCGGCTTTTGGCCACCGCCGGCATCATCGTGTAGGTGATGAAAAGGCGGCCCTTTCGGCCGCCATAACGACTGCGTCGATGACCACCGGCGACGGATCTAAAAAAAAATTTACCTGTGAGCACGCGCAAGCTGTGGATTTTTTCGACGCGCTGTGGCTTCCGGTCGTCGCCCCTGTCTCCGATCCTGCCAGGCGCTGGCCAGCACCACCTCTTCACCGTGTTTCTGGCCAGCGCCGCCGCTACGCACAGGTCGCCGTCATCTCGCGCCGCATCTGGGATGGCCGCCGTCGGGTGGCGTTGTTTTCCACCTTTTCGGAGGTGGAGATTCACCGGTCAGCGGCGGGGATAACCTTCGCCGCCTGGTCTGTTGAAGAAGACCCGCTGAAGCGGGTCACGAACCCTGCG
Source organism: Houttuynia cordata (assembly GCA_039654745.1). Lineage (NCBI taxonomy): Eukaryota > Viridiplantae > Streptophyta > Magnoliopsida > Piperales > Saururaceae > Houttuynia > Houttuynia cordata. The sequence continues at coordinate 37,180,806 of CM077503.1, forward strand.
CTGCACGCGGGTCTGTTTTGACCCACGGGTCAGCTGATGACCCGACCCAAACTGAGTCTCCAGTTTGGCTCATTCCGGGGCAAAGAAAATAATACAGTTATGATTGCATGTATGTTATGGATGTGTTTTTTAATTATCATGATTAAGGCTTTATTAATGTTATGGGCCGGCCAGGGGATTATATTGCAATCGTTTGTTTTGTTGATTTTTTTAGCGCACCACTTGTGTAATTTTGAGAGAGAGAGAGTGTGTGTATATTATACCTATTGTAAGTGACACCAAAATTCAAGGACCACGTCTGGAGGCAAATGTAGTCATGAATAATTAATGTACATTTTTTCTATTACAGGGGCTTTTAGCTTCCAACTTGTACAATTTTTTTTTCTAAAAGACTGTATAAGGACTTTGGACTATATTTTTAAATTGTGGTGTGTGGTGATGGATCCCCTGGCCGAGTCCTAAAAGCATGATGACAAAATTGACATTAATGCCCTAGTCAATTTTATATATGGATATTGTTATGATTGTCTGATAATTAATTGCATTCATTTTGTTATTTGACAAAGGTGAATAGCACAAATACAGTTCCCACATCCGTTGAGATGATTTAGGAATGGCCAAAGCATCCTAAGTTATTTGTCAACGTGTGAATCATATAGAATGCTATGGGGTGCATAGATTCACATACATAAAAATATTGTGCTATCATCAAATTTTGATTATGTGACAAAGACTGTCATTCGGCCCCAAAGGGAGGTGGTAGTTAGCGTTACATAAATAGGATAGGTGTTGTGAACGTCACACACCTAAGGCGCGTAATCTATCTTAGGCAGTATTTTACTATTAAGATTAGTTTCCCTTTTTGAATGTCATTAATGATTGTAATAAAGGCCTGATTAGATGAAACGGGCTATAATCATGGGTTGTAATTATGTCGTCATTTGTTCTCATGATGTCGACATACGACGTAATGTCATCACTATGTCGTCATTGTGACAACTAGGAGTCCTCTTTATAAGGGGGTCTTCCTCTGGATGGTTAGGCAATAAGAATCAATCTATTTTCCTTTACTTTCTCTCTGTCTTCTTCCTCTTCTCCGGCCATGATACCTGGCCCTGTTCGTGTCCCACGCCGGGGCACAACATTGGTATCAGAGCAGTTGCGATCGGATGTCATCGCTTCTTACTATCCACAACCACAGCCGCAACATCTGCCTGCGTATGGCAACCCCTACGACCAATTCTCCGCGCCGCCGGCCGCAAGACAGCCTACTTCCCCGTGTTGGGCCGCGCAAACCACATCATCAAGTAATGGCTACTCCACCGCGAGGAGGGCTGGTGCGTTCACGGATCGGGACGGTCCCATAGTTGGTGGATGGGAGACATCACGAGGGGTGCAGAAGTCAGCCGCCGCTTCGCCGGCCATGGCATGGTCACCCACCGGTTGATGCTCGCTCAAAGACTCCAGCTTTTCCACCATGACGGCCAAAGCCACAGCTTGGAATCATCCCACACCATGGTTGAGCGCCTCGACCACCGCCGCCACGACTGGGCTTCCAACGTCATCCATGACTCCCTACCTAACGACCCCCACTAGAGCGACCAGAACCGCCGGGATAGCTGAAAGCGGAGCCACAGCCTCGACACCGTCCCTTGCGTTAGCAGATTGGGGATCGGCAAAAAGGACTATGACGCCGCGAATCACCACATCCGCAATTGCCACCACCGAACTGCCGGCAAGGAGGTCCGGTCTCTCCCGGCCGACGTCGACATCGATTCCGCCGCCATCAAATGGACGCATAACACCTTCATCTTCAGATGGCCACCACTTGTTTGATGAAATGCCTGAGTGGCAAACAGATGATCTTTCTACAGTTCTTTCGGCTACAGTCACTTCCTCCACTTCTGTTTATATTCAAGCGGTTTGCATTAATGCCTTTCTTGATCAATATTATTACATTCTTTACACCACTCCTGAGAAGGCTTTCAAGTTTTACCAAGATTCAAGCAGGCTTAGCCGACCGGAGCCAAAGGGTGCTCTAAGTTCTGTCACGACTTTGCAAGGGATATATGAGAAGATTTTGTCTTTCCATTCTGACAGTATGATTGCAGAAGTAGAGATTGCAGATGTTCAGGAGTTACATGATGGTGGAATCAGTATTCAGGTAACGGGCTGTCTCTCTTGCTATGACTATTCGGAAAGGAAAATTGCTCAATCCTTCCTTCTAGCACCACAATTGGGTGGCTACTTTGTTCTGTGCGATGTGATCCGATATGTGGATGAGCATGATCTAAGGGAAACAACATCAGTGCCGGCCAATCCTTCCATTGCAGATGACCCGGAAACAGAGGATGAATTGCTGACCAGCGAAGAGATAGTTGAAGGGTCACCAGGCGACAATCCAGCTCTAAGAGACAGTACCGCACCTCTAGCTCTGAGTGAAAAAGATGGTGCCCTGGTCTCGGAGATAGCTATTTCCCAGGAGGGTATTCCAAAACGGTCACATGTATCAATGCTCCAAGCTATGAAGGAGGCTCAGCTGGATAATAGGGATACTCACTTACATGATAACCTGGTATCTCCTGTTTTTGCTACACAAGTTGATATTGCGGGTGAAACCATAAGCAACAGCCCCACTCTTGTTCAAGGGCATTATGACTCTCAACTTGTCCACAAGATTCCTTCCGCCAACAATGGTGTATGTAAAGGTAAACCTCTACATCTCGATGGTTATATTATTGGTAATGTTACTGAAGTTGCAAAGACAGTTGCTGGAGTAGATGGCCTGCAATTCAATACTAAGGCCATTGCTACTGCTCCTTATCTTGATTTGATAAATCTGATGACTTTGGGGACCCCTTCTATGGCCCATCTTGCCAAGTTTGCTGCTGATTTTCTTTGCAACAGCCGTGGTGTTGACGATGATGCTAAGTTTATGGAACCTGATGTTGTTCTGCAAGATGTAGATGGTGTTTTTCATTCCATGAAGACACTTATCCAGAGTGATGACCGTGGGAGAGTCCATAATAATGGAGTTGCGTCTAGCACATATGCTGCTGGTATGGCACATGAGACACTTGCAGGAGTTGTCAAATTGGCAGGTTCTGAAGTCGATCCCTTGATGATCGACATTGTGCAAAATGGCATATTGAAGTTGTGTGACGTTCACAACAATAGGGTGGAGGGTTATATATTTTAACATGGGTGAATCCCTATGCCCAAAGGTATGAGATTTTCCTATAATGTTTTCTGTATAACCCACTGGCCTTATCATGAAACAAATTGAACTTTTGTTTTTATACAGCTTAGTAAATTTGATGCAGATTACAACCTTTGCCCAAAGGGAGGTTTACAATTTTACTACATGATTTTAGCATTGGTTATTTTCATACTTATGTTATTGTTTCTTGCCCTCTTTAATGTTTGTATGTATTTATTCTTTTATTGCAGTTTTTTCGTCTTTTATTTTTTACCCTAATCAGCAGATTCAGCACCTTCCGTTATTGTCTGAGGATAATTTTAAGGATTGGAAGGAAAAGATACTTTTACTATTAGGGTGCATGGACTTGGATTTGGCATTTTGTATGGATGTACCCACCACTCCTACGGAAAAAAGTACGCCAAGTGAGGTAGCATCTTTTGAAAAGTGGGAGCGGTCTAACCGCTTAAGCATAATGCTCATGAGGTCTTATATAAATCAAAGAATTAGGGGATCCATCCCAGAATGCGCTACAGCCCAAGAACTTTTGAAAGCTATTGAAGCTCAATTCAAGAGAGTTGATAAAGTCTTTGCCAGTACCTTAATGTCCAAGTTGTTATCCATGAGGCTAACAGATAACAAAAGGGTGAGAGAACACATCACGCATCAATCAGTTGAACAATATAAAAATAAAGATTGATGATACTTTTTTGGTCCACTTTATTCTGAACTCCCTGCCTGCACAATATGGGCCATTCAAGATCTCTTATAATGCACATAACACTCAGTAGTCAGTTAATGACCTTCTGAGTATGTGTGTACATGAAGATGGGAGACTCAAGCAAGAGAAGCTAGAGAATGGCGGGTGTGTTTGTTTGCTGAAAGATGAAAAATCGGGAAGGTGAAAGAAGTATAAAAACTTTTAGTTTCAAAATTTTTCAGGCTTGAAACGTACTTTTAGGGTGCATTTATTTTAAATTATCCAAACATATTTCAGTTTTTACAAAGTTTTTGTACTTCTTTCACCTTGACTATTTTTCATTTTTCAGCAAACAAACACACCGTTTCTCATAAAGGGCAAAAGAAGGCAAATCATGGTGCTCATAAGAAGAAAACTGGTAAAGGTGTAGCAATAAAGTCTATTGGTGTCACCAAATAAACTAAATGCTTTTTCTATAAGAAGAAATGACACATGAAGAAAGGTTGCCCTAAGTATCAGAAGTGGTTTGCCAAGAAAGGAAGTATTTTATGTCTTTAGTGTGTTATGAATCTAATTATGTTGATTCTCATCATAATAACACATGGTGGATTGACTCCGGTTCTACAGTCCATGTTTCTACTGTCATGCAGGGATTTCTCAGTCTAAAGAAACTAAATAATGGGGAACACAATATCTATTATTGAAATAAGATGTGTTCGAAGGTTGAAGGTGTGGGGACATATAGACTTGTTCTTCATACAGGATACACCTTAGATTTAGAATGAATTTTCTATATTCCAAGTTTTCTAAAAACTTGGTTTCTGTATCAAGACTAGTTCGTTGTATCGTGTAATTGATTCCACGATCTCGGCTATTGTGTAATTCAATGTACGATAACCTAGTTATCGTGTGTTGGATCGACTACACGATAACATTGGTTATAGTGTAATTGATTACACGATAACTTTTTTTAATGAGATAAACTTCAACAATGCGTTTCTTACTCATTTCTGATCCGTTTTGGCCATTTTTATTATTTTCCTCATTTTTAGTGTTCTTTATTATAATGATGATATCATAGAGATGTTGAGCCACTGTGTATTATATTCTTCCTCATTTTTAGTGTTCTTTATTATAATGATAATATTATAAAGATGTTGAGCCACCGTATATTATTTATCTTAAATTTTATAATATTTTTTTAATAAAATATTAAGGCCATTAAGATATCATGATGATCGGGAAGAGCATAAAAATAACGAAGAACCATTTTTTTTTAAAATGGACTAAAAATGAGGGAGGTATAATTCGAGAGAGAGAGCTGATTTTTTTCGTTGAAGATGAGCAATGACTGATTCATTAGTTTGATTATCACTTCTGTGAGAATCACGTTTTAAGGGGGTGAAAGGTAAAAAATTCCACCTATCGTCATTACCGATTACTTTCAGCGTTTTCACCAACTAGACGTTTTTCATGCCTGATAGTATTTTTTTAGGCCTAAATGGTAGTTTTTTTCAACTTCCAAACGCACCCTAGGAAATAGTTTAAAATTGCATTTTATGCATGCCAATTAGCTCATTAAACCTGACTTTGCAACTCCACCCCCCGTATCACCCAACAAATAATCTTCCTTTGAAGGAATCCTTCACAAACACGAAATCTCATGTATCATACACCTTTTTAATTATCCTTCAAATTATACAAGCACATTACAACTACTCTATAAAAATGTCATCAGATCTTCCATTACGTTCAAATTCAAAGTCGGCAAATTTCCGCCTTTTTCGCCGGATACAGTTCCTTTCATCTGCCTCTTCCCCCTTTGGTACTTCCTTCACACCATAAAACTAGCCCATCACTTCAAAGGTGTAACTAAACTGCTGCATACACTAGTGACACTGCTTACTTTGAAACACGATCTAGATTTCCTAAAGACCGGCATTTGGCAATACATAATCCGCCTTGATTTATATAGTATTGTAATTTATACGCAAGGTGCAAGCATCTTCCACCTTGTTGCAAATTAGATTAATCAGGCACTAATTACACAAGTACCTACCACTTAAGCTGTGTATCTTCTTGATCTATGCTCTATAGTAATAATGTCTGAATGTCTCTGCTCAGCTGCTCCTCTAAATTTCGTCGGACCAGTCACTGAGCTCAGTATCGTAGAATAAGCCGTCAACAATGTTATCAATGAGGGAGTCGACGAAAGTGTTGCATTTCACAGTGAAGATTCGCCCCACCCGGGTCCTGTTGCTCGAGAACCAAGCAAAGGCAGCAGCGCAGACGACTGCGCCAAGGCACACCCCAGCAGCCTCGGCGATCCCCTGCACGTCCATCTTTCTGAAGATGGAGTTCCCTGTCAGTGCCTCCACCGTCACTGCGCCTGCAAATGCGATCTGCAGAAGTAATCAGAAACATCAAAATTGTGGCCATATATCAACTATGATAAAAATTAACATGTGCCCCATCTCAAGCGTTCGCATGCACCGTGAGCTATAGGATCAAAATCCGACAGCCAGTGTTCATACAGGGGACGGGCAGGGGATTCGAACCTGCCTGCCCCCTGTATGAATACATTCCTTCGGATAGAACTCTGAAGGCGATGCACACCTCCCTTGTTGTTTCATACTTACTAAGGGGACTGTACTAAATTGTGGAACCATATATCAAGTATGTCAACAACTGAGCATATCAACTACATATATATAATCTTTAGAAAAAGAATAAAGATGAACATGACCCTTGTTGTTTCTCTGTTTGCTTGCATATGTAAATAAGTCAGATTGTAACATATTTATAATTCCGAATTTTTAATCAAACATATCCTGATTGCCAAGTTCATAAATCAAATCACTACGCAGTGGAATACTTCACAGAATAATCTAAGAGTGAAATTCTTGCAGCTGCTTTATGCTTCCTAGCATGAGGAGGAAAACAAGAACACAACCTGAAGTAAAAAAGGAAGACGAAGCAGTAGTATGAGAGTGTTACTTCTTCTCCTTAGAATTAAGAAGGCCTTATAACTTAGATATATTCAAATTCATCAATACTAGTACGAGATTAACTAATCATTAATCCTAGTGCAAAAGAAGGGTTATGGGGTACGATAGGAGTAATAACGAACTCAAATCAAATGATTACCATGGCAAGGCGGCCGGAGATGATCTCTATATCCTGGCTCTTCCTGGAGTTCTCAATATAATCCGTCAGCGAAGCAAGAAAAGGCGATACGTCCGTGCCTTTCCGTGCCGGCACCGACCCGTCTCGGCCAGACCCATACGATCTAAGCGTGCAGAGACGCGGCTGCAGTAAAATTTTCACCTTCTCCGGCACCGGATCTGCAGCTCTGACCCGGGTGATCGGCGACCCACTCCTCCTCTGTCCTGACAACCTTTCCGTCTGCTTCTCGCACCTAATCGCCCGGACCGCGGTGGACACGGCGGCGGCGGCTGCCATGGTGGTAGAGAAAGCGAGCTTGAGTGTGAGAATGGAATTTCTCAGACGACAGAACTTGGACTCTGGACACTTCCAAGCTCCAAGGATCTCGCGGGAAGTTGTCGAGCAGGTGACGTCGACGCGGGGCCCACAAAGAGACGTAGCCCACCTTCTCTTCGCTCACGTAGCTTTCGGACATTGTACTACGTCCGTCCGGTGTAAATAGATTCATTTCGACATATAATACTCCATCCGTCCGGCGTTATAGTTTGACTTTTCCGGAAGCATTTTCTAGCTAACGATTCTCTAAATTTATTTAAGACTATAATTCGGTTTAATTATACTATATCATAATTAAATTAATTAATTTATTTGGAGATAGACAATATTTTGTGGAGGCTCGAGACATTTTGCCACACCTAGGCCGATTATGCCCTTATTATTTCTATTTTTAGTGTGCAAATTATGTATAAAAAAGATTAGTTTATAAGGGTAAATTTGGCACATAAATAATTATGGCATTAATTAGATTATGGCGTTAATTGGAAATAACTAATAACATTATTTCTGCCCGTTCTCAAAGTGTTGATTTTGCGTAAAAATGAACTCTATAACATAGATGCTACAGTGGATCTGGATAATCCACCGTGAATATTTGCTTATAATCACGCCCCATACGGCCCCTTAATGTATCTATTAATGCAGCCATGCCAGGAGTATTTGGGTAAGCGGTGCGGAACTTTCTAACCCGGTCTAGGGTCCGATCAACCCTATCTCAAGGCGCCAACAGCTTTCCCGCCAAAACCCCTCACGCTCTCCTATCTTTCCCGCCAAAATCGCAGAGGACAAGCACCACCAGTCCACCCACCTCTGGACACCAGCGACTCAGAAGTCTGATCCCTTCTCCCCCCGGTGCCCTCCTCTTATCTCCACAGCCGCGTTTCCAGCCGGAGGCTAACCATGGACATCGGTGAAGAAGCGATGGCGGCGCACAAGCGGACATTCATGAATTTCCTCGATCAAGATGCAAGCAAAATTCTTTCTTTCTTCATATTTTGGAAGATAACGCATCTTATATTTATGTATCTTCTTCTTTTAGCATGGATCCAGTCTGTTTATGCGAGATTTAAGTTTTTGGCTTTTTTGCAGGTGGGCAGGGGCATTTACATGCAGGCCATAAGGGATATGATCCACCTCAAGTGCCGCCGTCTCATCATCGACACGTCTGATCTTTTAGAGTACAGCCGTGATTTGGCGAGAAAGTATGCACCTCATTGCCTTTATCTTACTGATAACAGTGACACATTTGTTTTTAGTTTTTTTCCCTTTTCTATGGCATTCTAAATCTGTTCTTAACGACCTATTTCTTATGTTAAATTTGTTAGCGTTATCCGGAACCCTATCGAGTACATGCAGCCCTTTTCCGATGCACTCACGGAAGTGACCCGGAGTGTGGACCCTAAGTTTCTTAAAGAGGGGGAGCATATTTTGGTCGGCTTTGAGGGACCCTTCGGATTTCACAGAGTCACACCCAGAGATCTTCTGTCAGGATTCATTGGGTCTATGGTTCGCGTAGAGGGCATCATTACCAAATGTGATCTCTTTGTCCTTGTACCTTTTCATATATAATTCTTATATTTTCATCATCGGCTAGTCTTAAATCCCAATAGATGGTGCTCATAAATTTAGTTGGTTAATTCGTGCACGATTGAACTGTTTATTGAAAATTTGAAATTGGTAAACAGAATACGGTGTTAGTGATTATTTGGACCTTTTCCTTTTTATTGACCTGTTTGTAAGATCCATGTTTTGCATAGCGAGCATAGCGTAAGTAATTATTCGGGCCTTTCCTTTGATTGGCATAGTTTCAAAAAACCATTTTTGTATGTTTTCCATCAAGAGGGTTTTAAAGTATTCATCTAATTGTGCCTTTTACTCTCTTAATCTAATGCAGGCTCCCTTGTACGACCAAAAGTTGTTAAAAGCGTGCACTTTTGCCCTGCAACAGAAGCTTTTACAACTCGTGATTATCGGGACATAACATCTAACATGGGACTGCCTACAGGAACTTTGTATCCCACCAGGGTATAATGTTATCAAAAGAACTTTGTATTTTTTTTCTGTTTGAAAATCGTAGGAGTGTTATTCAGTATAGCATTTTTGCAAATGATTGATTATTAATGTAATTACATCATAGGATGATAATGGTCACCTGTTGGTCACTGAGTATGGACTATGCAAATACAAAGATCATCAAACTCTCTCCATGCAAGAAATGCCTGAGAATTCATCACGTGGTCAGCTTCCAAGGACTATTGATGTAATTGTAGAGGACGATCTTGTGGATTCCTGTAAGCCAGGAGATAGGGTAGCCATCATTGGCATATACAAAGCTCTTGCTGGAAAAAGCAAGGGTAGTGTTAACGGAGTTTTTAGGTTGGTTTGTATAGTTTTGACATTTTCAATTTTGAATCCTTGTCTAATATTTGGCCTAATTTTGGTTCTCTGTGTATCAGGACTGTTTTAATAGCTAACAATGTTTCACTGCTCAACAAAGAGGCAAATGCACCGATATATACTGCTGAAGACGTAAGAAACATAAAAAAAATTGCTGAGAGGAATGATACATTTGATTTGCTTGGTAATTCTCTTGCGCCATCCATCTATGGGCATCAATGGATAAAGAAAGCAGTCATTTTGTTGATGCTCGGGGGTATGGAAAAGAACCTAAAGAATGGAACACATTTGCGGGGGTAATTTTGTAGTTCTCCTTTTTATTTCTTCTGTCATTGCCTTAGTGCTATTCCAGCTTCTTTTTTTAAAAGCCAGCTTGTATTGATTTATTCTACTCTGTAATATGTTCTTCCATTTTAGGGATATAAATATGATGATGGTTGGTGATCCATCTGTCGCAAAATCCCAATTATTGAGGGCAATTATGAATATTGCTCCATTGGCTATATCTACCACAGGCCGTGGCTCCTCCGGTGTTGGTTTGACAGCTGCTGTTACTTCAGATCAAGAAACTGGTAAAGCATGCAAATGCTAACTCCTTCATGGCATTCTTTTTATCTGAACGACTTTTAAATCTCTTGTAATGTCTGGTTAGGTGAAAGAAGACTAGAAGCAGGCGCAATGGTTCTTGCAGATCGTGGCGTTGTCTGTATAGATGAGTTTGATAAGATGAGTGACCTGGATCGTGTTTCAATACATGAAGTTATGGAGCAGCAGACTGTAACCATAGCAAAAGCTGGTATACATGCTTCGCTAAATGCAAGATGCAGTGTGGTTGCAGCTGCGAACCCAATATATGGGAGTGTAAGTATATTGGTGACAGATATCCCGCATATGTTTAATTAATTGCTTCAGTTGTAGTTTTATTTCCAAAAAGTTGAATATTTTCATAGTTGCTTTTCGGTTTGGGATTTTATATCTCTTAGTTTGGATCTGTATGGAATGCAGTATGATCGGTCATTGACTCCGACCAAAAATATTGGCCTGCCGGATTCACTTCTCTCGCGGTTCGATCTGCTTTTTATTGTTTTAGATCAAATGGACCCAGAAATTGACAGGCAAATTTCAGAGCATGTGTTGCGTATGCATCAATATCGTCCTGTGGGAGAGGATGGAGGTAATTTTCAGCTCATGGATTCTGCATATTCTTCTTATTCTTTTTATTTTAACATACCTTTACTAGGAAGAAGTTAACCTGCCCACTTTTGCAAGCTAACTTACATGCGTCTTGCGCTTTTACTTTTAAATCTGATAGCCGAGATGGAAGGGGCAAACAGGAATTCAAATTTCCTCCTATTGTGGTCTTGCGGCTCCCGAGGCTTGTGCAAAGGGGCTATCCCTCATTATAATTGTCATTAATATTTTCTTATCATTATTACTAATAGATTAAGTTAGTGCTACTACAAGTATTATTATTTGCACAATTAGGTTTAGATAATTTTGTAAATCTAGTATTACAATTCATATGCAACAAAGACTTGTAAATTTTATAATGGATGGCACACGATGTTAGAAAACATGTCAAGAGTCAAGAGTTGAAGTGTGTTGCTTTATGAAGTGGCCTTTTCATTAGAGGTCACACATATATAATACTCTTCACTTTAAAGTTAATAACTTGAGCATTATCCGTTGGTTTAAATGTTTGATAAAAGTGTCTACGAAGATAACTCGTGAAGCATGAGTTTTGAGTAGAGGTTTCACAGATAATAAAGTAGCCAATCTTTTTGTCGCTCAGAAATCATTTTCTTCATGGTTATAACTGCATTTTTATGTGGATAAGAGTTTATTTATAAGGTTTAATAGCTTTGGGTAAAATTGATGCAGGAGTTGGGACACATGCCTATGATACAACATATGGAGAAGAAGAGACTGACAAAATTACTTCTGTTTTTGTCAAGTACAACCGTATACTTCATGGAGAGAAAAGGAAAAAAGGTCCTAAGCGTGAAACTCTAACCATTAAATTCCTAAAGAAGTATATACACTACGCCAAGAACAGGATTAAGCCACAACTGACAGATGAGGTACTACTTATACTTCCCTAACATATATTTGCGAAAGGTTCACTGGTAATAAGTATGTAGATCCAGCATTCACGATGCAGCCTATATGTTTGCAGTTTAATATGCAGTTTAAAGTGTCCTTAATCCTTATTGGAATTATTACTTACAATAAAACAATATGGGAATGTTCCGCTATATATATAACAAGCTTGATTGAAGGTGTGACAGAATATAAACACAATGTAAATTTGATTTTAACATGGTTAATATATAAAGATTGATGAGATATCTATTTATTTCCCAAAAAATTTACGAATTATTCAATTTTCTTTAAATTAGACCTTTGCAAGTACCATTTTTTGTTGCAAATTGAGATATAATAATTATGCTACTTGACATGGCCTGGCTTTCTTAGTTGTGAATGCTTATTTTCTCTTTGTTGCACAGGCAAATGAACGAATTGCAAGTACATATGCTGAACTGAGGTGCAATGCTGGTACAAATGCAAAGGTGTGTGCACAGTTTATTTCCTCTGAGGCAAGCATTTGTTCCAATGATGTTTTATTCTCGAATGATCTCATACTATTGCCTTCTGTTTAGTCTGGAGGAGGCACACTTCCAATAACAGCCAGAACCTTAGAGACCATCATCCGGCTATCAACATCTCACGCTAAATTAAAGTTGAGCAATAAGGTACTTGAGAACATAGTCAATTATTTTCAAGGCACGAAAACTTTTAACAACCAGAGCAGTTTGTCTTTGCCTGAAGCCATGATGTACGGAATGTCTTTTTTCCTTCATGTAGGTTACAAAGAATGATGTGGAAGCTGCTCTCAAGGTTCTTAACTTTGCCATCTATCACACGGAATTAACAGAGATGGAAGATCGTGAACAAGAATGGGAGAGGGAGTTGGAAAGAAAACATAAAGCCGATCATGATAGTCGCAACAATAATAGGACAACAGCTGATGAGGATACTGGCAATGATAATACGACAACAGCTATTCCTGGAGGGTAAAATTATTACCTTTTAACCTTCACCAATAGAATCAAATTTTAAGATTTTTAACCTTAACCAATAAAAACAAATTTCAATTAAAGTGACCAGCTCCCAATAATGAATGAATGTTTCTGCTCCCGCTTTTTCTTCTGTCAAATAATCAAAGTGACATTTCTATGTTCTGTTCAGTACAACGGACATGGACGAGACATCTGCCGCCCAATCTGACATTGATCTTTCTGCAGAAAGGTTTGCTAACCCTTTTTAATTTTGCGACTAGATCCAATATTGTTGTTTTACTGTTACGAGCATCACTTTTGGTTCAAAGCTTAAGCTTTCTTTCCTTTGATGTGCAGAATTGAAGCATTCAACTCTGCATTTGGTCAGCATGTGACGATAAACCGCTTGGAAGTCATTCAAATCAGTGAAATAGAACAAATTTTTAACCGCGGGGCATCTATTCCTTACTCAAGGATTGAAATTATGTCTCTTTTGGAGGTAAAACTTATTGTTGGTGAATAAAACTAAAATTAAGTTCTTTTGGTGTGATGGGCATAGTGGAAGCTTTTCATGCTTTTTGGCGTTCTGCAGAAACTCCAAGCAGCTAATAGGATTATGATAACAAATGATACTGTGCACATAATCTGAGTGCTGGAAAAGAATGCTTTCCATCTAAAGGTACATTGAAGCACGTTACTTACGCTTTCTTTGCTTGAGATTGTACTTGCTTTGTTGAAAAATGCTTTCTTTTCTTCCTATGCAATTCTTTATTTGAACATCCTTGTTATGATTATTAGAGGAAGATATTGGCTATCAGTTCTTGCAAGTCTTTACATCCTTGTAGGAGAAGACATGTTTTTTCTTAGTTATTAAGGTATTGAATACAGCCTAAGGCTGAAAAATTAGAAGTGCCCATTGCGTATCTCATAAATGATCTGACATTGGCAATTTTCACAATTTCAGGGTGGCAGCATTTGCTTCTCGAATGGAAGATTCTGTGGTCGAGTTTCAATGGCTCATTCTTAAATCACTTTTCTGATCGCCAAAAGAGATGGGTTAATGCTGTAGTGGCGAGTTTAAAAGAGAACTGGAGGCGAGTCATCTTCCTCACTACTGGTGATCCGAACAAAAAGTATGAAATATTAGTGCCGCAAGCCACAATCTCTGTAGGCGAACTCAATAACTGATGCAAGGTTTGTGCTAGCTCACTGATGCAGTCTTGGCTGCACTTAAAATTAAGAAAGAATATGGGTAGACGTACACCTAAATATCGAATTTCTGTCTTGTTAGTGTTGACCGACTGAATTAGGCAAATGTAGCCTTATTGTAGTTAGATGTCAATAACATGGTTATGTAACTATAGAGGGTGTAGCTTTAAACTTGTTTTTTATTTTGATAACTTGTATTTACATGCATACTCCACGATTCGATTTCCTGCCTGTGGTCCCAGTAGTAACTTGGTCATTAAGGAGCTTTTTACATATGACCTGGCGCCAACTTCGACTTTCCCATATCACCCGGAATTTTCCTCTTTCTTCCATGTGACCCGGAAAGTACCCAAAATACCCTTAGGTTTAGGTATAAGCACCCACACTCTTCGTTTTTCCATATTACCAGGAATATGGGGAGGTACCCGGAGAAACTCGTGTTCAATCGGAGAAGAAGGTGTTCCGTCCGGCATCTCCGGCCATATCATCGCCGGCGCCGGCGCCGTCCAAATCGGAAAAGGTAATTTTCGCGCCAAAAAGCAAGAAACCGAATGGGATGAAAGGATTTTGATGTAAGAGCAGTGGGGAAGCCCTCCAAACTACAAAAATTATGATCTACATGTAAAGAAACACATATAAAGATCACCCATTGGTGTTGGACCGCTCCTGGACATAAAATAAGAGGATAAAAATAGGCAAAAACGTGAAATACTCTTCGGCGAGTAACAAGTTCAATTTATATATCTTTCTGTGATCCTAATGAAGGGGAAGAGGAGGAAAAATAACGAAGAACACAATAAAATGGGCAAAAACGGATGAAAAATGAGCGAGTTATCAAATTTTGAAAATTCCTATTTTATCGTGTCGTCGAAAACACGAAAAATATCCAAGTCGTGTCTTCCAAAGACACGACTTGCAGTATAGTCGTGTCGTCGTGTACACGACTATACTGCAAGTCGTGTCGTTCAAAACATGTTTTTACTGAAATTTTTAAAATGTCATAACTCACACATTTTTTATCCGTTTTTGCTCATTTTTTTGCGTTATTCCTCATTTTTCCTCCTCTTCCACGTAATGAAGATATATTAGAATGAAAGAAGAAGAAAAAAGAATAAGAAAAAAAAATGGAAGCTTTCCAGCGAAGAGCTTCCACTTTATTCTTTATTCTTATTTTTTCTTCTTCTTTTATTCTAATATATCTTCATGAGGTGGAAGATGATGAAAAATAAGGAAGAACGCAAAAAAAATGGGCAAAAACGGATAAAAAATGAGTGAGTTATGACATTTTAAAAATTCCAGTAAAAACGTGTTTTGAAAGACACGACTTGCAGTATAGTCGTGTCCGCGACGACACGACTATACTGCAAGTCGTGTCGTTCAAAACACGTTTTTACTGAAATTTTCAAAATATCATAACTCGCTCATTTTTTATCCATTTTCGCCCATTTTTTTTTCATTCTTCATTATTTTTCCTCCTCTTCCACATCATGAAGATATATTAGGCTGAGAAATAAAGAAAAAATTAGAAGAAAAAAGAAAGTGGAAGCTCTTCGCCGCAAAGCTTCTACTTTCTTCTTTTTTCTTGTTTTTTCTTTATTTCTTAGCTTAATATATCTATATGAGGTGGAAGAGGAGGAAAAATAAAGAAGAACAAAAAAAAAATGGCCAAAAACGGATAAAAAATGAGCGAGTTATGACATTTTGAAAATTTCAAAAAAATCACGTTGCATATGACACGACTCAGGCTCAAGTCGTGCTGAAATTTTCAAAATGTCATAACTCGCTCATTTTTTATCCGTTTTCGCCCATTTTTTTTGCGTTCTTCTTTATTTTTCCTCCTCTTCCACCTCATATAGATATATTAAGCTAAGAAATAAAGAAAAAATTAGAAGAAATAAGAAAGTGGAAGCTCTTCACCGCAAAGCTTCTACTTTCTTCTTTTTTCTTCATTTCTTAGCTTAATATATCTATATGAGGTGGAAAAGGAAGAAAAATAAAGAAGAACAAAAAAAAAATGGCCAAAAACGGATAAAAAATGAGCGAGTTATGACATTTTGAAAATTTCAAAAAAATCACGTTACATATGACACGACTCAGGCTCAAGTCGTGTATTCGAATACACGACTTGAGCCTGAGTCGTGTCATATGCAACGCGATTTTTCTGAAATTTTCAAAATGTCATAACTCGCTCATTTTTTATCCGTTTTCGCCCATTTTTTTTGCGTTCTTCTTTATTTTTCCTCCTCTTCCACATCATGAAGATATATTAGGCTGAGAAATAAAGAAAAAATTAGAAGAAAAAAGAAAGTGGAAGCTCTTCGCCGCAAAGCTTCTACTTTCTTCTTTTTTCTTGTTTTTTCTTTATTTCTTAGCTTAATATATCTATATGAGGTGGAAGAGGAGGAAAAATAAAGAAGAACAAAAAAAAAATGGCCAAAAACGGATAAAAAATGAGCGAGTTATGACATTTTGAAAATTTCAAAAAAATCACGTTACATATGACACGACTCAGGCTCAAGTCGTGTATTCGAATACACGACTTGAGCCTGAGTCGTGTCATATGCAACGCGATTTTTCTGAAATTTTCAAAATGTCATAACTCGCTCATTTTTTATCCGTTTTCGCCAATTTTTTTTGCGTTCTTCTTTATTTTTCCTCCTCTTCCACATCATGAAGATATATTAGGCTGAGAAATAAAGAAAAAATTAGAAGAAATAAGAAAGTGGAAGCTCTTCACCGCAAAGCTTCTACTTTCTTCTTTTTTCTTCTTTTTTCTTCATTTCTTAGCTTAATATATCTATATGAGGTGGAAAAGGAGGAAAAATAAAGAAGAACAAAAAAAAAATGGCCAAAAACGGATTAAAAATGAGCGAGTTATGACATTTTGAAAATTTCAAAAAAATCACATTGCATATGACACGACTCAGGCTCAAGTCGTGTTGACACGACTTGAGCCTGAGTCGTGTCATATGCAACGCGATTTTTCTGAAATTTTCAAAATGTCATAACTCGCTCATTTTTTATCCGTTTTCGCCCATTTTTTTTGCGTTCTTCTTTATTTTTCCTCCTCTTCCACATCATGAAGATATATTAGGCTGAGAAATAAAGAAAAAATTAGAAGAAAAAAGAAAGTGGAAGCTCTTCGCCGCAAAGCTTCTACTTTCTTCTTTTTTCTTCATTTCTTAGCTAATATATCTATATGAGGTGGAAAAGGAGGAAAAATAAAGAAGAACAAAAAAAAAATGGGCAAAAACGGATAAAAAATGAGCGAGTTATGACATTTTGAAAATTTCAAAAAAATCGCGTTGCATATGACACGACTCAGGCTCAAGTCGTGTTGTCGAATACACGACTTGAGCCTGAGTCGTTTCATATGCAACGCGATTTTTCTGAAATTTTCAAAATGTCATAACTCGCTCATTTTTTATCCGTTTTTGCCCATTTTTTTTGCGTTCTTCATTATTTTTCTTCCTCTTCCACCTCATTAGGATCACAGAAAGATATATAAATTGAACTCGTCGCTCGCCGACGTGTATTTCACATTTTTGCCGATTTTTATTCTTTTATTTTGTGTCTATGAGCGGTTGAACACTAATGAGTGGCCTTTATATGTATTTTTTTACATGTAGATCTTAATTTTTGTTGTTGGGAGGGCTTCCCCGCTGATCTTACATCAAAATCCTTTCATCATATATTTTTTTCGTCTTTCCCGCTATTTTACAGTTTTTTGGCATGAAATTTTATTTTTTTCTGAGTTAGACGGCGCCGGCGATGGTTTCAACCGCGATTATGGACAGACCTTTGCCGGAATATCTTCTTCCCCAACTTCATGCTCCCGTAAATCACTAATTTTGGGAAGAATGAAGCATTTGGGATACAAAAGGCTTAAAAACGTAAATGAAGGGTATTTTCGGTACTCTAGGTGCCGATTCCGGGTCATATGAGAGAAAGAAGAAGATTCCGGGTGATATGGGAAAGTCAAAGTTGGCGCCAGGTCATATGTAAAAAGCTCCTAGTCAAGTGATCTGGGAGTTGGAAACTGATAAGATGGATGTGACTGTATAACAGTTTTTAAATTTCTGTTTTTGAATATGGAGTGCTACTTTAGACAGTAGGATTCGAATATCGGTCGATGAAATTGCCCGCCAAGATCAAGTCATTTGCGTGGAAGGTTGGTGAACGAATCTTGCCCTCAGTGCATAATTTGTCCAAGAGAAGAATTGATGAGTATGCGCTAAGGATGGCGGAGGCGACAACAAGAGGGAGCACAAACGGAATCCGGTTACGCAAGAATTTCAGTTCTCGAACTGACAAAGACCTCTTATTGAAAGTGATAGAAATTCACAAGCAAATTAATATATGAAACTATCTCACAAAAAAAATAGAGAGATCAGTATGGGATAAATAGTATTTGGAAATTTGATGACCCAAATCCACAATCTGAATATACACGGAGTCTAGACCCTTAGACGTCCCTCTGGCCCGTCAATTGGGTTGTCATTTTTTCCTTCTTTTCCACTAAACAATTTCTCCTTACTTACGTATGACGGTTTCTTAAGAATAACCATACTCACGTATCAAAAAAGAAAAACCATTCTCCCTCTGGCTATAAAATAGTGACCGTATTTCAGAAATTATGGATAAAAAATTTTAGAATCATGTGGTCCCCATAAACTAATAAATTTAACCCATTTTCAAATTCTGTCAATAAAAATACGAGCATTTTGGACGAGGGGCAATTGGCTGAACCTTGTATCAAGGACTTCTTTTCCTTTTGACTAGGGGGGACCCAGATTGGCTTTGTTAAATGAGATACTCGTCACTTTTTCTACCGTCTGATCTCAATTTGATGGCTACGATGGTGTGATAAGGTAACTTTTCTCCAAAAAATTAAAAGAAGCAAGAAACTTAATCAAGACTTTTTCAATGCGGCAAAAGTTTATATGCGCTGTAGCGTATTTCCAGGATAGCCCTTTGTTGGGCAATTAGTTACATTTTTTTTGTGAAACTTTTCAGTACCTAAAAATTTCTCAAATTTCTCAGTAACACGAATTACATTGTAATTGTAAATGACAAAAATCTTCGACAATGGCATTTCCATGAGTTCAATCTAGCAGTAGGATCCCCGTTATATATTTGACGGTAACGTTCGACCGCCAGGATCCTCAGTATCTGGATCTGACGGATGATGAAATTCTAACGGGAACAGTGTGGTGTTATTGAGCAACTGTCAAAAAATGCGGCCCCGTGTCCGGACTCCCTCAACGCTGAAACGGGGAGATCTGAGTGAAAGTCCTCCGCCCAGCCCGGTTCGTCCACCGGTGGAACTCGTGCCTCTCTCACCGCCCGCCTCTCCGAAGGCTTTCTCCGTTGTTCCCGAGATCCTTTGCTTTTGACGAATTTCGGTGGAATCAACCGCCGGTAATCATGTTGCAAGATCTGGGTATCGAGGCCAAGGAGGCCGCCGTCCGGGAAGTTGCCAAGCTTCTACCGCTTCCGGAGCTTCTCGGCTCCATTTCTTCCATCAAAGCTGATTACATTCAACGCCAGCAGGTCGGTTCCTTGTTCTCTTTTTTTCCTTCTGTTCTTTTTTCCGATCTGAATTTCACAAATTCACCATCATGTTTACTCTCCCCCAGAGAAATGTAGCAATTGAATGTCTATTTTTGAATCCTGTGCTGTAGTTGGCAAAGCAATTTTCTTTGTTTGTTTAAATGTTTGGATATTGTTTTTGGTTGGCAGGCAAATGATGCGCAACTTAGCACCATGGTGGCAGAGCAGGTATCGTTTCGAAATTCAAGTTTCAAACGAAATTTCTAACCTTTATTGCTTTGGAGAAAATTGGATTTACTTTTGATTCTATTGCTATCTTTAATCATTATCTATGAAATTTTGCTTAAATGATGAATTTATGACAGTCACTCTTAGGTTTAACACTGAACAACTAGATTGGTTCAGATCATGAGCTGGAACAAATGAAATGATTATTGCAGTATCAATAACCGGTAGCAATGAATAGAATAGAATGGATGAACCCTATTCACTATCTAAAAACAACGATCTTGTCAGTATTGGTATAAATGACTTCTCCCTCTCGTTCAGATATAGCAGAAACCCCTGAATCTCGAGCCGTGGGTACAAATTTGTTTATATAATTCTTATGGGTCGGCAAATTAGTGGGCTGAGCTGGATTTGAACCAGCGTAGACATATCGTCAATGAATTTACAGTCCATCCCCATTAACCATTAGGTTTAACACTGAACAACTAGATTCACTTGTGAAATGCCGAGGGTTTTGTTGATTAACCTTATTGCTTTTTAATGCAGGTTGAAGAGGCACATACGGGGCTAGACGCACTTTCCTCATGTCAGAAGACAATAAATCAGTTGCAAGCAAACTTCATGTCGATTGAAAAGTATGTTGATCAGGCATTAGTTACTGTTTCGTTTTGTCTTTTTTTTTTGGATAATTTCTTGTCTCATGTTTTTGGTATGATGCTTTCTAATTTTCATTGAAATGAATGATTTTTCTTCTCTTCTCTTGGTAATTGCATTTACATATTGAGCACAATAGCATATCTATATGTTAATCTTCTTCTTTCTGGCTTTTCACATGTCAGGTTATGTCAAGAATGCCAAACCCTAATTGAAAACCACGATCAGATAAAACTCCTCAGCAATGCTAGAAACAACCTGAACACAACTCTAAAGGTTTGTCTGGAGGTTTATTGGTAGTTATTAATGCAAACATTGTTTTATATTTGGTTCCCAGTTAGTAGTTATACTTTTCTTGAAGGCAATCTATTTCCTCTTGATCTACTGGAAGAACTTATCCAAATGATACTATGTGCATCGCATAAAGCGGAATTTGTATAATTGATCTTGCTCAACCATGAACATGACTCTTCCGAGTTTGCTCAACCATCTTGCTCTTCCGTGTTTGTGGCTTTAAAAGTACATGCCTTGTTTGGTTCAAGAAAAATATTATTTTCTGTTCTGTGCATATGTGTTTTATGTAGTCGCTTTGCTTTTTGTTTCACTAATCTGTCATTATCATTGCTTCATTTCCATGTTATTATTGTTTGCATATTTTGTATTTTCAATGCTTTGGAAAGTAGATCTGATAGGGTCAGATGGTATGATTGATTTAGCTGCCGACCTTACGATCCAATGGCAAAAAACAAACTGGGACTGAGCTGTCCAGTTATTTATGGAATGTACAGATTTCTATCTGTCTGGTTTGTGTTGGAGTACTTCACTAATGGAATTTGTGCACATTGCCACTTCCTGATCCTTTGTCCTGTCTACTAAAATTTTTATGTATATGCCTTTGTAGGCCTTTTAAGACGATGATTGGAATAAAAAATTAGTTTTGATCATGTGCCACATAGAGGAGCTTCTATGTTTTGGTAAGCTGGTGATGTCTCAAGCTAATGAGAGTTTATTTGGTAGGATGTAGAGGGTATGATGTCAATTTCTGTTGAAGCTGCTGAAGCTCAGGATTCTCTAAGTGATGATAGGGAACTTATCCATACATATGAGGTATTGTTAATTGCTAAGAGTAGGCAGACAGAAGGCTAATGTTATTATTATTTCTTTTGTCTACAATGCAACATGTAGGTATGATACTCATTATTCTGCTTTTTGGTCTTTTGCTTGCTTATTATGTGTTAGAGATTAACAGCATTAGACGGCAAGAGAAGGTTTGCACTGGCTGCTGCAGCATCACACAAGGAAGAGGTTGGCAGATTAAGGTTAGCAGATGATAATTCCACTTCTTTCTTTTATTTTTCTTAACTCGTACTTTTGCTTGTAAATGACTACTTTAGTGTATAAATATTTGCTTTTGCAGAGAGTACTTTGAAGATGTTGATAGGACATGGGAGACTTTTGAGAAAACACTTTGGGGGCACATATCTAATTTATTTATTCTTGCGAAGGAAAGGTATTTTTTGTTCTACTCCTAATCATAAGTATTCGATTATGAATTAGTAAAAAAATTAAGTATTGAATGGTTACTTAAATCAGCTTATGCTTGTCCATGTGAATAGACGGGAGGCATTTGTGTATGAGTGATGGAAGCCACCACAGAAACTGAAATGTAAATGCTCAAATTGAGAGATACTTAAATGCTCGAATTGAAAGAAACTTAAATGCTCGGATTGAGGGAGTGAGTGAGTTAGGGAGGGAACTTTCTTTACTTTTTGTCAAACATACATGCAAATTTTTTAATTATATACTTTTTCTCAAGCATACACGCAAATTTTGTAAGAGAAGATATAGCAAGGAACAGTATGTGTAGGTAGCTTGGAAAATTGAGAGCTAGACTAACACAGTAAGGAAATTCTAATGAAATTCATTGTTTCTATAAAAGTTCTCTTCTCCACTGGTTGTTGGCGATTCACAGTTTCATTATGTTTTGTTGGTCACTTTAGGAAATTTATGGATGTTTAGTTCTAAAAGCTTTGTATATAAATGGACAAACTGGTAGCCAAGATAATATTTTCATACAACTAAAGTTTTTTGTTTGCATCTCATTATTTTTCATGTCAAGAAGGAAAGATAGATGGTTACTGTTGTGTCCCGATAGGGAACACGAACAGTACCAAGCGTCATGCGTGGGAAAGGGGAAGAAGGAGAAGAAAGAGGGAGAAGATAGTCTTTTCTATTCCATAATCCAAACAAGAGAGGAAGACCCCTTTATAAAGATGACTCCATTACAATTATGATGACATAAAGACGACATGATTGCCTATGACGACATGATTTCTCATTCATGCCTTATTACAATTTATTGATTTATACTGAAAAGTAGACTAGTCCTAATAGAGGCAGTATTAGTTATTGCCTAAAATAGATCATGCTCCTGAGTTGTGCTGGCGTACACAACACTCCACCACATTCCGCTTTTGCCTTGTCCTCAAGGCGACCAAGTAGGTAAGCGATCCAGAAACTCATCCTCCAACATCCAGATGGCATCCTCAAGGGGAAACGCGTAAAAACGGCGCTGAACAAAACACGCTCTACACTGGCGTGAAGCATAACCTCGATGTTGGCTAACTTGGCGTAACCGAGGAGGTCGGCGACAGAGTGCCTCCTCCTGTAATGGTCAAAGAGGGTCCCGCCGATCTTGGTCCCCACGAGATGCTCAACGGTGAACCCGTTGTACAGAACCACCTTGGCTTCCAGCAGAGCGTCGCGAACCGCTGACTGGAGGAAGGAGGAGGTGGGCGGCGGCGTGGGGATTAGACCGATGGGCGGTAATCTTCCTTCGTCTTCTGCATCCTCATCAACTTCAACCTCCTTAGTAAAACCTTTTTCTTGCAAATTGTAGATTGGGAAAGAGACGAACTGGGGGTAATTCTTCACGAAGTTCTGAACCTTTTATGGATGTGCATATCCTTTGTCATCACGCTTCAGGTGAAGCGTCAAACGAGTTCCTCTTGGAATCAATTTATCAGGATCTGTCTCTTCTTGAATAGTGTAAAAGCTTGCATTCACCTCCCCTTCCCACACATACTGCTTGTCCGATTTTGAACTCTTTGTTGAAACAACTACCTTGTCAGCCACAAGAAATGCTGAATAAAATCCGACACCAAATTGGCCAATTAAATTGCTATCAGCACCACCATCCTTTCTATCCTTCAATGCCTTCAGGAACTTTGATGTTCCACTCTGAGCGATAGTTCCAAGACAATCGACAAAATCTTGCTTTGTCATACCAATTCCTGAATCAGTAATCGTGATGACCCCATTGTCTTTGTCTGTCTGGATACGAATGTCAAGATCAACTGATTCCTTCAAAAGGTCAGGCTCAGTGACACTCAAGAAATGCAGCTTATCCAAGGCATCACTTGCATTGCTGATTAGCTCCCGGAGAAAGACCTCCTTGTTGCTGTATAAGCAGTTATTAATAAGATCCATTAGGCGGCTAACCTCCGCTTGGTATTCGAATTTCTTGACTGGTGAGTCCGATTTATCAACTACCGCTGCCGTCACTTCAAACCGGTGGCCAAGGCAGCCACTTCTTTTGTTCCAATTCGAAGCAGAGTCTATGACATCCCATTTCGCCAAAAGGGAGACCAGAATACATCCTCGAGAAGCCAGAACCAACAGATTCTCCATCAATTACCGAGTCTCAGAAGGCGGAAATGGGAGCAGTGGCGGAGGTCCGACGGGCGGTGCCGCCGGAGCAGAAAATGGCAGAAACCCCATTCTTAACCATCTCGTTGAAGAAGGAAAGGGTGCGTTCAAAGTCAACTCTGCCCTTGCCGCATGCGTCGATGATGGTGTTGTAGGTGACGAGGTTTGGGCTCAAGCCGGAGGCTTTCACGGTGTTGCCGTATCTGTAGGAGCAAGCGGTGTCAAAGAGGGAGTGTGCCAGGTCAACGCGGTTGAGGATGTTGATGGCAGTGGAGACAAGCTTGCACTGGTAGGAGGGGTTAGAGACGCGGGCAAAGGCGAAGCGGAAGTAGTTGAGGTCGCCGCGGTTGCCGAGCTCGCGGAGGAGGAAGGAATAGTCATTGGGGGCAGTGAGCCGAGGGGCAAATGAAAGGAGAAGATTCTCAAAGGAGGGATCTTCATCATCGGCAGAGAGAGAGGGAGGAGCTCTGATACCACTAGTGGCAGAGCGGTTCGAGTACAGGACGTGGTTGGAGGGGGCGAGGGCGATGGCCTCGGAGAAGAATCCCATGGCGTCGGCGGAGAAGGCGGCGTTGCCCTTGGTTTCAGCTGCATGTATGGCAAGGAGCTCCTCCAGGGCAACTTTTTGACCAGGGAGCTTGGGCAGGGCAACGACAACATCAACAGGGCAGTGGTCACTCGCATCAAGTGCGGCTGGGTTGGCCCCGACAGCCAGCAGCAGTCGGACAGCCCCAACGGCATGGACAGAACTGCCACACACCGCGCAGTGGAGGATCGTGCTCCTATCTGACCCACATGACTGATTAACATCAACACCCGGAACCACTACGAGGGAGGAGATGGATGGCGCTGCGCCGCCTAGGGCATGGACGAATCGGACGATGTCGGGGCGGATTGAGGCCTTCATGATGTCGTCGAGGCCCTCCTTTTGCAGCAGCCGTCGCCAGGACTCACCGCGCTTCCATGTCCAATTGTGCCCACATGCGCGGCGGCGCCGACTGGAGAGGCGGACGTGGTGGCGGTGGCGGAGGCCGTGGCGGACGCGGTGCAGGCCAAGGTGGGCGGTGCTGAGGCGGTTGTAGCCCTTGGGCCTGTCGGGCTTGGGGAAGATTGTATTTTGGGCGTCGGCGAGGGGGACAGTGTTGGATCCATCGGTGGCCATGTCGTCCTCAAGGGGCTGGACAGTGACCAATGGCTGAACACGGTTATTTGGGGCGATGAACGGGTTACCTGAAGTTGTGTGATCGCCTGAGTGAGTTGCTGAATTTGGGCAGTTATTGCTTTGCACATGACGATCATAGTGGCATTAACCATGGTGGATCGTTGAGGCTCTTATACCAATGTTTTGTCCCGATAGGGAACACGAACAGTACCAAACGTCATGCGTAGGAAAGGGGAAGAAGAAGGAGAAGAAAGATGAAGAAGATAGTCTTTTCTATTCCATAATCTAAACAAGAGAAAAATATAAAAGGACTTCATTACAATTATGATGACATAATGACGACATGATTTCTCATTCAAATAAACTAGTCCTAATAGTTATAGAAACTAATACTGCCTAAAATAGATCATGCTCCTGAGTTGTGCTGGCGTACACAAAAGTTACACATGAATTAATTACATATA
This sequence comes from Houttuynia cordata, assembly GCA_039654745.1. Classification (NCBI taxonomy): domain Eukaryota; kingdom Viridiplantae; phylum Streptophyta; class Magnoliopsida; order Piperales; family Saururaceae; genus Houttuynia; species Houttuynia cordata. The sequence continues at coordinate 37,206,640 of CM077503.1, forward strand.
TATACGTTGTCTTTATGGAACTGAATGTCCATATATTTTAATGGGATTATGTGTGTTGCCTTTAAGTTTAAGTAATTTAATTGAATGTTCATATATATTTTAATGGGATTATTTTACGTGTCATATAAATGGCAGCTAATTTAATTTAATTGAATGTCAGCTAATTTATATATCCCATTTGATATATAAATTTCTTTAACTGAATTTCATAATGTTAAAGAAATTAGCTGCTGTTAAGATCATTAGCCACTCTTGTATTCTGATTTTGGTGTTATATTGTTCCAAGTTTTCACAAATGATCGTTGCCACTGAGTGACTTGTACTGTGAGTATATCGTGTTGCTTTCTTTTTCTACGTATCGACGAAGTAGTAGAACAATGGCCTACTGTTGTGGACCGATGTCCACAAGGGCAGCATAACGGCCATGGAGGCCGGGAAAGAGGGGTGAGAACTGAAGAAAGAGATGAGTTAGAAGCAATAATTCCTTTGTTACCTTCATTAGGGCATAGCCTCTATTTACATAGATATTAAACGGGCTACTAACATTTAACCTAAGCCCATTAACTTTATCAAATGGGATAAACTTTAATTACTTATTAATTCCTACCTGATGGGCCCTGGCGGGCCTACTGGCTACTAACATGGGTGGACCCTTTAGACGGGACATAACACCTACTTGTGTTTCTCAGCTTTGACACCCCATCTTGGTATGCTTAGAAGATAACTTTGAATGTTATTTTTATTTTCAAAAAGATAGTTTTAATGTTTATTATTGCTCTTTCTTTTGCAGCCCACAGACCTTGGTCCGAGCCATAAGGTAGGGGCCATTTTACATATTTTCACAGCGGTGCTGATAAGATTTGCTCCTGTTTTCACTTGTAGGCTCCTCCCAACTGAGCAAGTGAAGTCAACCGGACTTCAGCCATTGGTTTAAATCCAAAAGGGATGAACAAAACCTTTACTTGCTTAGATGAAGGGGCCCATGCTTGGGAATGCGACTATATTTCATGGGCCTATGCTTGAGAATCCCACTTGGTCCCAACTCTGCGGTACCGGTATGGGGCTCACAGTTTGCGGGTGCCCAAAATCCCTATGCAAGCATTCTTAAAGAATCATTGTCCTAGAATAAATTTGCATTAATAAAATGTGAACATCAAATAGCTGACTGGTAGACATCACAATGTATTAGAAACAGTATCAGTTGCTATAAGACTTGTGATTTCTATCCTGAAAACATTGTTTTTTACTACAAGCCTAATCTGATTTTGAAAACTCGCTTTTTAGGTTTCAGAATTTTTTCACTTACGTTGTAAATTGTTCCTGTCTTATCTTTACATATCTAGTCATTATTTTTGTGTTTGTTTCCACTGCAGAGTAGTTGAAATGCAAGAGATTCTTGATCAACAACTTGCTGAAGAAGCAGCTGAGGCTGCAGGAGCCGGTGCTTTGGAACAAATTGCAAATCCTCGAAGATCGGCAAAGTAATTACTGCTATGTTGCATCAGTTGCTATGTACTGAAAAAATATGGACTGAATAGAAACAACAGTTAATATTATTAGAGAATTGTGTACAGGCAAAGACATCGAACGAATATGAAGAAAAGTTAATATATTCAATACATGTGGACAAATGAGATTTTTCTATTCAAGTTTGAAATGTATGTGATTCGCAGAAAAGCTACTGTGGCTACGGCTTCCCCAAGAACTTACACACAAGAGAAAAAGGCTCAGGGAAAATGCTACAAAGACAAGTGCTATGAGCAGATTAGGAAATCTGTAGAGGCACGATTTGATAAACTGTTGTCAGAGGTATTATCTTTGCAATGTGACCACAAAATGCAGGCATTTGTGTTTACACGTTGAAATTTCGTTTTTTACATGTTGGGAAATTATAGCAAAAATTATATTCATCAAAGCTTGTCTTTGCTTTCTTCGGTTTGGTTTATAATTATGTTAAACATGATTGTGTCATGCAGCATGTTTTTGAGGATCTCATAGCGGCTTTGGAGGAAGCTCATAATGTATGTTCAATATTGAATCTCTTATTTGGATGACAATTTTTTGTCTCAGCGTAAAATGGATTTGCAAATATGGTGAAAGATGTCAATTTAGATAAAATCAGTAAACACAGTTGGTATTTTTGCATATCATTTCTTGTTTCTTCTAGCATTTTGTGCATTATTTTAAACATTCTCAAAGAACAATATGGCTGTTAGATTTTCTAGGGTTTTGTTATTTTCAGCGAGGCATTATAAGCAACTTGTACCTACATCATTGGAAGGCAAATAAATTGGAGGCTAAATAGAACTGTAACTAATAAAATTTGTTATTTCTCCCTGAGAGTCTATGAATTGCAAAGAACATCTCATAATTAATTTCTTTATATTAGACTGTCCAATTTAAAGTTTCTTTCAGCATAGGAATTGAATATGACATTGACAAAATCAACAATTCAGATCAAGTTTTGTGTTTAAGATATTAAATTTAGTACATTTTTTATTGTAAAACAGATTATTACTCAGTTTCACCTTGTGTACGTTCCTTTTTTAACAGCATGTTTGATTACAATTAAATGAACAGATTGGGGAAGAGCTTGGAGACATTTATGATCACGTTGCTCCTTGTTTCCCTCCCAGGTGCGTCCACTAGCTCTGTCCTTGCAGTGTGTTGGATAAGCTGTTTCTTTTCTGTCTGCAGTTGTCTGTTTAGGTTGGTCTGGGTACATTTTTGGGCGTAAAGAAAGTCCCAATAGACTTCAACTGTATGATTTTGATAGCAGATGCTAAATAAACTAGCTAGCTTTTGAGATCTATTCACAAACAATTTGGATATTTCAGATGGGCTATATCCATATTCTATTTGATAGACATGCATGCGCCTTGAATTTGACCTATTGCAATTTTGCAGATATGAAATTTTCCAGCTCATGGTTAATTTGTACACAGAGAGGTTCATTCAGATGCTTAGGCGGCTTGGTGACAGAGCCAATGATCTCACAAATATAGAAATACTAAAGGTATTCTATATGATGGTTTAACTTGAGACTTATTATACTGGCAGTAATTATTGAGTGTTATATAATCATAATTTCTTCTTCTATCTAGTTTTTCTTTGCTAATAAGACATTCTTTTCTTCTAGGTAACTGGATGGGTAGTTGAATACCAAGATAATCTTATTGGTCTGGGTGTTGATGAATCTTTAGCTCAAGTTTGTTCGGAGAGTGGTGCAATGGATCCTCTTATGAACGCATATGTCGAGCGGATGCAGGCAACAACTAAAGTAACTTTCTCGCTTTTGCCCTACAGTTAGTTTGAGATTTTGGTAAAAAAATTGTCCTAACTTGTCTTTTTTTCATGCTTTTCAGAAATGGTACACAAATATTTTGGAGGCAGACAAGGTACAACAACCAAAGAAAACAGAAGAGGGAAAACTTTACACACCAGCTGCAGTTGATTTGTTTAGGATTTTAGGAGAGCAAGTACAAATTGTTCGGGAAAATAGCACAGATGTTATGCTGTATCGGATTGCACTTTCTATTATACAGGCAAGTGTGAGCTAGATTTTATTCTTACTGTGGTTAAGATATTCTGAATCTGATATAACCTAGTTTTGGTTAAATTGTTTGATCTTTGTAATAGAAAAGAATAAAAAATCTTTGATCTTTGGCACAAATAAATTTAGGTAAGATGAAAAATGCATATACGGCACTTCACAAACTTTGTGAACTAAAAATTAATACTTGGCAGATATTCTATAAGTCTTGTATCATACTGGCAATTTCCTTTTTATCATATCATATCATCTCTTTAATGCTCTATTTTCTCTCAATCTTATCATATTCACTTTGTGCATGAGAGCTCAATAAGACAAGGGAAAAAGTGATGCAGATGGGTTCGGGAGAGTATAATTTGGTAAAACTATAGAGAACTTTTTCTCTGTTTTCCTCAACAATTGTCATTGTGGCGCTTTTCTTTTTGTTGAGAATATTAAAGCTATTGAGGTAATTAAGACATGCAACGTTCTCGTGCTTCATTACAATACTAGAATTCGGTTTGCTTGCTATACACTAGGGCCCAACAATTACTTGTTGTAAGGAAACTGAATGTTGGATTTTAAGATAAGGATCCAGTAAATTTTTTGGTTATGTCTTGGATTCCTTTTGCCTAATTACTCAATCAACAGCCTTAAGGAAGTGTCGATAAAATGAATCTACCTTACAACTTGGAGTGAGATGAGATTCAATAGGTCCGCTTTATCTGGCAGGCCACTCTCCATATTTGTGCCATATGGTGATTGAGTTTGATGGCCCACTGATTCTTTTTTGCACATTCTAAAGTATGTCAGCTTGCACTATGAGCTGCACATTGTCTTACTGACCACATGTGTCGGTGTAAAATTAAAGAGAAAACTAGGTATGGGCCCACTAAGTTCTACCTCAGTTGATGGCCCTCTTTGTGTGTTCACATTAGGTTTTAGCTGTCAATCTATGTTTAAAAAGGCCCTCATACTATTTGCCTTGTGACAGGAGATTTTTTTTTTGATATTAGTGACAGGAGAGAATTGCTTACATAGGAACCATATAAATTTGACCCCATTTGAGTTGTGGCCTTTATGTATTACCTTGCATGGGAGGTCACTAATGATACTTATTAGGGTCACATTTGGTGGTGCCTTATGGGTGATCATCTTCCAATTTTGTCTGATCGCATGGTTGGAGGGGAAGATTAGCAGGTTTAGCTGGTTAGTTTTATCCTGTGTATTTTGACATATGGCTACCACCACACAAATGTCATGGCTATAGATTGTGGCATTTTTCCGTTTTGGATTCAGCAGGACCAACATAACAAGTTATAGTTGAAAACAACTTTCCTTGACATGCTTATATCACAAGCAATGCTGTCATATATAAAAAGAAATTATTTTCTTATATCTGCTAATCAATGCCCTTAGTTTTTTTGTACTTTCTGAATTGATCCTGTTACTTTCTATTATTAGGTAATGATTGATTTTCAAGCTGCTGAAAAGCTTAGGCTTGAGGAGCCAGCTTCAGATATTGGTTTGGAGTCTGTGTGTGTAATGGTATGCTGCTCATGTTCTTATTCCTATCAAAGCTGCAAATACATAACTGTGATCAGTAGGTCTTTCTACAACATCTGCGGGGGTTTACTTATGAATTTGATTTTGTTTCTACCAGATTAACAACAATCTCCGCTGCTATGATTTGGCTATGGAACTTAGCAATAGTACCTTGGAAGCACTTCCCCAAAACTATGCTGATCAGGTTATATCCTTGGTCTTCTCCCATTTCCCAGTTTTATGGATTTTTGTCATTGCAGTCTGCAAAGTAGGGATGAGTGATGTTTGTGCAAAATCAAATGCTGGATAAAGATTTTGGTTGTACTTTGTCCTGATAATCTTGCATTGGATATGAATTTTCAGGTTAATTTTGAGGATACCTGTAAAGGCTTTCTTGAAGTTGCAAAGGTCTGATTTATCTTTAACTCTTAATATATGTAAATTAGTCTTGTATATTAGATCAGGCTTCATTTCCTTGTTGGGTAGATATAACACATCAGAGGTTCACATGTGAATTTGCCTATATCAAAGCATTTCATACTGTCTCTCTACCTCATGGCTTTGTTTCCTGTTCATTTTTATGAGTTGCTCTACTAAAGTTATGCTGTATTCATGGTAGGAAGCTGTGCGTCAAACTGTTAATGTAATTTTCGAAGACCCTGGAGTGAAGGATTTACTTGTTAAGCTTTATCATAAAGGTGACTTTTTAATTTTTAAGAACTCTGTACATGTAAAATTTTTAGTGTGTATCTGATTTATCATTAGCGTTATCTTGGAAATAATCTTCATATGGAAATTACTAGCTAGATGTATCAGCCTGCATATTTCGGATCCTCTATACAAGTCTCTGTTTTTTATATTTTGCAAGAATGAACCCATGGTGCAAGTTTTGTGCTAATTCAAACTTCTTTGTTGACACAAATTCATTTCTTTCTGTTTCTAAGGCATCTTTTCGTTGCAGATTGGAGCGAAGGATTGGTTACTGAATATCTTGTTGCAACATTTGGAGATTATTTCACAGATATTAAAATGTATGATTTATCTTTTATGCTCGTGTTCATGAAGGGCCTCACCTGGAGACTTGCTTTACTAGTTACTTTCTCCCTCTGTCCATATTAATAGCTCCATTTTGGAAAATTTTGATTTTTAATAAATGGTGGGTCGCCCAACTAAGAGAGTGAAAAATTTAAGACGGACGGAGTCTGGATATAAGATTTGTTTTACAGATTACTCTGTATCTGGTTTAAAAAATGGAGCTATTAAATGGAGAAAGTAGATGTAAGATCTATTTTACTGATTACTCAGTATCTTGTTGCATTTTCTTAATGATCTAATTAGAACGGGTATTAGAAAGGGTATGGCCATTTATATCTTTATTTTTGCTAAGCTTAACCCGAAGCCGACCCTAAACATGTCTTTAGCAACAGTTTAGTTGACTTTTAGCGGCAATCTGGAATTTGTTCAGAAATAAAGAGGGTATGAATAGACGTACCAATTTAGAAAATGTTTATTGTTATGTGGGGTCATTCATTAAGGAAATGCATGTTGTTATTTGGGATCATTCATTAAGGAAATGCATGTTGTTATTTGGGATCAATGAGTAGTATCATTCGGATTTAATCCTGTTCAATTACTGTTTATAGGTATATTGAAGACAGATCTTTTAGGAGGTTTGTGGAAGCTTGTCTTGAAGAAACGATTATTGTATATGTGGATCATCTTCTCACACAGGTGCTATAATTTCTTTGAAGAACACACATGGATTTGATTTTTCATTTTGAAGATTTTCTTACTGTCTATTGCGCTTGATGTTGTGTTTATATATATGGTTTCCATTGTATAATCAGAAAAATTACATAAAGGAGGAAACCATTGAGCGGATGCGGCTGGATGAAGAGGTCCTGACAGACTTCTTTAGGGAGTACATCAATGTAACGGTATGTGCTTTTCTCTATGAGGTATTGCTGTATCTGCTGACTTAATTGTCGGGTATGATTGTAAATTGAAGGCCAACCATTAGAAGTTGACTTCATTGGCTTTCTCATGGACTAATTATGTTGAGAATTAAGGTTGACCAGAGTAGCAAGTTTGATCTTTGTGTTGGTTTTCCCTTCGCATCTTGGAAATCTAGCATTGAACATATAAAAAATAGTACAGAAGTTACTGACTTATTGGATGACACAAGATTAGATGGAACGTACAGTTTGGTGGTCTGTGGCTTAGGGCTTAGACAGATGTATATGATATCATCATCATCCGCCTTATCCCAGCTATCTGGGATCGGCGGCATGGATTATATACCGCGTTTGACTCTTATCGGAATCAAAATGGTACAAAATCCATACAAAGAAACATAGTGGCAAGTTTTTACGCCAGATGCCCTTCCTGACGCAACCCTCTGAAGAGGGGACGATGAACAGATGTATATAATATGAGCAATCAAAATATTAAGGCTTGAGGAGTAGGCTGAAGCAGCCAACAGCTCTTGAGAAATTTGTAAGCAGGTTGAAAACTGTTTCTCCGTGTTGTAAACTGATTTAAGGAGAAGAGGAAAGAGAATAAAGAAGAAAAAGAAGTGACAAGAAGTCATGCTAAGCAACCACGTCCAAACCACTCTATTTACGGGCACTTTGGTACCAGCTCACTGGAATTTAAATTAAACAAGGCTCTCTACTGGCTGATTCCCACTGTGAATGGTAAAACTAAAGCAAGGCAAAGAATATGATCTCTAAGAAAGGAAACTAGTCTAGACTCTAGATCCTGCAGCTATGAATTTGGTAGAAATCTTTCCCCTAATGCTGGTCAGAATCCAGCGGACTTGTGTGATAGAGCTGCACCTGCATATATTTTACATACACAAGAATGTTGTTATCTTCCCTTATTAACCAAATGGTTTTTTATTGTGGCTTCTTGTTTACTGCAGAAAGTTGAAAGCAGAGTTAATGTTTTGTGTCAGCTGAGGGAGTTAGCATCAGCCGAGAGCCTGGATACCTTCACCCTGATATACACTGATATTTTAGAACATTATCCAGATTGCCCTGTGAGTAATGTAGATGGAATTTATGCTAGGTTTCCAATATGACTTGGTTATCAGGTATTCTGATTGTTGCTCATTTGCAGCCTGAAGTTGTGGAGAAACTTGTTGGCGTACGGGAGGGCATACCCCGAAAAGATGCCAAAGAGGTAATACCGATATTGCTTAAAACTTGCCAACAAGAACATGATTTTTTGTGTTTAATATCTTATAAAATGGTACAGTATAAGTAAAGGTGGTGAATACAAATATATCTTAGCTTGTGGACTCAGTTGATCAGAATCTCCTTTCTGGGCACCAACCAATGTGAATATATATATATATATATATATATATTACATTTCTTGCCAGAGTCTTTTCTAGGAAGCTTTAAGAATCTATTTTGATGACTTAGTAAGTTTGAACAGTTTAGCTCTTCTGCACTATCTTTTGTGTCAAGGTACTCGTCCGTACTTTTTAACTTGTAAATCATGTTGACAGTTTCTGTCTTCCCTTATAAGAATTGTTTTACTGGTGCCCTGTTTTTTTATCCAAGCACCATAGTGTGATGGTATCACAGAATTGAAATTTGAAACTATTCTGATTGATGGATCATATTTTGCCTTTTTCTTGTACATATGAGAGACTAGTTACAGCCATACAAACCTGGTTTATACTAGTGTCGTCTGTTTTTCTGCAACAGGTTGTGCAAGAGTGCAAGGAATTATACGAGAAATCGCTTGTGGATAGCAACCCTCCCAAAGCGAGTTTTGTCTTTGGAAAGTTGAAATGCCTTGCAGCTACTAAAGGATCGCTATGGAGGAAGCTTACCTAAATGGTACCTCATCTATGATGAGAATTTTGTAATATTGTTTTTTCTCTGTATATATTTTAGATTGAATAATCCAGTTTGACGAGCTCAAGAACAAGTATGAGCAAATGGAATTTTCAGTGTCCAGTCTTCCACGTAATGACTATTGATAAGGTAGCCCCCCTAATTTCTGTTTGATCTTGGCGGTGTTGATTCCATGATCCATCTTTTAAATCCGAGGTATGTCGGGCTTGTGCAATCTACATATCTGTGGGGGTATATGGATGTGACAGAGATAGAGTCACAGCCGGTGGATTATCCGTGGATCACATACCCTAGGCATTAGTACACTACCCAACACCAACGCAGATTAATGACTGGTTGATCTCCAAGGCTCCAGCCAGCTTCTCGTTTGACAAGTACCGGCTAGCATGACCGTCATATTCTAGTGACAGGAGTGGTTACATGAAGTTGGTATTTAGACGCTTGGTTGTGTACAGAGATATTATTGGCCAAACTATGTAACAGATGTAAGAAACATCTTTTTGAAATTTAAACAAGAGCAAAGTCTGACTCAAGAAAAAAGGATTAAATTATCACGTAGCAATTTTTCAAATTATCTCACTATCGAATTCATCCAAACAAAAATTATCACACTATTGATGCTTCAATGGTTTCTAAGTTACTGGAGTGTGGCATTGGGTTAATTGTTTGGGATATCAAGGATCGATGAAGCTAGCTGCCTCGAGGGCTATTAAGTTGGCAGCAGATTAGCCCCTTGTCGGTTTTTTTCTTGAAGCTGACAATTCAAAGCTGATCAATGCCATGGAAGAACAAGTAAATTTGCCTTCCTGGAATGAGTCTACAGCTCAAGAGGCCTTCTTAACATTGTCTTCCTTTGAGAAAGTGATCTTCTCACATACTCGTACATTAGGTAATGTGTGGCTCATGTTTTAGCCAGGACGGTAAGGACTTCGAATGTAAAACAGAGTCTGGTATAACTCTGCTCCCGAGTTTATTGCTTTGGCTGTGTTGTATGATAGGCCGGGTTTAGGCTGTATCTTCTTAATGGTCCCTCCATCCAAAAAATCATGAAGTATTTAAAAAAAATGATTGATCAACTTTTGCGCCTGGATTTGCCCTACAGGCCAATAAATTTAACTCGTTTACAAATGCTGCAGAATATTTTGGATAGAGGGAGTACACAATATAAGGTCTTTTCGGAAGAAAAAAACATATAGTTTCTTAACTCTTAAGAGACCAATGCTTAGAGGCCCAAGCCCATCGTGTCTTAAGAGCTGATAACTGGAAGAATTGGAGATTCATCGAACTAGGCCGACTGTACACTCAAATTTGGCCTTAATACAATCCAATACAGGTTTCCCAGGGGATTAAGCGCCTGCATAATGTTCATAATAACTTTTACAATAACTGGTTATTAAAGTTTCCCCAGCAAGACCTTCACTTTCACTCTCTCCGGTCTCAGTCCAGGGCCCCCAGGCGACTCAATAGCCCTTATCAGACGCATTTCCTTCCTAATTTGTCTTATGTCCCTCTCACTCGCATCTGCCTCAATGGAGAGGGTATCTGAATACAGGAAATTTTGTAAAAGATACAAACGTACGCTGTCACTCCATATGTGATATGTTCATTATTCAGCTCGTAGACCATTGACCTACATGTTCATCCATATAAAACCCGAAACTTCAGTATCAAAACAACTTCCCATCTCCAGACCAAGGATTGAAATGCACAAAAATAGACTTGAGTGGTAGACTTTGCCACCAAACCTCTTCCCAGTTGACGTCTTCAATCAACGAGTTCTAACTTCAACGAGCACGCGTCCGGGACTCGACTGACCAGGTCCATCTAATACCGTTGATCTGGTGGGCATCGTGATGTACTGATGTACAACAGGACGTACTTTTTCACTGTTGCATCATCACATTCCATCCTATTATCCTTATCAGGAACACCAGAAGCATATAAAATTGTGCTCCTCCTGTCTTCACCTGTTTGTACCTTCATGGTATTTTTTGTTTGTCCTTCTTCGTTGTTGGCGTATAGCTTTTTTGGCAAGGTCGAAGCTGACCGCGTTGCATGGAGTAGGTAGCTTCTGTCTAGAGATCATTTTGTACTGCAAGTCAACATGACTAGAACAGCCTTGCAAGCAAATACTTTTTGTCATTTAAAGCATCACAAAGGTTCATCAAATACATGCGACTCTTGTTGTTCTTGGTAAGGCTGGGGATGATGAAGATATTCAATTGGAACACGTGATCATTGTGACGTGACCGACCCCCCGTAGTTGTTACAGAAAATAGCAGTATAGCATGTGAAGAATAGACGGGAATGATTTATGAAATACATAGTATGCGTTATTCCAAGGACTCGTTACCACCAAACAGATTTCGTTACTCAACAAAAGGAGGAGAAGAAAGGGCTGAATAGAAAGAAAAATTATAACTTTACCTAAGATTCCTATCTCCCCTCCATTTGTCCTTTTCCTACTTTCTGGTCATATTATGTGGTTAGGAAAATATTTTCTTATTCCAACACTTTGCACCAACGTTGGTATAAAGCAGCATGGAAGACTTGACTGGATGATTATTGGTGAGCATTGAGTCGTTGAGTTTGTGGTCCATGAACTGGATGCGTCCTTGGGTTTCCTAATAGATCAAGTTAAACAATGTTAACTAACCTAATGTCATTTTTAAGCAAAATTCTTATTATCATAAGTCAAGTATTTTTCGATAATTATCTAGGAAGCACGGATATGAATATGGCAAAGACACGGAAAAAAGTAGGATACGTCACGGCTAATAAAAAATTATTTATATAAATTTTAAATATATTTTTGACAATTTTTACTTCATTTTCTTTTCTTTTCTTTTCCTATGCCCGGAAGGAATGAGATTTGATGGATAGGAGGAGTTGTGATGCAAGTTCATTTGCTGAGCACTATGTCCTCTTAATGACAGGACGCTTTTTCTTTTTGGTTTTGTTGGCTTGCAATTGATGAGAAGTCAGTTCATGAGCCTCCCTCCAAGTGCACCCGGCCCCAAATCTTCAGACATGAAACTGGGTTCATTTTAGTGGCTTTATCTCCATTCATATTTGAAGTAGTCTGAATGGTGTTAAATGCTGATGCATTCATATTTTTAAGTAGTCTGGATGGTGTTAAATGCTGATGCAATTTCTGAGTTTCTTATTTTTAGGTTTGAACACTAGACCATTCTAAAACATAACCATTCAGGGCTTAGAGCATTCAGAAAGCCTTATCAAACCCTTTCTATAAGGTTTATGACACTCCTCTCTTTATGGTGCGAGCCTTCAATAATTACGTAGTCATAGGGATGATTTTCATGTCCGATGACGGTTTCAAGGTCATAACTGAAACTCCCTTTATGATACAGTACAAGCCTTCAATAATTACATAATAGAATGTATAAAGTATAAACATAAAAAAAATTATAAATTTTACTAAAATCCATGACTATTAAACTAATTATACTACTGTTAAGCGGAAAACTAATTTTGGATAAACCCATGGGCTTTTATGTAACGGTTTGATTATATAGTAGCCAGAATGTATGTAGTTTCTTTTCTTTCAATAAATTGGACTATGCTTCGACGACCATTGAAAAAGAATAGTGCGACTTTTTTGGATTTTTTTTAATTCTTACGCAAAGTTCAGACTGGTCAAATCCAGGGCTTTTGCAGAACTTTGAAGTACAGCCTCAAGAGCTTAGCATTTTTCTTTCTTATTTTTGCGATAAGGAGAGCTTTGCATTTTTTGTTAAAGAAATATCTACACACATGTACAGTCAAATGTGTTATAGTTACCTTCTAACTGTGTATACGCGCATATTATTTCACATACCCAAATGGCCTGTGCCCTTTTCTTGCATTCCTTTATTTATTCCTTCTCCCACCTGGTCTCTGCCCTACCGAGAAATTGTTTAGCAAGGAATGTCGTATCGGATATTGGTAAAATATTAGTCGACCAAAGAGACAAAATATTGAAGATATTGTGTAAAAAAATATCGGTGGTCTAAAATTAATTTTTACCATATATTTTCATAATATAACTTCTAAAATAAGTGACACTAATTTAGACAAGCATAAATTTTAAAATATGCATAAAATGCGTATATAATTCAAAATATGTGTTTGCGTTTTAAACTCATATACTTCCACTTGGCATAGGATGGAAAACAAACTAGAAAGTTGATTTTTTTTAAATATTTTTTTTATTTTTTTTAAAAAACCGATATATCGGCAATATTTTTAAAAAACTTCAAAATCGAGATTACACAATATCGTTTTATCGGTTGAAGTCCGATATCGATATATTGGCGATTCAACTTTCCATGTTATTCAGTACTCATGAAGTACATGAGCTACCGTCTTACGAACCCTCGTCAACTATGCACACGCTAGCACGTTAGTGCAAGTAATGTACTAACGGTCATGCGCTAGACCATGCAACATCATTCTGAGGATCGACGACTCCTGTAAAGTGGGAGGAAATCTGACATGGCACTCCGACTAATTTCTCAGATACACCATCGATTAATTTCTTTTTTTTTCGTGTGATAGTTAAAACTTAAGAGTAAGACACATGCAACCACACACTATACGCATGGATTTGAGCCACGGGTTGCACGCAATCAAGAATGCAAAGGACTGAGAACCATGACCAAGCCCCATCATTAATATATTTACGTAGGGATGCTAATCAACCGAGCTGAGCTTTCGGCTAATTCAACTTGAGCTTGAAATTTAAATTTTGGCTCTGAGTCGAACTCACGTTCACAAGTCAGCCTGGTTATGTAATTGGTAGCCCAGAAGTAGTTTTAGTAGATTTTAATTTTCTAATCCAGCTATTATTAAGAGGAGGGAGGGGGGATGGTGGATTATATATGTTTCTAATTAGTTCAAATTTGTAGAAGCAAAAAAAAAATGGTTCGAGATCTCAGGAAACGTATCACCTTTTCCTCTAGCAAAAAGACTATGGTAATCATCATATCTGTAAAGTGAAAAATGATATATGTGATGGTAGGAGTTGAAACTTGAGAAACATGAAAGTTTTATAGAGTGTATGCATATACATATTTTAAAAAATAGATACATTAAGAGTCCAAACTTTCTCGAGCTTGGAGCCAAACTGAATTAGACACAGATATGATCGAGCTTGGCTTGACCAACTTCAAATAGAGCTTCAATGCAAGGAGGTAAGCTTTAACGTAGTACATTGAAGAGCTATGTGCTAACAAAGCCCTAACATGAGCAGCATAAACAAAACATTAACACCTTCCCCATGTCACTGACTTAGAAGTCTACTGTCAAGAATGCCCTGACCATTTCTCATATTTTTGTATCCATCGTCCTCCTACCTTCACTGATAATTGGCACTTCTTTCGCTAGTTTACTTCCTGCCTGAGTTTTGTACTTATTTTTTTCATATAAAAAAGTATGCCCCGACCACTTCTCTGCGGCTTCCAAGACGCCCACAATCAAAAGAGACAGGGGCCGGTGAGTGCCCTGGTCTTCTACGTCCTCCAGGCCAACCTTTGTCGCCCTCCAACCCAGCCAGCCTCTATTCTACCTTTGGGGCATTTTTGTAACTTAGTTTTTATTAATTCAGTATCTTGTAACCAGTAACAAGTTAAATTCGTTAGTTCATTAGAGAAAGATGGGGAGGAGAATTTCGTGGCAAACGTTTTTTATCCTCTTGCATCTTGCTCAAATTTAAAAACAGTATTGTTGTGTGCAGTTTTTTTGCTAAGAGATGGTTTTAACATATGAGGTTTGCACGTGTACTACTACAATAATCTGAAATCTCGAGGAGTACAATTTTTTTAGGCCAAACGATTCTTTATTATATCCGCCTCGGCGTTTGGGGCGTGAAAAGAAAAACATCTATAATAGATGTTTTGTTACGCTGTAGTATCCATGTTTTTTTCTTATCCTTCAGCTGGATAAGAAAAAAACATAAATGCTACAGTGGATCTGAAAAATCCACTGTAGATATTTACCTATAATCACGCCCCAAACGGCCCTTAGTTACTTCCTCTGTTCTACTTAATTGTCATGATTGGCCGTCAGAGACTCAGAAATGAACCAATTTTCGTTCAGATAATCAATGTGGAAGGGAGGGACATCTGGGATGAAGGGTCTCGTCTTGAAGTCAGTAATTGACTTTTTTTATAGGAACTTTTTATAACCTGACAGCAATCGATAAGTATTTTCTTTTGGGCGACTGGACAATTCAAGCACACATAACCTACTATATAAGATCCATGCTTGGGTCGAGACCATGGAATGTCGTATCGGATATCGTTAAAATATCGGTAGGCCAAAGAGACGAAATATCGGAGATATATCGGAGATATTGTGTAAAAAAATATCGGTCGTTAAAAACTAGTTTTTATCATATATTTTCACAATCTAACTTCTAAAATGAGTTATACTAATTTAAACAAAGAATACATTTCAAAATATGCATATTAGGATAGAAAACAAACATGAAAGTTTTTTTTTTTTCAAAAAAAAAAAAAATTTGAAATTTGTTTTTTTTTTTAAATATTTTTTTAATTCAAAAAATACCGATCGGCGATATATCGCCGATATATGGAAATTTTTGAAAAAACGAGATTTCAGGGTATCGGTTTGTATCCGATACCGATATATCGGCGATATATCGCTGATATATCGGCGAGACAGATTTTCCATGGTCGAGACTTACCCAGGTCTTCTCCACTCTACGGGAGATTAAAGACCAACACGCTCGAAAAACCAACAATATTGATTAAAAGTGCTGGGAGGGAGTAGTATATAAATTGTAAATAACTATAGATTTTATAAGTGCTTATCCCCAGAAAAAAAAGCCAACTGTATTGATTAAAAATACCACGAGGAAGTACCAAATAATGATGATTGGAGTCTGTGCAAAAAACAAGAGTTTTTTTATATTACCTAATCAATGAGCCATGAATTCTATATTATATAAAGTTTTCACTAAAATACCATATCACTCAGAAACGCCACCTACTCTTCCCAAAATACCCTCCTAACCATCCTTAACAGTTTTACAAGCCCACATATATACCCCATGCCAAAATATTGCAACCTCCTAGTGAAGAAATTTTTATAATAACCACTCATTGATGTTCAAACCGCTTGTGGGCGTCAGATGAGAGGATTAAAGTGTAGTGGAGCCGTGAAGTACTTGAGGCCGAGCAGTGAAATACTCTTTGCAAATTCATTATCTTTCCTAATATGTGTCTCAAAAAAATTGATATATCTTCATACAGATAAAAAGAAAAAAAGAAAAATCAACTCAAAAAGAATGACCAAAAACGAATAAAAATAAACGATTGATGTCATTTTGAATTTTGTCTTGAAAGCATGTATTTATACACACGACTTTGCTACAAATCGTGTCATCATGCACACAATAGCACTGTCTAATACACGATAGGCAATGTTAGCAGTGCTACGATCTTTATCATAGAGAAATGACTAATTTGAAAAGAGAAATAATCCACTTTACCATGGATCTATTTTGCTAAATCTCTCTTAAAAGAAAGATCTAAGATGAAAAAAGTACTGAGAAATAAAACAGAATAATAATGAGTCCACTACATGCTCCATCTTTATAAATTCGCCATCTTCACTAGTAGATGTGTTTAATAAATTTGAGATATCCTCATAGGGATAAAGATGAGGGAAAAAAGTAAAAAGAATTGGCAAAAATCAATAAAAAAATAAACGATTTTTGACATTTTAAATTTTGTCATAAAAGCATTTATTTATATACAGAATTTCATAGCAAATTGTGTCATCGTGCACATGATAGCACAATTAGGATTGCCTATCATGTATTAGGCAATACTATCATGTGCATAATGACACAATTTGAAATAAAATCGTGTATATATAAATACACGTTTTTATGACAAAATTCAAAATATCATAAATCGTTTATTTTTTTATCCTTTTTCGCTCATTCTTTTTTCGTTATCCTTTATTTTTTCTCTTTTTTATTCTTATAGGTATATAATAATTTTTTGTAGATACCTACTAATCGGGATGATGAATTTGCAAATAGTACTCTACAACTTTACCACAAGTACTCTGCAATTCTCTACTCTTTTCTCCTCTCCTTTGATGGCCACAAGCTTTTTGAATGCCAATTGATAGTCATTATAAGAATTTTTTCATTGGGAGGTTGCAACATTTTTTGCATGGGACACGTCTCCAAGCTCGTAAAACTATTAAGGTTGGTAAGGAGGGCATTTTGGGAAGAATAATTGATATTTTCGGGTGATATGGTATTTCAGCGGGAACTCTTAGGTGATATGAATTCCTTACTCATTGACTAGGTAATATTGAAAAAATTCCAGAAAACAATAATCACAACAAGTTTTTTTATACTAAGGGCCCTTTTGTTTAATCTGAACCTGAATATGAAAAGCCATCTGAAAATTCTTAAAAGCTATTGATCTGAAATTTTGATATCTACTCATCTGAAAATTGGGGGCGGTTGGAGCAGGGCAGAGAAAGGCCTGCGCTTTTGATCATCACCACCTCCCAACGCGGAAGAGGAGCAAGACCCATCTCTCTCCGTCTCCCAGATGCTCGTTCTCCGATGCAGCAGACGCCAACGCCCCAACACTGGGCACAAATTTGCCATTTGCCTCCTTCATCCCCTCCTCCCTGGACCTTTCTCGCGTGACTCCCCTCGCCATCTGCAAATGGTCCGCGATCGTCTTTCTTGCCGTGGCAGCCGGCAAAAAGGTTGTTCAAACCCTCTTGTCCCCTTTCTTCTGGATGTACTTCAGCTAGACTTGGCTCTTTTGGCCCTGGATGGTCGCTGTCTGCGTCACCGGTTACAGGATTTATTGCCTCCAGAAGCACATGCGAGGGGAGGCATCCACTTGGGAACAGCTGGCAGTGGTGACCTCGGCGTTCACATGGCTCACCCTCATCCCCGTGGCGCATTTCAATGGATTCCTTGAAGGCTGGCCCATCGTCTTCTTTTTCATCTACCATTACTTCTTCTTCAACTCCACCATCCGCAAGCGCCTCTATGGAGACCTCTATCTTCGGCCCCATGATGTAAAGTGGGACATCAGCCTTCCGAGCCGCCTGGGGCACTATTCTCCGCGGCCGTGCATGTTGGACACTAGTTTGCAGCGGACGAGGTGCCTGAGCTTCATTTGATTCCCGGTGGGTGGGCAAGTGCCGTGGTTGAGCTTCATTTGATTTCTTTTCAGAAAAATCAGTTCTATTTCGCTGTCTGATTTTTCTGGTGACATTTTGTATAACGACTGAATTTAGCCGCTTATTTAGCAAGTTAAACAAATATGCTGAAAAGCCGGCTTATGGATAACTTATCAGCAACTTATTCATTTCAGCACTTAATCAGACAAAACAAATGGACCCTAATTAAGATTCGTGCCAAAAGAAAATGATGATTGAAGTCTGAAAATAACCAGTCCAAAGTAGCAAGCTGAATCAAATAAAAATAAAGTAGCAAGTTGCACGTGTAACTAGTTGCAAAAGATCAATACGTGGTTAATTATTATTTCCCGCGGTTTCCGTATGTTTTCTCTATACCACGAGCAATTTTGACCAGTCAACAGTCAAAATACTAACACTCACCGGTTTGCATGGACCGTTTCAGTTGGGTCTCCTTCATGGCTGCTTGCTTACACCCCTGATAACATCTTCTTTCCTCCCCTCTTTCGCTCTATATATAAATGCCACGGTTCTGGCATGCTGCTCTTCACAGCGCACTCACAGAAAGCCAGAGAAGAGAGGAAGAGAAGTGAGAAAGAGAAAGCGCTGAAAGAGAAAGAGAAGGATACAGTGTGATGGAGGCAGCTACAGCAACAACTTCTGCTGGTGGAGCGTCTTCTCATCCACTTCATCTGCTTCAAATGTTTGCTGCTTCATTAATTGCGTGCTTGGGCTTAGAAACAAGCACTCATGATTCTCAAACAGTGCAAACGAGGGTAAAGACTAAAGAATGACTTTCCTCTATATTGGGCCGTTTGGATCGGGAAAAATCAGCTTCATCCACTCCCTAAAATCCACCTGGTAGGTGGATTTTTGGGAGTGAATGTTTCTGATTTTTCACGCCCCAAACGGCCCTATATATATGCTCTTCTGTATCTTATGCGTACTCATACTGCTCTGACTTTTTTATCCATGCCAAGATCCCCATATGATGTTACATGAAACAAATGATCATTTTTGTTCTTTTCCGCAGGAAATTGCACCAAGGTCCCTTGCACTAGCTGCGAAGAAACCCACAAAACCAAAGGCAGACCTCGGGAAAGGTGGGCAGACCAACTCCACGTCCAAATAGCGAATTAGAGAGAGAGAGAGAGACGTGCCCATGAACTTTCTTCTTTAAATTTTTATGTGCAAGCGAAATAGCACACGTTTCATTATTTTTGTAGTACAAGCAATTGATGTACGTTTGCTAATATAGCCTAATAAGAACAGAAGAGTATGAAGTGCTCAACTTGAATGCTTCCATGCATTCTGAAGTTCCTTAGTTAATTGATATACTGGTTGTTCAAGTTCCATATTGATATATGTAAGTTGAATTTTTCTTTGAGCTATTGGATCAGGGTTACTGGTCTTGGCAAAGCTTGTTCGAGTTAATGTTATATGAACCTTTTTAGCAAAAAAACAAGAAGTTAATGTGAAAAAAGACGATCAGCTGATTTGGATAAAAGAAATCTGAGAACACGTTGACACAAACAGGAAAAAAGAAAAGAAAAAGACCTAATATATCCCAGCAACATGTCCATCGAGGAATTAAACTCGATAGATGTCAAATTGGAGATGATTACTTCCTTTCGGATTTATATTTAATTATTCTCAGTTCTATTGATGAGATGTTTATATTTATTTTATTATTGGCGAGAGGTCCAAATGAGCTTGCGTGGTATCTATAAACATTTTGAAGTGGTTTGCGACTTTTTTTTGTTAACAACGTCAACCAGGCATGCAAGGTAGCACTGCCATCACGCCGGAACTGCTAGTGCAGCTCTCAAGGGATGACTCCATAGGATCGATCGGCCACTTGCCCATAAACCTCGACCTCCAAGAAACACCTCCACGACCAAGGCGGAGTGCGACGGAGCCCATGACAGGACTCTCCGAGAACAGAAGCGGGAGACGAACACCGCAACGGATGTATATCCTTTGCAATCACAACAGCAGACCTCACAACCTTGGACCTCGACCCAACCATATAAGGAATGAATGGGGCACACCCGGCATAGTAAGACAGAACTCGACTCAGGACTCCTCGGCCACGAACATGAGGCACGCCCCCGTCAACGCTGGTCTGCAAGCATAGCACCATAAGCAGCTGCGACACTAGGAGCCCAGAGGAAAAGCAGAGCGGGACCGGCAGATACTACTCCATAAAAATACTCATCAACGATATACACAAACATCTAAAAGGCGGAGGAAAACAAACAAGAAACAAGAAAAGAAAGGAAGGAAGTGACAAGAGTGACGAAGAAGAAGGGATGGAAGGGGGAGGACTCGCAAAAGGAAGAAAAAGATAAGAGAACAGATAAGAAGAGACAGAAAGGGGAACACACAGCTGAAAAAGGGATAAAGGAAAACGGGAAAGCAATAAAGTGAAAGAGAGAGGCCAGAAACAAGTTGGAAAGAATAGGATGGAAGAAGTTGAAAGAAAGAGGAAGGTTTGTGACAATAATTTCTTCTTTGGGAATTGCATGTGGGAGATAGAGAGGCGCACATAATAAGAATATAGAACAGAGTGCGATTGCATGTTCTACATAGTGCAGCTGATATATGGTTACCCTTATAATCGAGAAAATATTATAAATAAATAAATAAATTCAATTAGAACAAAGGAGTATGGCCAAGTTAAATGCTTCTGTGCTGAGTAGCCGAGATAATCTATCGTTCAAGTTAGATATTACTCCCTCCATCTGGATTTATTATTTTACCCTAAGGATTTTCCAAATGAGCTAATTTTAATTCATTTTGTAAAACGTGATAATAACTCTGGAAGGAGAGAGTATAAGTTATAGTAGCTCCATTTGAACAATGTTGATTTTTATTGGATGGTGGAAACCCCAACTAATTAATGGGAGGGGAGAAGAGTTTCAAATCCTACTTAAATGACCATATGAAGCATTTGAAACAGGACGGAGGGAGTATATCTTATCAACAAGATTATGGTGGAATTAAATTCGTTTATTTTTTGCAAGAAATACGTCAAAATAGAACAATGTCTAATTTTTTATGTTAATTATTGATTCTTGGTTGGCCTGAATTGGCCCATTGCCAGATTTAAAGCCGAATTGCGACTTTCTGAAGTTTAGGGGCCGTTTGGGGCGTGATTATTGCAAAACATCCATACTAGATTTTGGATATCCACTGTAGCATCCATGTTTTTTTTTACATCCAGCTGAAACACGTCATGAGGTGTTTCAGCTGGATATATACAATACCCGGATGCTACAGTGTAGCAAAACATCATCACACCCCAAACGGCCCCTTAGTCTGACCTTCCAAAGTGGCTTGCAACTTGGCTTTGGCTTCCATTAGTGACAACCTTGTCAAAGTCAAAAGCTCAAAAGAGAGCTGGTAAGGGGTTGTGTTGGTTCATGAATTTTAATGAATTTAAAGCTTAATTAAGAGATAATTTATTCATAGTGAATTGGTGTAAAATAGGATTGTTATTTAGTTTCACAATTCAGTCTTAATTTGATGAATCTCCTCTTGAGAAGATTCACAAATTGGGCCTGAATTGCAGAGAATCCTCTTTTGAGACTGAATTTTAATTCAGCCCAAATTCATGAACCAAACAAGATTCAGTTAATTATCTCCAAATTCAGGCTGAATTTGCTGCCAAATTCGTCAACCAAACAGGTCCCTAGTTATAAATCCATTATCCTTCTAATCAGAAAAAAAATCCCTAATCCTTGAGGCACATGGTATTTGGTGCTTACCAACTCGGTGACAACTGACGATCGTTAGTTTTTATACATTTGCAGTATCAATGTCTTAAATGTGAACGGGGCTGATCCATAGGTGTGAACATACTATACATAGTATCTAACCAATGTAAAAAAGGCTGAAGATGTGTAAATTGTGCTACATTGATATGAAGATGAGGAAACATCTTCATATCAGAAATCCATATATGAAGATGTGTAAACAGGTCCCTAGTTATAAATCCATTATCCTTCTAATCAGAAAAAAAATCCCTAATCCTTGAGGCACATGGTATTTGGTGCTTACCAACTCGGTGACAACTGACGATCGTTAGTTTTTATACATTTGCAGTATCAATGTCTTAAATGTGAACGGGGCTGATCCATAGGTGTGAACATACTATACATAGTATCTAACCAATGTAAAAAAGGCTGAAGATGTGTAAATTGTGCTACATTGATACGAAGATGAGGAAATTAAGTTCCTCTATTTTTGAACCTCTGATGATGGCAAAGGGGATACAGATAGCATGAAGTGATATTGGTAAACTAGAGAAACTCGGTTTGGCTTGCACTTGAGGGACTCCTTGAATTTTAATGATATTTTCTTTGGGTTCTTGGAGGTAGGCCCATAATTAAGTGTTAGAACTGTTTATAGGCCCAACAGACTAAGCTATCCCCCTTTCCCTACCAAAAATTCAAACACTCCTCCCTCCCTTTCTTTCCGTTTTCCTCTTTTCTCGTCTGCCATTGCCTGGCCGTGCCAGCCTCTCTATTGGCCTCACGAGGGCAGCCAACAACACCCCACTGCCAGGATGTCGGCCTAGCCTTGGTGAGTTTGCAACCGGCTAGCTGCGACCTGGGTGCAGCGTGGCTGCGTGGGCATGCAGTAAGGACAGCCTATTTTTTACTGAGTGGCCCTAAAGCTAAACCTGGTAAGGAAGGTACATCCTAACGGTACTATTGCCCCCTTCCTAAAGCACTAATCCATGCCTCCCAAGCAGTTGGCAGGTGAAAAACTTCTTGCGAGGTTTTACAGAAGGTTTTTCAATTTCACACCAAGCTAATCAGAATACTTGCATATGGCGCCTCCAATATAAGAATGAGGAAATGACATTGCAACTAGTATCCCGTCTGCACAAAGTTTTGAGTCGAATCCGAGCGGAAGCAAGAAGAGAAAAATGGTCCTTGGCAATTTATAGCCAAAGCCAAATATCTTCCAGTATAGAGCTTTTTACATATGACCTGGCGCCAACTTTCAGTTTCTCATATCACCCGGAATCTTTTTCTTTCTTCCATATGACCCGGAAAGTACCCAAAATACCATTAGGTTTAGGTATAAGCACCCACACTCTTCGTTTTTCCATATTACCAGGAATCTGAGGAGGTACCCAGAGAAACTCGTGTTCAATCGGAGAAAAGGTGTTCCGTCCGGCATCTCCGCCCATATCATCGCCGGCGCCGGCGCCGTCCAAATCGGAAAAGGTAATTTTCGCGCCAAAAAGCGAGAAACCGAACGGGATGAAAGGATTTTGATGTAAGAGCAGTGGGGAAGCCCTCCAAACTACAAAAATTATGATCTACATGTAAAGAAACACATATAAAGATCACCCATTGGTGTTGGACCGCTCCTGGACATAAAATAAGAGGATAAAAATATGCAAAAACGTGAAATACTCTTCGGCGAGTAACAAGTTCAATTTATATATCTTTCTGTGATCCTAATGAAGGGGAAGAGGAGGAAAAATAAGGAAGAACACAATAAAATGGGCAAAAACGGATGAAAAATGAGCGAGTTATCAAATTTTGAAAATTCCTATTTTATCGTGTCGTCGAAAACACGAAAAATATCCAAGAGACACGACTTGCAGTATAGTCGTGTCGTCGTGTACACGACTATACTGCAAGTCGTGTCGTTCAAAACATGTTTTTACTGAAATTTTTAAAATGCCATAACTCACTCATTTTTTATCCGTTTTTGCCCATTTTTTTTGCGTTCTTCCTTATTTTTCCTCCTCTTCCACGTAATGAAGATATATTAGAATGAAAGAAGAAGAAAAAAGAATAAGAAAGAAAAAAATGGAAGCTTTCCAGCGAAGAGCTTCCACTTTATTCTTTATTCTTATTTTTTCTTCTTCTTTTATTCTAATATATCTTCATGAGGTGGAAGAGGATGAAAAATAAGGAAGAACGCAAAAAAATGGGCAAAAACGGATAAAAAATGAGTGAGTTATGACATTTTAAAAATTCCAGTAAAAACGTGTTTTGAAAGACACGACTTGCAGTATAGTTGTGTCCGCGACGACACGACTATACTGCAAGTCGTGTCGTTTAAAACACGTTTTTACTGAAATTTTCAAAATGTCATAACTCGCTCATTTTTTATCCGTTTTCGCCCATTTTTTTTGCGTTCTTCTTTATTTTTCCTCCTCTTCCACATCATGAAGATATATTAGGCTGAGAAATAAAGAAAAAATTAGAAGAAATAAGAAAGTGGAAGCTCTTCACCGCAAAGCTTCTACTTTCTTCTTTTTTCTTTATTTCTTAGCTTAATATATCTATATGAGGTGGAAGAGGAGGAAAAATAAAGAACAAAAAAAAAATGGACAAAAACGGATAAAAAATGAGCGAGTTATGACATTTTGAAAATTTCAAAAAAATCACGTTGCATATGACACGACTCAGGCTCAAGTCGTGTTGTCGAATACACGACTTGAGCCTGAGTCGTGTCATATGCAACGCGATTTTTCTGAAATTTTCAAAATGTCATAACTCGCTCATTTTTTATCCGTTTTCGCCCATTTTTTTTGCGTTCTTCTTTATTTTTCCTCCTCTTCCACATCATGAAGATATATTAGGCTGAGAAATAAAGAAAAAATTAGAAGAAATAAGAAAGTGGAAGCTCTTCGCCGCAAAGCTTCTACTTTCTTCTTTTTTCTTCTTTTTTCTTCATTTCTTAGCTTAATATATCTATATGAGGTGGAAGAGGAGGAAAAATAAAGAAGAACAAAAAAAAATGGCCAAAAACAGATAAAAAATGAGCGAGTTATGATATTTTGAAAATTTCAAAAAAATCACGTTGCATATGACACGACTCAGGCTCAAGTCGTGTTGTCGAATACACGACTTGAGCCTGAGTCGTGTCATATGCAACGCGATTTTTCTGAAATTTTCAAAATGTCATAACTCGCTCATTTTTTATCCATTTTCGCCCATTTTTTTTGCGTTCTTCTTTATTTTTCCTCCTCTTCCACATCATGAAGATATATTAGGCTGAGAAATAAAGAAAAAATTAGAAGAAATAAGAAAGTGGAAGCCCTTCGCCGCAAAGCTTCTACTTTCTTCTTTTTTCTTTATTTCTTAGCTTAATATATCTATATGAGGTGGAGGAGGAGGAAAAATAAAGAAGAACAAAAAAAAATGGCCAAAAACGGATAAAAAATGAGCGAGTTATGAAATTTTGAAAATTTCAAAAAAATCACGACACGACTCAGGCTCAAGTCGTGTTGATATGCAACGCGATTTTTCTGAAATTTTCAAAATGTCATAACTCGCTCATTTTTTATCCGTTTTCGCCCATTTTTTTTGCGTTCTTCTTTATTTTTCCTCCTCTTCCACATCATGAAGATATATTAGGCTGAGAAATAAAGAAAAAATTAGAAGAAATAAGAAAGTGGAAGCTCTTCGCCGCAAAGCTTCTACTTTCTTCTTTTTTCTTCATTTCTTAGCTTAATATATCTATATGAGGTGGAAGAGGAGGAAAAATAAAGAAGAACAAAAAAAAAATGGGCAAAAACGGATAAAAAATGAGCGAGTTATGACATTTTGAAAATTTCAAAAAAATCGCGTTGCATATGACACGACTCAGGCTCAAGTCGTGTTGTCGAATACACGACTTGAGCCTGAGTCGTGTCATATGCAACGTGATTTTTCTGAAATTTTCAAAATGTCATAACTCGCTCATTTTTTATCCGTTTTTGCCCATTTTTTTTGCGTTCTTCCTTATTTTTCTTCCTCTTCCACCTCATTAGGATCACAGAAAGATATATAAACTGAACTCGTCGCTCGCCGACGTGTATTTCACATTTTAGCCGATTTTTATTCTTTTATTTTGTGTCCATGAGCGGTTGAACATTAATGAGTGGCCTTTATATGTATTTTTTTACATGTAGATCTTAATTTTTGTTGTTGGGAGGGCTTCCCCGCTGATCTTACATCAAAATCCTTTCATCATATATTTTTTTCGTCTTTCCCGCTATTTTACAGTTTTTTGGCATGAAATTTTATTTTTTTTCTGAGTTAGACGGCGCCGGCGATGGTTTCAACCGCGATTATGGACAGACCTTTGCCGAAATATCTTCTTCCCCAACTTCATGCTCCCGTAAATCACTAATTTTGGGAAGAATGAAGCATTTGGGATACAAAAGGCTTAAAAACGTAAAAGAAGGGTATTTTCGGTACTCTAGGTGCCGATTCCGGGTCATATGAGAGAAAGAGGAAGATTCCGGGTGATATGGGAAAGTCAAAGTTGGCGCCAGGTCATATGTAAAAAGCTCTCCAGTATATGCTACACCTACCATACTCCCTCCAGCCCATATTAAAAATTTCCTATTTGGTTTTTGACAATGGACTACAATTAGATAATAGTGAAAAATCAAGTAAGAGTGCATATTGTATTTTCTTTTCCTATTTTGGCACGGGCATCTTTATTTGCTGACAACAATTTAGTTGTTTGTGAAATATATAGCGCACTAGTACGTTTCGAGAGACCTGATGAATACGAAATAGCCTAAACGGTATTCTAATCACAACTTTTTATTTTCAGTTTTTAGACGAAACTACATCTGCAACTCCAAATGTTGTGAGATTCAGTTTTTAGGGTGCGGTGCAAGAAAAAAAGCTCCAGTTTCTAAAGTTCGGCTCACTTCCATGAATTTCAGTAGAATATAAGGCCTTGATAAGAAATCAATTGAGACCTGGAAAAAAGTAACTATTGGCGAAGTGTCAAACAAAATATACCTTACGTTGGTACATCTAAATATAGCCACAAGAAGTTGAAAAACTCAAATGAAGTACTGATCTTCAAAACAACCTTAGCTGAGGCCAGGGCTTTGAGCCATAGTTGAAGAAAAACATACAGCTGCAGCATTGATTTCTACTTTGGAAATTAACAGTCCTGTAATTTGATCATCAAAAAGGAGGCCGGTACAAGCTTTGAAGGTTGACTTATTAGGATTTACCATATTTAAGAACAACACAATTGAGATTGAATTGTGGACTTCCTAGATAGACAGGAAACTTCTACCACAGAATCGAAGAGTCTTGTGGCACCGCAAGGTTCTCAATGCACTTGAAGACAATTTAATTTTATTAAAAAAAGACAACATACTGGCAATGCTTGAAAAGGTCGAAATGGGCAAGTACATATAGGGCGTGGGCGTGTTTGGGTAAAGAAGCGGCTTCGAAGCTACTTTCCCTCCATTATATGTCCCATTACACTGCAAGAGAAGCACTTTTCCTAACCCTCCTGAAGATAAAATTCACTGGAAGAGTAGCTTCTAAAGAAGCGCTTTACACTCCCAAATGTGCCCTAGTGCCCACAAGAAAGCTTAATCAATCTCGATTGTCATTCAAAATCTGAATTACCATGTTTACAAAAAAGAAATTCTGAATGACTATTCGTGAAAGAAGATTTTGCAAGTAATTAGGTTTTAAAATCTGGACTGAAACAATACAAAAAAAGAATGTCAGACAGAGATGGAAGCAACCTTCACTTTTTCCTTTCTCATTGTAGGAACGAAGCTGCAGGTGAGAAACTCTTTTCATCTCTTAAAGCATTCATTGACATAATCACAAATTACAAAAAAGCAATGAACTTTAGGAATTATCTCAAACTGCAGTGTGCTAATGAAGAAACTGCACAAACTGCAGGGTTAAACATACGTTGAATTGAGAAGGAAAGCTTCTGAATTAAAATCTTGTAGGTACACAACTTGATTTACCCTTTTTTTCTGAGAGCAGCCAAATAATTCATTGCCCACTTAGAAAACCCTGCAAGGCTAAAGAGCATTTGCAAGAACGCTCGACTCTGCACAATTCCCTCCCGCAGTCTTCTTGCATGTCTAGCTACTACTGGACCTCCCATCTCTGCTCTTCGTTCGACTTGTTCCTGCAACAAGGCTATTGAAGTGAAGATAAAATATAATCTATCAATCAAAACAAACAAGACAGAATTCAGGCAACAAGAGCAAAGCAACAAGATACACAAAATTGACCTGTTGGAGCCATGTTTGTCAATCGTCTCAATTTATCCTCGGCCACACGAACTGCTCTAGTGGAGTTTCTAACCCCCTGAGTGATCTCCTGGCTGCAAGAGGTAGAATGATTTACTTTCCATCGGACCTAAATATCACAAACACACAACACAGACTCAAAAGAGAGCGAGGTGAAAAGAGACCAACCCCAGATCACTGAGCTCCATGGTTAAGTCACTTATTTCCATTCCCGACAATCTGACAGCAGCCATTGTGTCCGGCAGCTCTTCTCGTGTTACATCCAAGAGCTTTTCCATTGATTCAGAAGCTCTCTTAAAAGCCTTCACATGTCAATATTCATCATTATTGAAGAACTTGCACATTCCATCAATCATTTGCATTCCATAATTAGTATCAATCAGAAGTTTGAAAAAAAAAATACCAGAAGAGCAGGAATTGCAGAGAAAAATAGCCAAGCTGCCGAAATAGCTGTCTGGACAGGTACACACGTAGAACCAATCAGAAAATTACTTACACCAAAATAAAAGATGTATAAAAGCATACAAATAAGAGCACTGAGACTGCCAATTTCATATTTGTTCATTTGAAGTTGTAAGAGAGAATTTTCATCCATTTAAGTAATTAGTACCCCCTCCGTCCGATGTAGCTCATCTGCATTGCAAAATGAGTGAATTTTATTAGACTCTAGGAACCGTATAAAAAACATAGTTTTTTGTTCCTCTTTCGTGTTATTTTGCCTTGAAGGGGCAAACACAGACATGTAATGTTGGACCCGTATTTTTTCCACATCTAGATGAGCTTCATTGGACGGATGGAGTAGCAAAAAAACTACCATCTTCCACATTTTTCATACCAATTGGACCCTCAATGCATAAGAATTGCAAAGTTCTACAATTTCTTTTGGATGATTTAAAGCTACATTTTTTTGGATGATTTAAAGTTCTACAAATTAAATCAACAAAAAAGTTCAATTAATTAATACCCAGCGTCTAATATAGAAGGAGAAGAAATACGATAATCAGTCAAGTTATGGATACGAATGAACGATTGATTCAATGAAGTAGAATATGTATGAGAGATAAAGAGAAGTGGTGAAAAGCTCGAAAAAACTACCACACAGGCAATGGCGTTAAGCACGAGAATGTGCTTCTGAGTGAGGTTCCACTGCACTACAAGAACGGGCGGAGGAGGCGCGACGGAGGAGACCAGAGGCGGCTGAGAGGCATCTTCGGCGGCCGCTGCGCGGAGGGAGAGCGTGCACGAGCAGAAGAGGCAGACAGCTGAGGAACACGGCGGGGAACGTGTCGACGGGTGGCGGGTCCACGGGGGCGTCAGCGCTCGGCGGGAGGAGGAGCAGGGCCGGGCCTCGGAGAAGAGTCGCCGGAGAGACGGTAGAGGATGCGGCCGCTCGATTGGCGACAACATCGAGAGACACGAGAAGCGCTTTGCTTCGGCTATGTTTATGCAGCTCGCGCTAATCGCGAGAGTCGCCAAAAGCGCTAAATCGGCCCCAATCGATCCAACGCGTCTGGCAACCTGAGACCAGGCTCCAGTCCACGGCCAGGGTCCATGGCCATGGCAAATAAGGACCCTAGCAGAAGGTCTAGGTAAAGCGAGGAAATTGCACGTGCATGATGTAGGTGCGAACTGGTTCACATTTTTTTTCACATATTTGAGTATGTAGTTAGTTTGGGAAATAACATGTATAAATAATGTGTGAAATATAACTTAACCATGGTTTGAAAAAAGATGTAAGTAATTATATACCCAAATTATCACAATTGATGGTTAACCTTCTTCAGCCTCCTAGCCTTTTATTTTACCATAAGTACTCGACTGCCTTTCTTTGGGTTGTAGCACACTGAGACCATCTTTCCCGATAGAAGCTTTTCCCCATCTTAAATTAGTTAAATTCTAATGGTATGGGCGACACCACATTTGCAATTTTTTCTCGTGTAAGATGACTCATTTGTATTTTTTTTCTCTCTTGAGCTTAATGAAATTTCACTTATTTAAAAATCTAATGCCAACCATAGAAGACCAATACTATAACATTAAATTATATTCTATCTGCGTTAAATTATACCATAATTATTGAAATCTATCAATTAAATATTCTATTTCCTAATAGCTCAATTTTTTTGGAAATTCGTTTATTTAACATGATATCAGACATGGAATGTTGTATTTGCGATATATCGTCGATATATCGATATCGGTCTTCAACCGGTAAAACGATACACTTTACTATTGATTTTAGATTTTTTAAAATCGTCGATATATCGGTTTCGGTCCGATATATCGGTGTTTTTTTTTAAAATATATTTTAATTTTTTTTGAAAAAAATTATATATTTTTTTAAAATCAACTTTCCCGTTTGTTTCCTATCCTATGCCAAGTGGAAGGATACATGTTTAAAAAGAAAACACATATTTTAAATTATATAAGTATTTTTAATATATATTTTAAATTTTATGCTTATCTAAATGAGTATCACTCATTTTAGAAGTTATATTGTGAAAATATACGATAAAAACTAGTTTTAGACCATGGATATTTTTTTACACAATATATCTCCGATATATTTTGTCTTTTTGGTTGACCGATATTTTACTGATATCCGATACGACATTCCATGGTATCAGAGCTCAGGTCTGGATTTCAAATCCCGTTGGGAGCAGTTTCCTCCCATAAAAATATTCTCTGGTTCCCAGGTCCTTTTAGAAAAATCCTCCCCTCAAATCGCACATGCAAGGTGAGTGTTGAAATACATCAATTAAATATTCAGTTTTCTAACAACTTGAGCTTTTGAAAAAAATTATTATTTAACAATAATCAAACGAATCTTGAGCAGCCTCATTATCAAAGAGAGCTAGAGAGCATAGGGAGAGAGAGTGGGGTAGTCGAAAAACTCTGATGGGAAAGGTCTCAGTTCAGTGGCGAGGCTTAGTCACTTAAGAGTGAAGGGAATAGGATATGGTTATGGAAGATTGTAGGACTGAAAGAAGGGGAAGGTTGTATTTTGCTCTCTCTCTCTCTCTCTCACGATCCTTCTTGTAAAATATGGTAATATGCCTTAATCAATGAAGAAAATTAAGGCCACACTAAAGTAAAAAATTGTAATAGGGCTTAGTGTATTGAGAAATTTAGACCCTATAGATGGTGTCTCAAGAGAAAATATCTTACCTACTATGTGTTTTACATGGATCATAGAGCGCCGGTGTTGTTAAAAAAAATAAGGACATAAGGATACGTATATATATGTCCTTCCCACTTCTCCGAAACACCTATGTCTTGGATATATAGAAGGAATTCCTCCAATGCGCTCTTTCACAAACTCTGTAAAGGATCACATGATATGTAATCCTGAAATTTTAATATAGTTAACCTAATATTAATATTCAGCTTCAAAGAAGAAACTTGACACAAGGCCGGACACATAGCGTCTTATGAGCAGCACATATCGAAGGTGGAAGAGTCAGTTCAAATGAGTAAACCTCTTAAGTTCGAAATGCTAGCCTATTTAAGGATCATGTGCACATTTGGGGACCTCTTTTTCAGAACAATACATTGCCCTAATTCATAATGTAATATAACAAGCTAAAAAATATAGCTCCAACAACCCGAATACAATATGCAGTAACAATTAATCTGTAGCGGTTAAGTTAATCTATCAATTTCAGCAAATAAGCAAAGCGGATGTCACGACCCGAAAAGGAATTATGCTTAATTAACAAAAAATTTATGGCCGTTACAGCCAAGATGCTAATTAAAAAGGTAGGCATCGTTTCAATGGCTTTTTGAAGTTCTACAAAAACTTACTAAATTATGACTGTTAATAGCGTGAGTTTAAGAGTCCATTATTATGGAATAAAGACTCTTAATTAACATACCAACAGTTGCTAAGGCCTGTACACAAGAAGTCTTAAGAAGGTAAATATTTTTTTTATTAATTGGAGATAGTATAAGATAGTTTTGCAAAAATAAAATTATTCATGACTCATGAGCATATATATTACGTACCAAAACGAGAAGAATAAATGTTGTTCCAATAATTCTTTTGTCAAGTCTACATATCATTATAGCATTTCACCGTGGCTCATCTAAGACCATAAATCAATGATGGTAATTCATTATTCCGCCGTAATTTAGTACCATGGAGGGAGAATTATTGCTTGAAGGAAGGATTATTTTTTGGGGTCCAAAAATCATATAGCAAATTTTAACTCCACTAAACCCACACATAAGGGATTCCTAATTGCATCCCCACTGTTCAACAGGGAAACCATCAAAGATTAAACAGCTAATTTTAATTATGGCTTCAGTTATTAACGTTAGCGGAATTTTCAATTCACTGACAAAACTGCCCTTTCCAAATCTCCAGATTGTCGATGACCATGCAACATCATTTCTCTTTTTGTTCTCTCCAGAATCCAGACAAGCGGATTTTCCCTGCACAAGTAATGCTTAGGCACTTCGGCCAATCGAGGACACATCTATGATGCCTAACTCCTTAACAATGTTTAAAAACTCAAGACTCGGACTCGACTCCAATGACCATGGAGTAGAGTCGGAGTCATGATGGAGTCACAATGGAGTCATTAGGTCAAGTCTTCAAATTCTTAGACTAAAACTACAGTTATAAAACTAGAGGTACTTTCATATATATTCAAGCAAGGAAATTTGATAGTTTCTAACCAATTGTAAGAATGTTATCTCTTTTTTATCACAAGAAAAAAATGTTAGCTGTTGATGGAAAATAAAAACTTCCCATAAATGGCGTCCAAAATTTTCTTGAGTTGTACGGCTTTTACTTCATGCACAATGAGAAGCCAGCCACCTTAAACAAAGGCTAGCAATTCATGTGGTTGTAATGGATTAGTAAGTAGGAGGGTGATATCTACGAAATATACACATTTTTATATACCTTTCTACCTATCTGTTAGTCATAATTTTAGTGAAAATAAGGATTATTAATGGTTATTCATGTTAGGTGAGTAATTAGGAGATTAATAACTAAATGCGCTTAATTGATTAATTTAGATGCGTTAATTGAGTTTAATGGATTTACAATTTATAATGCATCTAAATTATATTTAATTTTATTTATGTAGGCGAAAGAGTTTCAAATACAGATCGTCAAAAGTGAATACGCGCCAAACCGTTTCTGTGCTGAGATTGAAGATCCGATGGATGGAGTCACTACGACGGGTTTTAAGGGTTTAAAAAAAAAGAAATGTAAACTGAACCGGCCGGTTCAGTTTCCGGTTCGATTAAAAAAAAAGAAAAAAAAAGAAAGACAGCCCGAGCCGAAGCTCGGGCGTCTGTTTCAGAAGAGAACAGAGCTCACGGGTGAGCTTCGCCGGCAGTGACGGGGGCTGACAACGGCTGGGTCGCGGCGGTTCTAGCCACGGTGACAATCGACGGCGGTTCTGACCATGGTGGTGATCGATGGAGGCCCGGTGAAGGATCGACGGCGGACTGAGCCATGGGAGAAACAGAGCCCTGTTCGAGCGAAGAGAAGACGCCGGCGACGGGGAAGATGAAGGGCAGAGCACGGCGGTGACTATGATCACAACCGGCGATGGAGGAGAACCCGATTGACAGCGGAATGGCAGAGGATCACGGCGAGGCGACCGGGAGGAGCATCTCACGAAAGAATCGTGCTTGAAATGGGTAACACCCAGAAAATTCGTACATTAACTAAAAGTAT
Source organism: Houttuynia cordata (assembly GCA_039654745.1). Classification (NCBI taxonomy): domain Eukaryota; kingdom Viridiplantae; phylum Streptophyta; class Magnoliopsida; order Piperales; family Saururaceae; genus Houttuynia; species Houttuynia cordata. Next base: position 37,240,533 of record CM077503.1, read on the forward strand.
CTATTTTAGGAAACTGGTCTAAAATAGGAAAGTTTCATTTCCTGATTTGATTTCTAGTTATGCGATGTGCTTTGATGTGTTATTTGATTTAATGATATGATATAATTTATTAATCGCATGGCTAATAGTAGTAGAAAACTAGGACATGAGGGTTGGTCCCGGCGCTGGGCACAACCTGGCGCTGAGGCCAGCCTGGCGCCAGGGTCTGAGAACACCTGATGCCAAGAGAGGTGCCAGGTGCCAGGGCATGTGTTCAGTGGATTACTCTTAATTAGTAAAGTGAATTTGGTTTTGATGTGTGGTTAGTGATGCACGCGTGTTAGAATGATGAGTAGTGCAACCGCGGGACGTCAGAGACCTGTGCGCGTAGGACTCAAGCCAAGCCGTAGGACCTGGGCGCTGAGCCATGTGGCACAGGCCCAGGGAGTCATGTGAACGTGGGTAACTAGCCACAAGGAGATCTTTAGAGGATTGGAGTGAATCTTGGAGCAAAATCTACGATTTGACCTAATAGCAGTAAATATGGTAAGTATCGCGAAGGATCGGGAAGTATCAGTTCGGTTGAGATAATTAGGGAAGATAAATCTTAATTAAAAAGAGATAAATATTTCACTTTTTAATCAACCAATAGGAAGGGGACGTCTAGTTGGTGGGCTTAGATATGGTAGTTTCCTAGTTTGGAACGAGATATGTAAAGTATGATTAAGATTGTAAGCTCGGCCAGTACTATTTCTGTGTCGACAGTCTGTAGTAAATAAATCATAACTAATTCAAGAAAAACCGGAAAATATAAAATTAGTGCGGTTAGAAACTAGACTCATATAGCTAACTCCAATAAAAATTTCAGAGTCTAAGGCTAACTGTACTGACCGTGGGAAGAGTCGGAATTGGACTGTTACGCGTATGACAGTGTGCTGTAATTATGAGTAAGATAGTGAACGAATCTTATTAGAGATTTGAAATCCTAATTAAATGAGAAAAACCCAATGGATTAACATGGCTGAACGTCCCTTACTAATGAGGGAGACCTTTTAATTGGTTAATTGGGATTTGGGATTAGGAAGGATCTAATTAGGAGATATCTTAGTTGGAGGAGGTTTTGGCTATAAAAGCCAAGGATGAGGACGCCCATATGCTTCACGCCAAAAGCTTTGGACGCCTTGTGCAAAGCCCTAGCCCTTCTCCCTTGCCTTGACACCAATTCCAGCAACCTTCTACCTCTTCCCTCAACCTCTTTTCTCGTGCGATCGAAGGTGTGGAGGCATCGTTGCGAAGAAGAAAGAACGAGCTACGCGTGGAGGTGTATTTCGCATACATCTAAGTGGTAAGATGGTTTTTCCTAACCAATTCGGTTTGCACTTCTTTGGTCCTTTCATATTGTGATTAATTTATGATCCTATTCATATTATCTCAGAGATAAGAGTGCCTAATGTTTGATTCATGAGAGATTTCTTGTTGTTTGATGAATAAGAGTGCTCATAATGTCATATCTTGTTTAATGCTTCATGTTGATGCACATATGCCTACTTTTGATGGGAATATCTATAGGTCATATCTCTTGAACGTGGATGGTCATGAAAGTTATCTTCTTTATTCTATTATGTCCTAAGTTAATAGTCCAATATAATTAAGGGATGTATTAATAATGTTAAAAGCTTAATTAGATCATGGTTGATGCCTTGAATCTAGTTTGAGGTATTAGTATCAATTAGAATCATTATAATCATTAAGTTCCAGAACATACCAGAGTCTAGAATTACTCTAGGAGGGGAGTAATTAAGGGTATTAATGTTATATTTTCATGGTTAATGAGTATTAGTACGTGATTACCTATTATAAGTAAGTAATGTGCTCTCGGCCAAAACTGTTTCTGCGCCAACAGTGCTCAGTATAAAAATCATAATTAAATGTATAAAAATCATAAAAATATTCCGTCAGTGGGGTTATAAACTAGACTCATAGGATTATCTTCTTTTAAAATTTCAGAGTCAGAGTCCTTCTGTGTTGACGGTGGGGTCAGTCGTAAGTGGGCTGTATAGTATAAGACAGTTTACTAGAATTAGGGTTTTAAAGCACTAGTAGGTATTATTACTCATAATATGGTATAATCTGATTAAAATAATATTAATACAGTAAGATAAAACTACTTATGAGTCATTGTAATAAGTGAAGAATTTTAAAAGATTAAGACTTTGGGACGAGTCAGCGTGCACAAGAGTCAATTTGGTCTTGTTTCTATGGTTCGTCGTGGTTTCGGTTTGAGTATCCAATTGGAGATCAAACTTTCTTAGAAAGGTATCTTGAGATTAAAAGTAATACAATTCCATACTTAGAGATATCCCTATCAAAGGTAAGACATGATGCATGACGTGTAATCTAAGAGTGAAATTCATTATTCCTCAGATTGTGAGTCTTCATTATTCTCTTCATTATGCGAGATATGTGAATCTTTTTGCTACTCCCTGAGAGAGAGCTATATATGTTGTTGAGAAACCTTGATTATTTGTTTCATACTCCATGAGGGAGTCATTGCGGTAAGAGTTACCCTATTCTCATAAAGGTGAGACTTGTGCTTTTGTTGAATCATTGTCCAGTTTGACATTGATCTATTTCTCCACTTATTAAAAGGTGGAATCATGGTATGCTCACGAGCCATTGCTAGGTCATGAGTGACCTCCGATATTTATGGAACATGGTTTCCCTATTGCCCGAAAGGAGGCAAATACGTACGTCTTAGACTGGTTGACATTACGGAAGGTCTTCAGTCTCCGCTCATTGTGCCCGTAAGCACAGATGGGGCCAGCATGCCTAGATGCGTGGCCGGGTTCCAAAAAGAGAACCTCTAGGATGTTCTGGTATATTTTACCTTTCGAGATCGGTAAATTCAGCGAGCAGAAATTGTAACTCCTTGCACCATAGATGCCTGGAGCCTTGAGTGTCTTGACCATTCTCTCCTTACACCGATATTTGTTTGGAGTCATATTGAGATTATTCTTTCATATACTTTTCCATTGGAACCGTTAGTATTTGACCTTGCTATTCATGCAACATAAACCTATGAGTGGTCTTTCAGAGAGTGTTTATTCCTGTTTATCTGAGTGATCTATTCTTCATAACTTATTTAATCTTCCTGGTGGGTTTTTACATCCTACTGGGTATTTCTACGAAATACTCATGCATCCTCTGATGCAGGCCTCAAAGATCAGTAAGTTAGGATTTTGCAGTTCAGAAAGGCGTAGCAGATGCTTGGGAGATGTCTTGAAGAATTGCTTTATTTACTCTATTGCATTTTGTTAGAACTTCTTTAGTGTTGGCCAGTGTGTGCCTAAATTTGATGCTTGCTTTATTTAACAGTTTTATTTAATCTGCTGTAATAATTTTAGTAGGAATCATTTGCTACATTGACAATGTTATTTAAAAATTTGATGAAGAAGTTTTTAGTTCTCAATTTCTAAGTTTCGTTATGAGTTCCTGGTGATGTCGATTACACGTTCTTTTGTAACGATGTAATTGACCTGAGTGATCGAGTATTCGGTCGCATCCCAAGGTTCCTATCTCGGCTTTTATTTGTTTTACTTAAAGGCTTCCGCACTCCGATCGAGGTCAGGAATTTTGGGGCGTGACAAAATGGAAACTCACCGGACTGATTTGGATGTGGGGAAAGGGGCGTGTTCGATTGGGATTTTGCTGGGTAATTGGAGGAGTAAGAGGATTTTGAACTGCTATAAAAGCAGCAGTCTATGGAGGAGAAAGGTGGCCAGAAGAGCTTGACAAGAACAGAGTTTTTACAGAGAAATACAGAGAGCTTTTAGAGCGAAAAAAATAGAGCTTTGACGAGCAGACTTTTCCCATAAAAAGCCAGGCTTTTCGGTGTGGTTTCGGTCGGAGCAAGAGGCCGGAGCAAGAGAAGGAGGAAGGGAGAAGAAAAGGCTGGATTTTGAGCTGCTACAGTACTGTTCTTCAACTGCTACAGTAACGCGGATTTTGGGAGAGATGATGAATAGTAAATTGCTACAGTAGTTTGCTACAATATTTTGTGAACAGTACCGTGAATTGTGATTTTGTGAGCAGTGTTTCGATAAATCCGACGAATCAGGCTACTTCTTTCTCTTATTCCATGTCTAGCTAATTTTCTTTATCAAGGCTAGATGAAGCCCTAGATTTGTATTTCCTACTCTTGATTGTTTAATTTAGTAAAATTTGATAAATGATTCTTCATGCTTAATGCGATTTTATTGTTATTCCTCTTAAGTGCTTTGACCGAGACTTAATGAATGATTAATGAAATTTGATCTTGATATTTCCTGTGTCTAGATAATAACAGGATTATGATTGATTCCATGTCCGGCCAAGGATAGAGTTAATTGTATTAATTTATAGTGGATGAATTTTTCGTGTCTGGACAAGAACGTGTAGTTCATTCATTGGTAATTTGTGTGTCCGGCCAAGAACATAAATTACTGTATCATATCAATTTGTGGAAATAATAATTGAGAGTAGTAATTGCATGTTTAGTGGTAGATTCGACGCTTTGATATTCTCATTCTTCTGATTTTTTATTAAAGTTTGCTTCTTTAGTTAATTAAAATCATAAAAATTCAATCTTTCACTAGAATTAGATTAATCAACTAAGTCCTTTGGGTTCGACCTTGTTTCCACTAGCCTATACGTCGTCTCATACGATTGCGAGTAAAAATAATTAAAAATTCAATCAATCAGAGAGTATGCCATATCCAGCCTTCTTTCATACCAAAATTATGTAAGACTGGAGGAGAACAGAGGTTCTTTTACGCTTCTTTTATGGTATAAATGTTCATATAAGCATCAATGCTTTCCAAGACTCCTCATCTTCTTCTCTCTATACTCTTTAATTTCTTTCGTCAACCATCCTTGTTTTAAAATGCGTGTTGAGCGGAGAAGAAGCTAGACTCCCAAGAGGGGAGTCTGTTGGAATTGAACTTGCTAGAATTTGTCAATTACCATATAACAGACATTGATTACAGCAATAATTTCCATACAAGGTGTCGCAATTAGCATCAATTAAAGATTGATTGCATTTAAGGAGTTGTAAATAGGTAAACTTTAATGTTAAATAAGTGTTAGAACTCCGTGGAGTCAACCGAGTCGGCGAGTTAGACCAAACTCGGGGAGTTAGCTCAACGAGTCAATCGAGTCTACAACCAAGTCATATGAAATGGAGTCTGCACCCGAGTTTGACTCAATTTGTCAATTAGCCGAGTTGACTCGGGGGAGTCACTGGAGTCAAAACCGAGTTTTTGTTCTATGCTCCTTAAAAGTGCTCAATGATCAGTTTTCCTAAACTGTGTTCTCAAACTTTTAGCCCAAAAAAAAAAACTGTGTTCTCAAACTACATTAGTCAGTTGTCACAATCCAATTATGAATTTCACATACGGTCATGTTGTATGGGCTTCAATGGAGATGTCTAATATTGTATCTTAAACCACAAGTATTTTATCTTTAACCAATCTAGACGACCTCTTATAATGGCCATTAACAGTGTCAAGATTTCTCACATTCTGGATTGGTGTAATATAAAACAAAATCTGGATTATTGTACTTCTACCTTAATTGCTTTGATTGTGTATGACAATTACATAATAATTTTTTATAAAGAAAGGAGCTTTATTGATTTTAATTCAATTCTATGTTAATTCTATCCCTCTTGTAGAAGATATATTGATGTAGTTTTGATATTCACATCAAATCTAGCACTTGTAGTATAGAGGAGATGATTAGGTAATAATTTTTATGCTTATGTGATTGATGTTGGATACGATATGTTACGGGAGAAGAGTCATGCATATAACCATAGATTAGAGTAGCTGATTTGTACCACCCGAAGATAGTTATTGCCTTAATTACTAATTTTTTAAAGTTGTTTTAGCTTGTAGCTAAGGATACTTTGTCCGTACACACTCACAATCACTAATAAATGGAAATACAAGGATAAGTGAGGATTTTTGTGATGGATTTGTGTTCCTAGGTTTTTGCTAAATTGATTACTTTAGTTTTTTCATATTTATAAAGAATAATCATGTAATTTATTTTTTTCATACTTATGAATAAAAAACTAAAAATAACATAGAATCAACTCTTGTAGTTTTTGTTAAAAAGTATAACTAGGGTTTTTAACGCTATAGTTATTTTCTGCAACTAATTTTTTTATCTTTATTACTATTATGTGTTTTTCCCACTATTTTTCTGTATTTTCTATTTTCTTACTCATGCTTATCTTGCCGTATTATTATCGCACCCGTACTTTGTCACTTAGTTTATGACATACAAAAAATAAATTAGGTCTATCTCTATACTACTAGCATGTTACATCTTTAATAAAAAAGTTGAAGACACGATGTGTATTCTTAACAAGCTTTGGTACTAGTTATAGCATTCATTAGTTTAATGAATGCTCGAATATATCTAGAGCTTAAGAGGTTTGATTTGCGAGCCGCTTACGTTAGCTTCTGTTCTAGTTCTAACATTAGTTCAATTAAGGGGCTGTTTGGGCCGTGAAAAATAAAAAACATCCACTCCTAAAAATCCACCAATCAGGTGGATTTTGGGGAGTGGATTTTTGGGATTTTCACGATCCAAACGGCCCCTAATACTCAAATATAACTAGAGCTTGAGAGATTCGATTCGTGAGCTGCTGGTTATGTTTGACCCATAATTATTATGGATATTAGATTATCATGATGTAACACTTAAGTTCCAAATGTACAAGATACAGTTCACATTTTTTATGAGCTTCAACACTAGCACTAGTACTAGTTCAATGAACACTCACAAATAACTTTGAGGCTTGAGCTAGACTCGTGGAGCCCGGTTCAGGTTCAAGAAAGTATTTTTTTAACGAAAGATTCCATCTACTCCCTTTGGTCGAGGCAATTAACAAAATATGTGTACCGATATTAAATGATACCATTGCCTAATCATTCTTCGGAGACGACGATGATGGCCGCCCAATAGTGACCACCTCCGTAATAGAAGGCACTCGCTTGCTCGTTAAAAAAGCTTAGGCTTTATTATAGATCCCATATCTCAATAAAATTAACCCGATTTCTAAATTAAAAATAACCGGAGGAAGTAGATCGGAGTATCAACTATCAACCCGTACCTATTTAGCAAAAAAAGAAGCATTATTAACCCGAACCGGACTGAGTAAGGGGCCGTTTGGGGCGTGATTATTGCAAAAATATCCAGACTGGATGTAAAAATCCACATGGATACTACAGTAAATATCTAATATCCAGTCTGGATATTTTGCAATAATCACGCCCCAAACGGCCAACCTCATGAGGTGTTTCAACTGGATATATAAAATATCCAGATGCTACAGTGTAGCAGAACATCCCATCTGGTTGTTTTACTTTTAATCACGCCCCAAACGGCCCCTAAATAGGGAGTCGCCACGGGGAGACAGATCCGGCTTCTTTTCCACGCGATGTCCGTACGTAAATTTGAATCCACCCTCCCATCCGCATCACCGCCTATTTAATCCCAAAAAATAAGAAAACCCTCGCATTCTCTCTCTCTCTCCAGAAGTCTTGGTTTGCCAATCACCACCGCGCTTTCAAATCCGAATCGAGCGCCCAAAAAAAGAGAAGCCGCCGCCGCCGCCATGGGAAGAAGACCCAGAGGAGGAGCTGCTGCTGCCAAGAGGAAGAGGAACCAAGCTGATGAAGAAGAATCCCAGGTGCAAGTGCCCGCTGTCGGCAGCGATTCGCAGGAGGAATCTCAGCGAAATGGAGCACCGAAGGCCACGACCACGTCGGGGAGGGCTAAGCGAGTCAAAGCTCCGAAATCTCAGGAGGAGACGGAGTTTTTCCCCGAACAGAGGAATTTGGTTCGTTTTTGTTTTCCTCTTCTGCTTAATCGTCTCCGTTAAATCATTATTTGTGACGTTGTATGGATCATTTCTAGTTTCTGTGAGTTGTGATTGGCTTCTTTCAAACTTCGGCGGCGGATAGAAGCTAAGAGATTCGATCCTGTATTTCTGTTTTTATTTCAGAGAAAATTATTGAGCTTTGTGTATTCTACATTGTGTGTTCTTTGTTGCTTTCTGATTTAAACAAATACTCCCTCCGTTCAGGAATAGAGGGAGGATTTGAAACATTTGAAAAACCTGATTAGTGTTAATAACACTAACCACATTTTTCGAATCCTCCCTCTATTTGTGAACGGGAGTAGTATTATTGTGAGGTTGACTTCTGTGTAGTTGCTGCAGCTTCTTTTATGCTCCGTCAGTTCAATGAAGCTTGTTTGGATTTTAAATAGACAGGTTCAACATTACATGGCTGGGTTTGCTCTCTCAAAACCAAAAAAACGCGGGGAGAGGGAGAGGAACTCTGTTTTATATGGGCCTTTGAGTCCAATGAATTTCACTCGTTTTGTATTGGACCTCCCTCCAAGGAAGCATGTCTGCACTAAAAAACAATGGATCTAGCATTAACGGCCGACTCTCACGGCCAAAAATACAGGAAAGGGAGGGGGACTTCGTTTTTTCCATATCGGCCTTAGAGTCCAATAAATTTAACTCATTTTCAAATGCAGACAAGCTTCATTGGATAACTCATTTTATGTCACTTCTCTCTGCGGCTAAGTTTGACGAGTAAATCTTTTTAGTACTGTTGACAGGTCCATTGTATCAGAAATTTTGTCTGCGTATTTTTAAATTTCCAATTTATTGCAATTGTACGCTTCATAAAATTTGGAATTTCCCTTTCCAATTATGTAGATCTGCAGTGCTTTGAGTTTGTTGCATTAAACTCTTATTATGAGCTTTCAAGTTATTGTAGGAAACCGTTAACTGATCATCTGTTGCATTTTCTCTTACTTTTGGTCTATCTGAATCGGGTTTTGGCCTTGCAGGAGGATTTATGGAAAGCAGCATTTCCTGTTGGTACTGAGGTTTGTTGATACATTCTGTCACTAATTTATCTTTTTTGCTAAATAAAAAGATTCTGCAAAATCATTTTGACGTGAGATGTATTGTTTCTATTCTATGCATATTCTGAATAAATCCTTACCTTGAACATGATAATTATGACATACCTTCTATATATTGAGAATGTAAAATATTTCATTCAAAGATATGTTGATTTTCTAAGGTGGTGTGGGGATCATTATGCGTTCAATGGTTATTTGTGGGACCCCCTTATTACACATTTGGATAGCTGCTGCATTTAGTTTTTGTCATCGTTATCAAAATTCTGCTCTCCCTACTGTTACAACAAATTATTAATTTTTTCTATAGATTAATGACATTACTAGGTATACCATATTTCTTGCAGTGGGATCAGTTAGATTCAGTATACAAATTCAAATGGGACTTCTCAAATTTGGAGGTTTGTTTTATCTTTCATTTATAGGCTTTTATGGTTTTAGGTTATATGCTTCTCAGGTCGTATATCATCTAACATGCATTTTAATTCTTCTAAAAGAAATTGTAAACATTATCAACAGGATGCTTTTGAGGAAGGGGGAATTCTATATGGGAAGAAGGTCTACCTTTTTGGCTGTACTGAGCGTAAGTGATCTTTGCTTAGTTGTGTGTGTCTTGATTGATCTTTGATTTTCCGTGTAGTTATTTTATAGTTGGAATTCAATATGCTGTCTTCTAATGATCATGCTTATGCTATTTTCGTATGAGATTGTAACATCCTTTCAATCGTGGGTCAACAATATTCCTAGGTTGATTTTAAAATTCTTTTGTGGCTGCTTCAAATATCTTAAATTCCTGTTTTATCTTTACTAGGTTTAGAGGTTTGACCATATTTTTTATCTCTATGTTTCAAGAATGAAGTGTCTGTTTCATGATGTTTACAATTGGCTAAATATTTTTTGCTGCTTTTTAATTTGTAGTTGTATCTGCATATTAATATGATATCCTTTCCTGTTTGATTTTGCAGCTCAAATGGTTTTCTTTAAGGGGCAGGGAATAGTCATTTGTGTTCCCGCAATAGTCGCTGTAAGTTGACTGAACTTTATGTGGGCTTTGAATGGTAAATGAATTTTGTGTAAATTATTGTACTGCGTACAATAATTGTGGAAAGGTTTCGTGTAGGTTCCCAGTGTTAAATTTTGCTTGATACTGAGCTTCCCTTTGTAAATGAATTTTTTTTGTCCAGCGTTTGCTGGAATTATCATCTCCGCAAAATCTACATTAAAAAGCATTGTTATCTGTACAAGTTTAGCATAGTTCTAGTTTATGTTGTGTTGTGCCATTTGTCGTTACATATATAGTTGCAAAATGATTGTTTTCTTATTTTTATTAATGCAGCTGTTGTATTATAAGTGCAAATTTCTTAAATTGGGAAATTGGCAAAAATGAACTATGCAATGATAGATTTAAGTCGTAAAAACTTATTAATGTTGTTTTCGAAATAAGCATCAGCCAGATTGCTTCTCTTCTAATGTTACAAGAAGATTTAATTACCAAAAAAACGTTATAAGAAGATTTAACCTTGCAGTGTGGATTATAACTTCAATTAAATTCAATTGAAATATCCATATTGTGCAAATTTAGACATAAAGAAGGCATCCACCATACCATAGACATGTCAATGGTGGATGCCTTCTTTTTGTCTTACTTTTCACACATTTTGGATATATCAATTCCCCGTCATATGTATAGTAATTAAAATTATGGACGAGAGCAAATGCATTTTTGCAGTTAATACAATGCGTAAAGTGAGTACTTGTCGGTATTCAATTATATATGTGTATGTGCCACTTCTAAATTGATGTCCTTGTCGGCAGGTATTACTGTCTAGATACAAACATTTTCCTTAACTTTTCCCATTATTGCTGACAGGTTGTTTCCCCCTTTCCACCATCTTACCAGATTGGGGTAAAATCAGTTCAAAGGGAAAAGGAAGAGATAATTCCAATGAAGGAAATGAAAATGGACTGGATTCCATACGTTCCATTGGAGGCTAGGTATCTTGGTTCATTCTGTTAACACTGCCTTCTTTTCTGCTGAAGTTTCTTGGCAGTAGCTACTTTTAGGTGACATCTAATTTTGTTTGCTGTGTACAGGCTTAGTCAAGTAGATAGACTGAAGTCGCAGATTTTCACATTAGGCTGCACGCAAAGAAGGTATTAAATCATTTTTTAGGATTACTGGTTTAAAGTTGGCATCCATCGTTAAAGGTGTTTTAACTTCATTGATTAGGAAATTGGATCATCCAAAGTCTGTGATATGCTGATATGGTTCTACTCGAACCTCTGTTTGTCGTTATGGTTTTCATCTCTTAGCATAAATATTCGTTGGGGAATTCTTTTTAGCTGTACTTTTGAATAAAGCAGTACTGTTGTGTTTTATGAAGTAAGGTATCCCTCGATTAACTTTTATATAGAACATCAACAGTAGGATTCTTTGAAATGAGTCATAAAATATATGCAAAATAAATTTTATTTGTTCATTTTGTTTTATGGGTTCAACTCAAGCACTCTACCCACATACAGTAGCTGCCACAGGCTGGAACCTCTCCCTAGGCATGAACCTGTCAAACCAGCGCATCACTCGCTGGATTGGCTTCTTTTTACTTTACCATCTTTGATGCGGCCAATTGTTGCAAAAAAATATTTTTGTTCCAGTGTACATCATTCAATTCTATAAATGTTGACACAACATGAAGCAATTTGATTGGTTCTTCTTTTGCGTGTGGGCGGGTGTGCATGGGATTGGGATGTAGGGTTTTTTTCCTGCTCTGTGCGTGTTTTGTTGGGGTGGGTGGGTTTTTATTTAATAAGACATCATACAGGACTCCTGAATGTTAAATCTTCCAAACTCTGCATATGGTATTCCTTCTCCCCATCCCTCCCTCCCTCCCTCTCCTGGTATGAATGGTATCTCAATAAGAGGAGGGGGGAATGCAGTTCACTACATGTGGCCCCGCCCATGCTGACTCAATGCTGGCCTTCTTTCCAGTCGTCATCACGCCTGTACCGTGCGGGCTAGTTTTTTAATAAATTTACATTCTGCTCTAAAACATTGCTGTGAAAAAAATTGTCACAGAATTATTTCATGTGCCAAAAAGGACATATTATTTTACTTGTTTGCTGCAGGGCTGCTTTGAAGAACTTGAAATTTGAGCGCCTCAAGAAATATGATTACTGCCTACCATGTGAGTGTTTGGTTTGAGGATACTAACATAATCTTTATCTTCTAATGCTCATCTTTGTTAACATGTTATTTGTTGGCTACCTACTAGTGGTCTTGTAATCTTAATTTAAGCAAGAATGATTTGCTTGTCAGTTGCTAATGATGGAGAGAAGCTTAACTTCTACATTGTGTTTTTCCCATATTTATGAAGTGCTAACATGATTTTACAAACTTTTTGTAGACAACATTTTGTAAAGGAGTTTTGAAGACTATATTAAAAAAATCGTTGCTCTGGCAATGATTGTTGTTGAACCAAAGTGCGTAGTTTTCCATTATAAGGACATTAGTTCAGTCCATGATACTCCCTCCATTTGAAAAAGGTAGAGACAGTGTGGAAAAGGCCTCCGTGGCTGAGAAATAAGCCTAGCTGTATCAACCTTTTCTGGACTCAGAAAAAGGGGAAATGCATTTACCTTTTGCCAACGGAGGGAGTACTTAACAATCCCCATCTTGTTAAAAATCACAATTATCACATCATAGGAGTACTTATCAATCTCCATCTTGTTAAAAATCACAATTATCACATCATGCACTTAAGCTTATAGGATAATTTGGTGTCCTGAGTAGAGGTCACAATAAGGGTTCATGAATAAACATGGCACATCCTGAGGGATATGTTTTACATGCTTGGGGTAATCCTAAGCTGTTTATATAAGACAAAGAGTTTTTTGGCCTGATTCAGTGGCAACGGTAAACAGTTAGGTTACTAGGCAAAATTATGGAACAGTAACTTATATGATAACTGCATGTTACACAAGCGGATGATTGAAAGTTTATTCAATTTGGCAGATTTCTACAACCCTTTGATTGAAGACGAAGAAGAGAACAACACTGTTGTTGAAATTATGTATCCAACAGAACCTCCTGTAAGTGACAGTATTATATTACTTGGATATTGGTATTGGATACCTTTCTGATTGTATTTATTTTGTGTGTATTGATTATTGCTGTCAGATTTTACGCATTTTCTATTGCTGTCAGATTTTACGCATTTTCGTAAGTTCCTTGTGCGTGAATCTGGCTTATATAAAAAGGACTGAAGTGCATCCTATAAACCACTATCAAGTTTGTAGCTTTCTCTTTCTCTCCAAGAATCTTAGTTGGAAGCCAGACTACTCGTGTAAAATTAAGAAGAAAAGCACACAAGCTTGTGCAATAGCCGTTTGAAATGAAAAGGAAAATGTAATAGTAGTGTGCTACAAGCTGACACAAAATAAAGTGGCGGTGTATGTTATGAATCAGGTACTTATTAAAGAAAATGTGTTATGCATCAGGTAGAAATAGGCAAAAAGTTGCAGATATTGACAGCAAACATAGACATGTCATATGAAAGAAAGAAAAGCAAAATGTTGCTTCATCATATCTGAATGAATACTTTCAATATTGTTTAACAACTAATGTTTGAATTCTTATAGTATGCTTACTGTATCTATGACAGGTTGTCTGTGACTTCGACTGGGAAATGGATGTTCTGTCAGTATGTAACTGTCATATGGTCTTCGCATTTTTTAGATACATTTTCTTTCGTTTTGCACTTCAAATTTTGTACTAATTTCATCAAGTACTTTATTATTGAGGCTCACCTACATCTTTGTAAATGGCCAGGAGTTTGTGGAAGAGAAGGTCATGGATGAGGTTTTGCCTGAAGGGGAGAAAGAGGGCTTCAAGGTATCATTTATGAATACACGTTTCGTGTGTATGCCCTGATTGTTGTTCAATGTCCAATATATTTTAGGGAGACTTTGTGATCAAGCAGAAAGAGAGTGTTGAATAATATAATAAGGTAGAGGATTAAAAATATAGCATTTGGGAAGTAAGTGTTATGATCGAACGATTCTAGATTATTAATGAAATATCATAAAATACAAATTTAACAATTAGGTAGCCACCTTATATCTAAATATATATAGGGGAAAGTTTAAATGAGATCGCTCTCATTTGGCATATATGAGGCCAGTTCAAGTCGTAGCCATTGGATCTTCATCTGAGGGCTACAAGGGTGAGTGATGGGTCACACTCACCTACCAACTGATTTGATACCCACCGTCGGATTGGAATCCAACGACCAAAAAGACTGTCTCATGCCCCTTATATGAGAACGATCTCATGTAAACTGGTCTCTCTCTCTCTCTCTCTCTCTCTCTCTCTCTCTATATATATATATATATATATATATATATATATATATATATATATATATCTGAAACCTACCTGATCCCTAATTTGCTCTATATTTTATAATCTGTTCTTCAGGAATTCATCAAGGAAAAAGTTAGAGCAGCGAAAAAGGCTATAAAAGAGGTATTGCATTCTACTTTGTGTCTTGATTCTATTTTCTTGGCCATTATGCTCATGAGAATTGCATGTACACTTTTTGTAGGCAAAGGAGGCCCGTAAGAAGGCAATTGAGGATATGCATGAGGAGAAGGAGGAGGCATATAAATCCATGAAGTTTTACAAATTTTATCCTGTAGGGACACCAGATACTCCTGATGTATCTCCAGTGAAGGTAGTTTTTGGCAAAGATTTTACCTTTTGTGGTTTTTTTTTAAGAAAGACTGAGCTTGCTTTTGTTATAGTAGTATACATTTTTCATGGGCGAATGATTTTTGAAAGACTAGGTTTTCTGAAGAAAGATTAACCTGCTTTGCTTGTTTCCAAAGTACTTGCAGTGCAGCTAGGAATCAGGCTCTACATTCTTCTCGTTTTCTAGTTATTGTTGTTTCTTAGGAACCTAGAAAATGAAAACTTTTCCTTTGTACTCTTGACTATAGTTCTAGCCAATCAGGCTAAACTTTTTTTTTTTTTTATGTTTTGCCATTTTTATCTAACGATGTTGTATTTTTCTGTTCGTGGGAATATTGGCGACAGTCATCTTTCATAAACAGATACTATGGCAAGGCTCACCAGGTCTTTTGATGCTGGTCTTCATCTCCATCAAAATTCGGACTATTTCTTTTGATGAGGTATGTGAAATGTTTCAAGTGCATTCTTATTTAAATAATATAGATTGGCAGGAAGATCTCAGATCATATTGCTGCTGTCGTTGGCCATCTCAGCTTAATAATAGACCTTGCTGGGCGTCTGAGGCATCCTGTGGATGAAGAAACTGCAGTCATGCAGAAAAGGTTTTCCCGCATATTCCAATTGAAATGAGGAGATAGGCTTTCCCGCATATGTTCAAGCAGAAAAGGTTTTCCCTTGCTCATGGGCATCTTCTTTCTGAACATATGCATATTGCTAGTCGTGGATATGAACCAAATTGGTAAAATGGTTTTTGTTTTCTCGTGATCTCTTGAAATTTTTTAGGTCAAACAGAGGAGGTATAATGTATTAAAAAATGTATTTGTTCCTTCAAAGTGAATTAAAGTTTTGTCCAATATGAACTAGAAAGGATGACATTGTAAACAGCAGATCTTCTGCTATTACTGTTTATAATAATTAGTTGAGATTATTTATAGTAACCCACCTCGAGATCACTTAGATTGCGGATGTAACTTGGACTGGGAGCAAAGTTTCACAGTTTTGTTTTAATGGAAGTTTCATTGTTTTCTATTGGCATTGGCAGCATGGCCCGTAGAGGTCAATAATTTTCAATACCAATTTATCTGGTAAATTAATGGCGGTAACATTTCTTCCCTCCATTTATTTAGAAATAGGATGGCTGATGAAGTCGGGGATCCCTATTCCCTACTAATAGGGAAAATTTGAAGTATGATATTCATCTTGTTAATCATCCACAATACTTATTACTCCCTCCGTTCCAAAATAGTGTATATTTGAAAAAAAAATTATTTTTATTAAACCATGAAGCCCACAAGGAAATCACGTGACTCCTTATGCATATCCTATCCAACTTGTATGCTCGTTCACGAACAAGTTCAAGTCAATCCTTAAGTCTTCTCCGAACTAAGTTCATCCTTAAGTCTTCTCCAATTTTTGAAAGAGGAAGTCACGTGATTTAGCACAATGTACACAATATTTTAGAATAGTAAATATTTTCAAATGTACATGGTATTTTGGAACGGATGGAATACACTCCATTTTGCTAAGAACGTTTTGCTGTCTCTCTCATCAAGAGTTATGCTATGTACACACGCCCACTCTTGTCATCACGCTTTGCCTCAACTGGGGATCATATGCCCACACAGGTACATGTGCACTCCTCATCATTCGGTGTTTGGGGTGGACCATATTTCCATTCATCACACCGAGATGGAGTATCAGTATCGCTTTCCCAATTACGTAGTGTAGTATATTCTCAACAAAATAACAAGGAAAAAAATGACAAGCTACATGCATAATTTGATAGGTTGGTTACGTATTCTCTTCGTGTTTCTACACCATTCTAGACCAGTCTACTCTTTCCGTTTTCCTAAATGCTATTTTACCAGACCACGCCGATTAGTTGTTAGATCAAACTAGAGGCTTGTGACATGGGTTGTAGAAGGCACATTCGTGGCTGAAGATTGTAAGTAGGGGTGTTCACGGACCGGACAAACCTCGGACAAAGGTTGTCTGCGTCCGTGTCCGCATAAATTTGTCCGCGAGCATGCTGTCCGTGTCCGTGTCCGCGTGTCCGGCAGACACAGACACGGACACGGACAAATTTCTGATTTTTTAACCCTCCTCCCCCCCTCTTTCCTTCTCCTCCACGGCTCCATCCGCCGCCCTCGCTCCCTCCTCCTCCACCACCCCGCCCCTCCTCTGCGACCGCCCCCCCTCCACCCCGCCGCGACAGCCCCCCTCCACCCCTCCGCGACCGCTTCCCCTCCTCCCCGCCGCGGCGCCACCTCTCCTCCTCTGCGACCGCCGCCATCCTCGCTCCTCCTTCCCGCGGCCCTCCTCCCCGCAGCCCTCCTCGCTCCTCCTTCTTCCTCCCCGCGGCCTTCCTCCACCCCCGCGACCCTCTTCTTTCATCCTCTCCGCCGCGGCGCCGTCCCCCTCCTGGCAGGATCAGAGACTTGGGCGACGGCCGGAAGCCACAGCGCGCCGGAAGACAGGTAAAAAACAGATTTTTATTTTTTTTTGATCCGTCGCCGGTGGTCCTCCTCCGCGACCGCCGGCGACGACCCGAGGACGGCCCCCTCCGTCCTCCCCTCCACGACCGCCCCCCTCCTCCCCCCCACCCCGCCGCCCTCCTCCTCCACCCCGCCGGCCGCCGTCCCTCCTCCACTCCTCCTCGGACCTCGGACAGACGGCTGTCCGAGGTCACTTGGCCGTGTCCGTGGCCGAAATCCACGGACGACTCTTCTCGGCGCGAACACGGCCACGGACACCTCGGACGCGGCCGGCCGCGAACAGCCCTAATTGTAAGTGGGCCCTTTAGAGTTCCTATCCTACAAGTAGAACAGAATCTCTTACATGAGAGGGACTTGATCGTTCTTGGCTTAAGATGTTTGGAAAAACTCTAATTACCATGGGACTTACCTCTTGAGATTCATATTTTCCTCACCAAAACAGTCTTTTTGACAGCAAAAAGACAGATGAAGCGACATCAAATAAGTCCCCTTGGACGTATAGCTGGCTCCACTCTTAGACATATAAGCCTGTAACTATATGTAATTTATGAATTATGACCTGATCAAGTAATCCCCTGCCTTTGTAAGAGCTCGGAACCCTTTGTATGGCCGATTTGGTGCATTCAATATATCCAACTTGTCGATTTGCAAGCCTGAGAGAGCAACACCCATGATCTTGAAACTTACTTGGAATGTTGGGAAAACATGTAACCGATTTAAACCCGTAGTAAGTGATAGTGTTCCTGTGAGAGATGGGGTTTTATCTTTGGGTATCCCTCCAATTGACCAGAAGCACTCCTGTGACATGAAGAAAGTTTTCTAATGTAGTTCAGCAAAAATGGTCCTGCAAAGATGATTTCTTGTTTACAATGCACTTCTGATAATCTATAATTAAATTCAATGAAACAGTTTCTTGCCACCTTATTGGAAAGAATATCTACTGTTCCATGGTTTGAAGTCAAATCTGCAGATGAAAAACAAGGTGGCAGCTGAAACTGCACAGATATGCCATCAACTGTCTTTCCTGGATCATTTCGTATGCCCACTAACACATTGACACGACAAGTTCCAGCATCTGATGTTAGCTGTGGCTTTACATAGATTGGAGTGTTCTTCAGCTTTTTAACCCTGTTTTGATCAGTAAGTATACATAATTATATCGACGTAAACAAAGGTAGTACAATTTACAGGAAATGATCTCAGATGCAACAAGCTAATCACAATGAAAATTGCATAAACTTGGACCTTAAAAACAGACCTGTAACTCATGAGCTTAAATTGTCCATCAGGGGGAACAAATGACAAAATTTGATGCGATTCCCATGGCCGGATTCGAACACAAGGGTGAAACCGCACATCATTTAAAATTGAGGGGTTGGCAAAAGAAAGTGTCAAATCAGGAAGTCCAGAGAGGTGAGAGTTGACTTGAACTTCGCCATAAATTTCACATTTAGTTAAAATTCCATCTCTGAAACAACGAAGCAATCAAAGAAAACAGTTAACTTCTAAAGCATCAGCAACTCAATCTCTTCTTAATACCGTTTTACTAGCCTTTTGTAAAGTTTGAACAATTTCTAATAGTAACCAACCACAATTTAGCTGCTATAAAATCTTGATTTAGCCATATGTAGCGGTCAAAACGCATGTCACCAATTCTCTCGTAAAAAAAAGAATATATTAAGACGTGAATATTTTGTGTTAGATGAGTGCAAAATAGGAACCCACTTAATGTGACTACATCAACCCCTTAATTCATGTCTGTTTTCATCATTATTAACGACATTAATTTGCATTAAACATGTTTATGATAAGAAAAAAAAATAATAGTGCACAAGAAATCTTTAAAAAGGACCTGCTAATAATGACATCCATTTCCTCTACTTGATCAACATAAACTTCACTATTGGCATGTTTTAGGCCAGTTGTCCTCCATGGTACATTGGATGCTGTGGCACCAGGAAGGGTGCTACTCATATTTGATGTATTACCAGTCACAACACTCAAAACTTTGCTAACAATATTTGGTGGCGCTATCATCTGCCTCAAGATGTTTGGTTCAGTTGTCAGAGGAAAACCATTGTCCATCATCTCATCCAAAATCTGCACAGGTGTATTAAAAAGTTATCCTCTAAGTTGTGGAAAGACTATGTTTTATGCATCTTAATGACAATGCAGCATGAACCACAATTACTTGCAGCAACAAGAATCATCATCGCTACAGCAATTTCAAATATGATGCACTATAAGTACCCACCCTTTTGTTGATAAATTAAAAAACAGGCACTGAGTCAATATTGAAGTGAATTCATAACTGAATAAGACTGAAAAATAAATTAAAGAACAAGCAAGATTAACTACTAATTGAATCAGAGTCTCATATACTTGTCTTTCTGATAGCTACCAAATCGTACTGTAAGACATCTACATTCAATAAGAACAATTTACTTAGGCCTTGTTTATAGATCTGGGCACATCCATGAGATCTCAATCCCATGGCTCACGGTGCGCCATGGAGTATATTTGCAGCCATGAAATATGCAGCTGAGCACATATCAACTTTTTTCCATTCACTTAAGAACAGAAGTGTTAGATTTGTGTTTTAATCTATGGTACGCATACATTGTCTTCCTCATGTAGACTCTAGATTCAAATGTCATTTTCATAATTATGCAATTACAGCAGTAATAGAAGACAGTGCATAAACTGCCGATTCTAAAGTATGTAATTGCTTACTGATAAGCACTTAGGCAATTACCTCGTATACAATAACAAAATTATCTTTAATTAGGTCTTCATTCAAGCCTCCAAAATAATCTGAAAGAACATCAGCCACTCTGCAAAGAAACTGTACAACTTACATCAGCCATAAGTAGCAATCGAACCAATTTATTCAATCAGCACAGGAGTAGGGAAGGACAATTATTGTAAAATACACAATCAGGATTCTAAAAGGAAGATAAACAGGATTCAATAAGGTCTAATCAAATCAGAAAGTCATGCTATCATTGCATCATAGAACATTTAGAGGCATATGGGTTTGATGTACCCAATTATAACAAGAAATTCAGGTCTTTCTCAAGCAATCCACTAAAATATACTATTCACAACAGGTTGATGATTTTTTATACGTCAAATCATATGCAAGTCTTAATGTTGTGCATTAAAGGTGTCTTAGAATGCTTATGGCTAAGCTCTTGTGAAAATCTTACCTCAATCCCCATTAAAGGTGGCATTTCAACCTGCGAACATGCTAAGAATGTGATTCCCTCTCGAACAATTTGGAAAAGATAATGTGTGGGGGAAGCAATAACTGGCAGCAGCTGCGTGCAATAAAAATGACATCACAAACTTATAAAATTGCAAGAGGGGATATTGCACGACAGACAAATATTAAAAAAAACACAAGAAGGCAATCACTTGAGGGAGTAAGGGAGAGTTTTGGCACTTAAGTTTCCTCTAAAAGGCATATCGAGAAAGCAAATTATGAGTGAATGGTCTTCCTTAAATTTGTGAGAGCATCAATCCGTATGTACCTTGGATGGATCCCCACGGGCAATAGCCTGCTCCCAAAACCACACGCAGATGGATCTATCCACATGATGAGCACTCAGCTGCTTCTCCAATATCACTTCCCTGCCACATTGCAGCCAACACCACTTCCCGATTAGTGCCATCTCATAAACCATATACTCCCTCTGTCCACGTCCTAAAAAGTGGGTAGTGTAATTTGAAACTACCCACTTTTTTAGTATGTGGCAGGTATTTTAGGACGGAGGGAGTATAATTCTCATGTTGCAAATAATAAAAAAAAACTGCATAAAGCTTAAATTCTGAGATAGAATTATAGTAACAAAGCAAGGTTTTAGTGCGAAATTCGAGTGATAAATTCAGGATTAGAGAACTCATAATAGGATTTAGACAAATAGGGTCACTAATAGATTAATTTGAAAGACTTCCCCCGTCCCATGTTAATTGCTCCATTCACAATACTAGTGAACTTTGTTGAATGGTACCCAGCAACTACTTTTCACCGATTCCAAAGGTACCCAACCAATTAAGTTGAGCCAAATGGAGCTATCAATATGGACAAATTTGTAGTTTTTAAATGGAGCTATTAATATGAAACAGAGGGAGTACAAGAAACCTTCTGAATTGTAAAGTGTAAGAAAAAATGTCACAAGTTGAAGCTGTTAAGAGCTCGCCATCGCAAGAGATGCCCACAAACAGATATTCGAAACTGTTTGTGGATCTGGAGATGAAGCAAGCCTTTCTAATAAAGATAGTCATAACACAATCAAGATGTTCTAATTACGTCAAATTGACAAATGGTAGATAAAAATAGCACAATTAAGAACTTAAAAGAAAAAGAGGATGAAATGTTAAAAGTGAGAAAGAAAAGGATGATTACCCGGAATCCGAGAGAACGAAGATGCATTGCAACATTTGGGCGACCTAGATCGATGGAATCCCTGGAATCTGTTGTGGCGGGAAGAGATCGGAAAGCAATCCGGACCAAAAGGCACGAAGAAGGCTGAGTGACACATCGATGGTGCGACCCCTCTTTGGGATTGATCTCATGGACCGGGTCGGCACACGGCCTACTTACTACCAAGTGTTTGAGCCCGGTTCAGGCCAGTGTTGCCAAAATTCTCAAAATTCATCGTTTCGAGTTTCAACTCGTATAAATTCTCAAAGTTCAGGTGCATCGTGTGCTCGAACACATGATAATAGTAGCCCGAAACTTAAACTTACAGCAGTAAAAAAATTATACTCGGACCCATACGGAGGTCTGATCAGTTCAAGAAGCGATTCCCAATTTATAAACCACAGCTCCATAAGTGAATCCGTCCGGAGTCTGTTTCAGTTGTTTAATACTCCCTCCGTCTTATTTTAGATGCTCCATCGGGAAAAAGTCTTAAAATAGATGTTCCGTCTACCTCAAATTTTAGTGGATTCTAAACCTTTTCCTTCCCCGGATCAGTCTCCTAGCTGTGATCTACACCATTCAACAAAAATCAATTTTTTTTCCAGATGGATCTATTAAAATGGGACAGCGGGAGTTAGATACCCCCCAGTAGGAAAAATAGTTTGAGTACAAATGGTGATGGCCTAAGCGGTGGAGTATTACTTGAATTTTCTTCAAAATGGTATTACACTATCTAAGTCATACGATAATACTCCATCCAAAAATATGTCCTAATTAGAAAGCCAAACTGAACTGATTTTAGTTCATTTTGGTTTTCTAATGAGGACACACATCTTTTTGGACGGAGTGAGTATAAATGAAGATCCAAAATTTCTTAGAAGTCGAGCTACAAAATAGTACTCCCAAGCTCATCTGGTTGTGGAAAAATACGGGTCCAACATTGCATGGTTGTCTGCTCCCTCAAGGCAAAAAAAGCACAAATGAGGAACCAAAGAACTCTTTTTACTACAGGCCTTAGAGTCTAATAAAATTCACTCATTTTGCAATGCAAACAAGCTTCATTGGCCGGAAAGTTTACTGTGAGTTCAATAAATTTCTTCAGAAGTCACATATTGACCTTGCTCCCTCTTAGAGGGTGTCAATCCTTGAACATACCGCTATGGAGAGGATCGACAGATGGAGGAAGTAGCCACTACTACTAGGCATCAATTTCAGATGCGCTGTCATATGAAGCTGTTTCAACTCTAACCATCCAGGCTTGGTGGACGGAGAACTCAAACCTCTAACCGAGGCAAAAAAATTTATAGCATTGCTAAATGAGCAATACTGAAAAAAAAAATCCTATACTCAGTACAACTGTAACAATATATGCAATTTCTCACGTGTTTCTTGAGGAATATAAGAAACAGTAAATGATAACTGGACTGAATGCAGGGGTCATTTTGTATGCATGTAACATTGAAATTGTTAAAAATAGATGGAACATAAAAAACGGATTCTACAATATTCTACAAAAGTTCAAAATGTCAATTCTCCATATATAGCAAGTTCTTTTGGAAAGCAAGAGACCAGCATTTGATCAGCCATACTCTTCCTTCACATGCTGCTGGTGTAAACTGCCCCCACAATATTCTCTATGAACTCAAACAACACTAAAGGCTGATTGTATGGTTGATGACATCCGGGAAGCAAGGGTCTGAGTAGCAAAGGCTTGCAGTTGCTTTTTGGCATCTGTATTAACAAATAGATCAGAAAATCAGTCAAATTAACTGCTACTAAAAACAAATGCATTAGGCATTTGGCTACTGTTATGAGTCTCATTAATCACATGCAAGGCTCCTGTTGACTTTATGATAGCTGTTAAATTACTCCAAAAGAAGATTTGCAATGTCTTCCGAGAACAAAATAAAATACCCTTGCATAAACAAACCCTAGAAAATTTTCTGGTCATAATAGCAAAGAAGAAACAACATAAACCATCCAATAAAAGTCAATTACTAACTGGATAATCATGGAACCCGTAATTAATCGAATGTAAGATTTATACAATCTTTTAGTATCATTTTGCTTGTTCTATACCATTTATTCTCCTACCCACATCTCCTTTATGTATCTGTGTCGTATTATTCTACCTTGAATATATAGAAACTTGGGGACCACGGTTGAATTTTGAAAAAGATTGTTGGGTGATTCCAATTTAACATCATCAAAGCCATTCCTTACAGTCAATGGAATGCTCAAGATGAGGTCTAAAGCAATCTCACTGTTCGCATCCTTTTACCCCAGCTTCCCATCCCAACAAAGTCTAAAGCTCAAAATTTATTTTCCCCCTTCCATCCATCTAAATAGTCTTCACTTCCAAAGATATAGTAATCCTCTATCAGACCAAATCCTTGACTGGAAACCAAGTCTCCGACTATTATTTTCTCCCACAGTTTTTTTCTCTTTGACCCCTAGCTCCACACTTTTTATCCTTATGCCACAGGTTTTACCCTTTCTTTGCCCAAAAAAGTCCATGAATGGGTCAATCTGTAACATCTTAGATTGATTACTGAACAACATAACCGAATGCATATACCACTAACCCCATTCTTCATTACCGGCACCCCAAATAGACCTTACAATATACAGTGGTGCTGTGAGTATGGCTCCAAATAAATCCTTTGTTATACAATCTTTTACAGCTAAAAGACAAAGTGTAGCAAAAGGAGGTATAAATCCATGACAAGGTTGTGGATTCATACCTTTGCGGCATTTAGTAAATCCAACAATGTTTGCAATACTGAGGCTCAAACAGACTCCAACTACCAGAAGATAATCAGCTTGAAATCTTATGAGCGAAAAAATTCCAAGGAATATCCATGCAACTGCCTGAAAAGAACAAAATTTGCAGCCTTAATAAACTGCTTATACAGTCTTGCATTCTTCCCAATTAACCATTGAAGTCAACTAAGGCACAATCAACCTGTTCAGGTTTATTTATGGTTTAACTCTACTTACTGTGAGGTAAAGAGTCCACCAAAAGAGCCATGAATCTTTTTTGTTCATACGAGCCAAAGACTATAAAAACCAATACAACCAAAGTTTATATACAATCGTAGAAACAAAAGAAGTTGGTAATAATAGCCAATTAAGAAAATTAACATAATCATATGAATAAAAATAATTACCTCTTGGTCGAGGCATTCAAACTTCCAGACACTCTCACCTTGATCATCTATTTCATTCCACCACCTGAGACCTACCAGTATCCGTCCACTCACATTCTTCACAACCCAAAAGTCAAGCGCAGCAAGAACCACCGTCACCACAAATATGATGACAAAGCTATCAAAGAAAAGCGCCGAAAGAATATAAAAGGCCAGAGCTGCAGCCTGCAACAGCCCCATCAGAGTCAGACCTACTCAGATAAAAATTATAATAGAGCATGAATTGCTTAAAATAGTAAATTGCTATACTGAACCTTGAAGAGCACGTGAAAGAAGCATGTCTTAGGGTTCGCATAATTTTCTGCTGGAGGCTGCATAAGAACAAGCGGTTCCAGTTAATCAGTCTACAGATATACACATTCTGAGGAAAGACACAAGTACAAACCACAATGCCCAAATGAAGAATCAATCTAAAAAAAATGATCTGCATTATAGCAGCAACACATTAAGACTTAAGCAGGCCAAAATAATTCAGCCCAATTTCGTTTCATTTCCCATCCAAAATCCAATAATCTGCAGATCCATCAAATAATCCATTAACTTAATCAACGCTTAAAATTCTTCTCAAGTACATGACGCAGTATCACCATACTTCTCCCAGAAGCAATAGATTAATTAGATCCAAGTCATGATAATCAAACTGCATTTCAATATTTTTCAAATCACGAAATCATAATCATAATCACAATCAAGTACCACCTTTTTCCCAACTATTTGGGGCCGGCGACATGGATCTTACTTTTCCATTAGGCCTGTTTTGGAATACCTCTTTTGTAAGAGATAATAAAGTCAAATTTTTTTATTAACTCCATCCACGTTTTCATATATCTCCCTCTCCCTCTTTTGACATCATTTATATGCATCACTTCAGGCATCTATTGATCTTCTTGATATATGCTCATACCAACGTAACGTATATTCCCTCAGCTTCTCCGGAGGGGCTACACCTAAACTCTCACGAATATATTCATTCCTAATCCCATCTCTCCTATTTATCCCATTCATCCACCCTAACATTCTATTTCAGCTCAATTCAATTTCAGCTAAATCCGGATCTGGATGATAGAGAAAAAACTAAAAAAAGATCCATGGAAGATAAACGATCGTATTTCTGAACAATTTTATTATATTTCCTAACGGGAAAAATTCAGATGAGAAAAATCAAGAGATGACAGACCTGGTTGGGATCCATAATGAGGAAACGCTATCGGATTAGCACTAGAAAATCACAAACTCCAAATCCATCAAGGAGCCAAGACAACCAAGAGCCTCTCTCTCTCTCTTTACGCGGGTGGGAAACGTCAAGTCCCCCTCGAGCTCTGCCAGATCTATTCTCCGGTTCGTGGCCCAGTCCTCCTGACCCCGACCCCATCCCACAATTTTTCTGTTTCGAACCGGCTGACGCGACCCGGAGGCGTTGATAACCCGGAGTCCACCTGACCCGCAAGGTTCAACTTTCAACGCATGTCAAAATATACTGATTTTTTTTTGTTTGATGTAATTTTGATACAAATTCTATAATGTATGATCTAGACTCTAGTGATATATGTTTTCTAGTGAGCCATTGCAACAAATGATATGTGCTCACCTTGAGAACGAACTTGCCAATATCACTATTGACCTAGAGTGACTCTAGTTTGGTTCTAGTAGCCAAACTATAAAGAAATCTGATGGAGTAGAAAGTGAGAATGTGGAGTTCTGACAGAAAATCGGAGTAAAATGATGAAGTTCCTAGAGTGCACACTTTTGGGTTGGTTTTGATCACTTCTGATGTGTTGACGGCAAGAAACCAATGTCAAAATAAGGGGTGTATTGCATAGTCTTTTGACGGGGATCTGAAAATATTTTTTGTGGTATCTTTGTTTTCTTTCTTCTTTTTTTGTAAAAAAATGAATGGATGTCCGTCTCTTTTGTAGTGCTATTTGTTGATTCTTGTGAAGTCTTGCTTAGAAGTATGGTATGTGAGTAGTGAAAACTATTCAGAATGTTCGTTCAGTTACATTTAACATGAATACCTAATGCAATTGACTCCAGACCTAAGGTGCATCCCTACGGAAAATGTGAATTTTGTAATTTGTATCCCAGGCATAAAAATATGAAACCACTATAAATTGTGCACCATGACTGGTGATATTATGAACACGTATCAACGCTCTTTCCATTGTACAGACAATACCTTAATTTTTTTGTTGCATGTTGGGTGTCCCTGGCACACAACTCGAGGGCGATAAGGAACTGTCGATCTCGTAGATCGAATGTTTTACGCGTGCACTCAATTATTTGGTTGATGTCAAACTGCTAGAGCGCACACATAAAGCAACGGAGAGGTCCTGAAGATCGATGGCGCGCTGGCACAAGACTGCATGGTCAGGCCATTACACCCAATAATTGCAAATGCCAATTAAATAATTTTCTATGAATATCATGCCACATCAGCTGAAAGGGGAGCTGAACTAAGGGGCTGTTTGGATAGTGAAAGAGTAATGAATGTGAAATTAAATTCAGGTGAAAAAATTCATTGACTTTCATGATGAATGTGAAATTCGTTTGGATAGTGAAATTCTTAATATGAATGTAATTGATCATGTGTTTGGATAGTGAATGTGATACAGTAAGTAAAATTTTAAAACATGACTATTTTACCCCTGTATGACCTCTTTTCTACATTCCGTCCGACATTAGTAATACCATATGATTTTTCCAAATGTATTGATTTTAGTTTAATTTGGAAAACTAAATGTTGATACAAATTTTGGACGGAGGGAGTACTGTTCATCAATCATGATGAGGGTAGAATTGTATTTTTGTAGATGACTTGAATTCACTTTCAGGTAAAAGTCCTCATGAGAACTTTCACCTGAAAGTACTCTTTCACTCTGAATTTGTTCTTTCAGGTGAATTCATCTGAAATTCACCCAAGAAACATGTTTCACCTTTTTCACGTGAAAGAGGGCTGAATTGACAGTGAATTCAACCCTTTTTCACTATCCAAACAGCCCCTAAGAAAAGGGAGCATAATTATTCTGGAAGGTACAAGTCCAAACTCAGTGCAGCCTTGCTTCCATTGCTTTCGGCGGTCCGAGCAGTTGCATCACAAATTTAGGGGCCTCACGATCCCAATTAGATAAGCGGGACCTTCTTACCAGATTAGTTACTGCACCTCATATATGAGGCCTACCAAGGATTGCTTCACCTGCTCTATCGACTACAGAAGCGAGGAGACAGGACGACTTTCCCATGCCTGATTTCATAGTAAATTAATACTTGTGGAAAAAGGAAAGGGACCAATGCCAGTCCAACCCATTTCCACATCACACTCTCTTTACGTAACTCGTCTGTTCACCTCCCAAAGAAAGCCAAGCCAAAAGGTCGGTGCGACGTGGGATCTCCTAGTTGGCCGCATCCATACTAACATGAATCCCAGCCATGACTCCACTCACCGTCCTTGGAGTGCCTTTTGATCGTCGAGAATAAAGGCAAGAATCCCAAACATGCAAGCAAAGCATTTCGAGAATCTTCACAAACATATAAGAACAAGGTGCTTCCATCTCATTAGCACCAAGTCATTCAACTGTCACATCTCTTTTACTCCTCAGTACCAATCAGGAGAGAGGCTCTTCAAGAAAGCTTTGCAAGTTGAGAGTGGTGATGTTATTATGTCATTTTTTTTTCTTTGTAGCTGTAGAGGCTAGAGAGTATTTTGGTTTTGGTTTAGCCTTACAATCAATCTGTGGTCTTGTGAGAACTTCCAGTTTGTATCACAACCATTTCTTAAGCACTGAAGTTTATGATGAGATTTGAAGCTGTTATTTGCGGTCAGTGATTGTTCTTATTGGGCAAACTGTCAACTAATGGGATTGGTTTATTTAATCTAACTACTTTAAAAAGTACCGACTGTATTTTAATTTATCAATCAGAATTTTCAGCAAATGATCATCTAAATTTGTTTACGATTGTGACTAAGTGTTAACTGCGAATAGATTAATTAATATGTTAGCGAACATACATGGTATTTTATAGAGGATGAGACATTTTGTCACCCCTTGGCCAATTATGCCCTTGTTACTTTAAATTTGCAATTTAGATGTAATAAATAATAGTTTATAGGGGTAAATTTGATAAATAAATAATTATAACATTAATTACAGATAATTAATGACATTATTTCCACCCATTCTCCATAATAAAGTGATATTTATGACTATAAATGAGCTTTTAAGATTCATGTATTCTAGTACCTCTATGCTCAAATTCTATTTACCACATATCTATTGTTTTATATTACCTACATCTGAAATTATTATTACCATAAAGTTTTCCAAAATAAATTATTTTAATTAATTATGAAAATCCTTATGATAATGATAATTCGGGACGGAGGGAGTAATGGACTAGCCCGTGATCATGCAAAACTCCTAGTACCCAAAAAAGGGGAAGTAACAAACTAGTATAGGATCAGCTGAATGGCCTTAGGAAATTCTGAATTCGGACCAAAAACTGGTGTATACTTGCTACACGTTTAGTATTCCATCAGAGGAACCTATGTATGCAAAGGATCTCATTTATACGTAAATTAACATTGTGCGGCCGTGTATACCACCAGCAACCCGCAAGCGGGTTTGCTAGCACCTGCCTGCCCCAATCACACGAGCTGTACAGTCATGACGAACTGTACGGTTTTGAACTCGCGATCTGACAGCTCGTGAAGCCTCGCATGTTAACTGTTTTTCGTAGGGTGCGTTTGGAAATTGATAGGGAAATGTGAAAAAAAAAATTAGCCTGAAAATTTTCAGGGTGATTTGTTAGTATTTTTTCGATTGTGAAAAACTCGTTTGGGAATATGAAATTAATTATATTTTTAGCCTTAAAAAATCAGCCTAACTCCTGATTGGTAACTTGTGTTTGAGAACCTGAAAAAAAAAATCAAGTATGACTTATATTTGACGGAGTAGGTAAAAAATATTTATTTTGGGTGACGGCAGTGGCGACGAGAGGGCAGTGGGAGGTGATGAAGTGATGAAGAGAAAATTTTCATGTTGATGTTCATTAGAATGAGAATCAGCATTTTAACATTTTTTTTGGTGTGATTTACTGATTTTTTTCAGTTTTCATCATCATGAGTGAATTTTCCATATCAATTTCAGTTTTCAAATGCAATGACAGCTGATAGGTGAAAATTTTCACCTATCACCATCAGCAGCTCTTGTTAGCTCTTTCACTAGGCAAACAGTTTTCACCTCAATCAGCCCCTTTCAGCCTAATTTTCTTTCAGTTTTTCGGTAACCAAACATCACCCTTAAAAGAGTTGTAACAAAGAATGATATCAACTTGAATAGTTGCCAAAAAAGATATCAAAGTTAATTGACATTTTTAAGTAACAGCTCAGAGTTACTAGCCACATCACCCCCTCTGTGAGCACAATCCCATAGTCAAAATGAGTTTCCATCAACGTTAAAAATGGAATTTTTTCACATATGACCTGGCGCCAACTTTTAGATTCCCATATTACCTGATTTTTCCCGTGAAATTCTATATGACCTGGAATCAGCACCTATAGTACCAAAAATGCCCTTCTTTTACATTTTTTGTGCTTTTTGTATATGAAATGCTTCATTCTTTCCAAAATCAGCGACTTACAGGAGCATCAAGTTGGGGAAGAAGACCTTCTGGCAAAGGTCCGTTCATCATCGCAGTTCAAACCACCACCGGCGCCGTCCAACCAGGAAAAAAATAAAATTTCATGCCCCAAAACTGTAAAAACAGCGGAAAAGACGAGAAAAAATCAATGATGAAGGAACTTTGATGTAAGAGCAGCGGGGAAGCCCTCCCAACTATAAAAATTAAGATCTACATGTAAAGAAACACATATAAAGATCACCCATTAGTGTTGGACTGCTCCTGGACATGAAATAAGAGGAAAAAAATGGGAAAAAAATGTGAAATACTCGTCGGTGAGTGACAAGTTCAATTTATATATCTTTCTGTGATCCTAATGAAGTGGAAGAGGAGGAAAAATAAGGAATAACGCAAAAAAATAGACAAAAACGGATGAAAAATTACCGAGTTATCACATTTTGAAAATTCATATTTTATCGTGTCGTTGAAGATACGAAAAATATCCAAGTCGTATCTCCAAAGACACGACTTGAATATTTATCGTGTCTTCGACGACACGATAAAATGGGAATGTTTAAAATGTCATAACTCGCTTATTTTTTTTATCCGTTTTGTCCTTTTTTTGCGTTCTTCCTTACTTTTCCTCCTCTTCCACCTCATTAAGATATATTAAGATGAAAGAAGAAGAAAAAATAAGAAGAAATAACTTTCTTCTTATTTTTTCTTCTTCTTTCATCCTACTATATATTCATGAGGTGGAAGAAGAGGAAAAATATGGAATAACGCAAAAAATGGGCAAAATGGATAAAAATGAGCTAGTTATGACATTTTGAAAATTTTAGTAAAATCGTGTCTTGAAAGATACGACTTGCAGTAAAATCGTGTCGTCGAGTACATGAGTTGAAATTGAATTAAGGCTGCAACTTTCCTTCTTAGAAAGTTAATTAAGAAAGGAATGCATTTACCTTTGGACACCTTTCTAATGACACAGTTACATAATCAACTAAAGATCATTACGAGGTAGTGTAACTGATGTGCTAGAAGGTAGCGTTTATGGTTAACAGAATCTTCCTAAACCTGCCATTGCGGTAGACCGAATCCTTCCAACCTCAGTATTATCAAAAATTGAGATGGTAAGACGAACTGGGTTTAACACAGCCAGATGTACGGCTATCATGCATCAGGATGAGCAAAAAAAATTTAGACTTCAAATACAATGGCCAACTATCAAAGAACAATGGACATCATCAATATGAGACACCAAAGGAGATAAACATTTCTCAAAAGTTCATTTCTATGGTCATCTATCTTGGTCCCTCTCACTCATCCTCTTTCAGGTAGTTAGTTACAAGCTCCAGGTATCAGCCTTCTCCTTGCTCACTTGAAACAGAAGCTTAACTCATCCAATTGCTTCAGAACTCCTCTATAAACTGCAACTTACTATCAATCCTTTTACAAAAATAATTATCTTATATCATCTCATTTCTACAGAGCCCAATCATCTTAGGATTTTTCAAGACCCTTAATTTTAATTCACGTCGTGTACTC
This sequence comes from Houttuynia cordata, assembly GCA_039654745.1. Classification (NCBI taxonomy): domain Eukaryota; kingdom Viridiplantae; phylum Streptophyta; class Magnoliopsida; order Piperales; family Saururaceae; genus Houttuynia; species Houttuynia cordata. The sequence continues at coordinate 37,272,543 of CM077503.1, forward strand.
GACGACATGATTTTACTGCAAGTCGTGTCTTTCAAGACACGATTTTACTGGAATTTTCAAAATGTGATAACTCGCTAATTTTTTATCTGCTTTTGCCCTTTTTTTTTGCGTTCTTCCTTATTTTTCCTCCTCTTCCACCTCATGAAGATATATTAGGATGAAAGAAGAAGAAAAAATAAGAAGAAAGAAAAAATAAAAACTTTTCGGCGAAGAGCTTCCACTTTCTTTTTTCTTATTATTTTTTCTTCTTCTTTCATCCTAATATATCTTAATAAGGTGGAAGAGGATGAAAAATAAAGAAGAACGCAAAAAAATGGATAAAAACGGATAAAAAAAATGAGCGAGTTATGATATTTTAAACATTCCTATTTTATCGTGTTGTCAAAGACACGATAAATATTCAAGTCGTGTCTTTGACACACGATAAAATAGGAATTTTCAAAATGTGATAACTCACTCATTTTTCATCCGTTTTTGCCCATTTTTTTTACGTTCTTCTTTATTTTTCCTCCTCTTCCACTTCATTAGTATCACAGAAAAATATATAAATTAAACTTGTCACTCGCCGATGAGTATTTCACGCTTTTGTCCATTTTTATCCTCTTATTTCATGTCCAGGAGCGGTCCAACACCAATGAGTGATTTTTATATGTGTTTCTTTACATATAGATCTTAATTTTTATAGTTGGGAGGGCTTCCCCGCCGCTCTTACATAAAAATCCCTCCATCCCATTTATTTTCCCATTTTTTGGCGCGAAGATTACCTTTCTCGATTTGGACGGCGCCGACCCCGGCGATGATATGGGCAGAGATGCCGGACGGAACGCGAGCTTCTCCGGGTACCTCCTCAGATTCCAGGTAATATGGAAAAACGCAGAGTGTGGGTGCTTATACCTAAACCTAAGAGTATTTTGGGTACTTTCTGGGTCATATGGAAGAAAGAAAAAGATTTCGAATAATATGAGAAACCGAAAGTTTGCGCCAGCTCATATGTAAAGAGCTCTAAAAAATATCCATCAAATTGCTTGGGTTTTCTGTTTTTTTGGTCTATATGTAATGTAACGGGGGTATTGGCGTGATGGCCAGCTTCTCTATCAAAAGTCCTAAGTTAACACTCCACTTGGGATTTATCCTATTTTACCCAATTTGTACGATGGGTGGTTATTGTATGTGCCCCCGAGGGGAATGTCAGCAGGGTACGGCCAAAAAAGAGTCAGACACCCCTTGTTACGAAGAAAAAAAAGAACTGGTCCCTCAATAAACAGAGTGAAAAGGCCAAAAAAAAAACAAACGGAGCCCGAATTTGCAAGTTTGGCAAGTCGTCTACGACTCGACATGAATGCTTACAGCCCTGGTTTGTTTGAGATTTTGTTTTCAAAGTTGCAGCCCTTCCTACCTTGGACATTTCACCATCATCCTCTTCTTATACTGTATGCACATCTCTGGGACAGAGGACCATTCCCTCTCGTCGGTTTGATCTTCATGGATAGACTACTCCGGGACTGGGCAAACCTCTCGCCCGACATCCTTCGCCTGATCGCCAAGCTCCTCAACTCCGCTGCCGACTTCATCCGCTTCGGCGCTGTTTGCCACTCATGGCAGGCCGTGGCAACCCAATCTAACTACACACCCTATTCGCTCTACCAACTTCCATGGCTCCTCCTCCCGGATAGCAAGGCCGCCGCCGCCAACACTTTGGCCTTCTACGTCCTCTCCACTAAGAAGCTTGTCAAGCTCAAGATCCCGGACGTTGGCAATCATCGAGTCTGCGGAGCCTCCAGCGGCTGGCTCATCACCACCAAGGATGGCCCCACGCCAGAGCTGCTCAACCCCTTGTCCGGTGCCATCTTCTCACTGCCCCTGCCGCCAACTTCCTCGCTTTTCCGCAAGATCGTCCTTTCCCCTGCCATGACAGCCGTGGCGATCCACGGCAAGCGACTCGCCTTCGCGAGAGCCGGTGACGAGGAGTGGACGAGCATGGAGCTGGACCTTGTCGGGGACTACGTACGGGACGTTGTTTGCTACATGGACGGGTTCTACGTCCTGACCTACTTGCAGATGGTCGTGGCCTGCGATTTCGGTCGGGCAGGATCCGAGGAACCGCCTAGGATGGCCAGAGTGGGCCGGATCCCTCGTGTGCCTCAACTGGCCGACAATCTATGCAGCCTCAGCGATGGGGTCCACATAGTGGATTCAGAGGGGGAATTGCTGGCCGTGGTCAGGTACATGAAGGTCTCCCTGAGCTTGAACTTGAACAATGATGAAAATGAGCATTGGTTCCAGGTGTTCAAGTTGAAGGCGCGAGATGGGGACCTGAAAGCAAGATGGGTGGAGGTGAAGAACTTGGGGAAGAGGGCACTGTTTGTGAGCTCTGGTGCTTGCATGTCCTTGTCCGCCAAGCTGTCCGGATGCAGGGAGAACTCCATTTATTTCTTCCATGGCCATTATCCTAGAATTGAGGTATTTAGCTTGGAAAGTAGGAGTGTCGTTGATTGCTATAGTTTGGGCGATCCTTTGATTGATTATGGTCGTAATCCGTATAAGAGCCTGTACTGGGTCACCCCAATCTTGTGGTAATCTTGTTTTTGTTGAAGGGATCAAATGCGGCCGACCACAAATTGTTGGGAAAATCTGCATAATGGGCCATGGCCTGATGTTTCTTATGTTTATGATTTATGTTCCTGTCTAGTATCTACTAGTCTTGTAGTGTTATTTAAGATGGAAGCATTGACCAAATTACGGGAATGAGAATCCAAATGAAGAAATGAGATAAAAAGAAAAAGATGAGGGCATTCACAATGGCTAGAAAGTGTAAGAGACTTCATTGGTGTATTTGATTCGTTTAGGAAAATGATATTTATACATCACTTTTCCTACACATTTCCATACACAGCTGATGTGTATGAAAATGAGTGGGTGAAGTGATGTGGGGACATCACTTCACCCACTCATTTCCATACACATCAGCTGTGTATGGAAATGTGTAGGAAAAGTGATATAGGGCTATCACTGTCCGTTGGTTTATACCAGATTTTTCCTAAAAGATGGCGGGAGTTGCTTAAAAAACAAGAGGAATGCCCCCTTGTTGATTCATTATTTTTGTTATGTATTTTTACCAAAATTTTAGGGAATTTAGCGTCGTTTGTACTGAAAATTGTCAGCACCTTATTAGCTTCTCTGGTGTTTAATTTTGTTTACATGTTGTGTAATCCAAGTCGAATTACATTGTGCTCATGACATCTATGACAAATTAGGAGTGGTCCCTCCATCCAGTCCTACTGCAGGCAGGCTCAGTTATACTTGGTTAATTTGTTGTTTGCCAACTTCCCACAATGCGTACATGGCAGATAGATGGCATGCCCGATGCATTCACTAATTTCTCCCCAGGGAGGCAGCATGTTATAGCAGCTATCAAAATACGATCTGCACGTTACAAGTTGTGAGGAAATGCCAAGATGATCAACCTTACTTCCATTATCTACAGCAGCTTCATAAGAACATGATCAGCTGTCCAGTTGACATCTTCTGAAATGTTACAATTTGCAAAATAACAGATTATGCAATCCATAAATATGAGCGCTTTTCCCTAAATAGTAATACTCATGTGCCACAAACAGTTAATTCACTTTGGATAATAATTGTGCTTATAGATGAACAGCACAATAAATGAAAAGAGAAAAAAAGAGGTAAATAGAACTTTTTCTTCTTTAGTTTTGCATGATTCTAAGGTCATCTTGGACTAGATAGAACAGAATTTGTGGAATCAACAGAGTCCGGTTGAGGAAACAGCTCAACAGCCTGCCGAACTTCCTCAATTTTCTGCCATTCCTCCCATCTCTCAGCCAACCCATCACCTTCAAGCATTGTTAAAACCTCAGACATTTTTGGGCGCTCTATGGGGCAGTCCTGTGTGCAAAGAATAGCTATCTGAATGAGCTGTTCTACTTCAGCCTCCAAATAGTTGCTTCGTAAATCAGGATCTAAAACCATGTCCAGTTTCTGCTCTTTGAGAAGTCCCTTTACCTGCAAATAAGATCTACAAGCTTATGACAGCAGTTGGATACTTCTTAGGGTAAATTACACTTACACCCCTGACCTTCGACAAAATAGCACTTACACGCTAAAAAGTTGCACGCACTCCCTGCCGCTAACAAACTGTTATTACACTCCCCATCAGTTGAGGTCCCCTACAGGCTACAACCCACTTAGCGCTTAAGAGGTTTAAGGGTATTTTTGTCATCCAAAAATATCTAATTGCAGTTTTGTTAACGCAGGGGGTGTATGTTACCTTACTTCTTTGAATGCAATGAGGGTATGATCGCCACAATATTTGTATCCACATATGCTACGTCCAAGAATTACAAAGTACTAATGTTGCCCAATTTTTGCCCCATGAATAGAGCTAAGAGTGTTAAAGCCGACTCGAAAGCTCGAGTCAGCTCGTGTTGACTCGACTCGTTTTGCATTTGATCATACCTGTGTTTAGCTCAGCTCGAGAAAAGCTAGAACTCACAATTTGTATATTCTTTTTCTCAAATGTGCATGCATATTTTACAAACTATATATAGATTTCATGTTAATCAAGTCTCAAGTCTTATTATATCTATATCATCTTTCATTTTTTCATATACAACTACCTTAGTCTTTGTGTTGGAAAGAGATAGGTAGTATGTCTCACAAGAACTAAGACCATTTTTGACATCTATGGATTCAAACCAATTAAAACCCTCTTCTTCCGGCTCATTCATAGTCAGGAATGTGGATCTGAAAATCAAAATCAATTAAACCAAGCCGGCTTGCAAGCTAAAGTGACTCGACTCAATTCAACTCGAGCTCGGCTCAAAATTGAAATTGAAATTTCAAGCTCAAGCCGAATCAGCCTAAAACCCAGCTTGATTCCACCCCTAAATAAAGCCAACACTTTTGGCACCACTTATGATATTTGGACCGATGGTGCAAAAAAAATCATATCTGGGCTCGCATTTCTATGTCCATGTCCATAGCTAAAAGTTTACGAAGCCACAAATTTGGGTAACACCTTATCACTTATCTTGGTGTTTGTGTGTCGGGGCTAACCCCATGCATGTGTCATATGTGGTGAGAGAGAGAGAGAGGTACATACCCAGTCACGCAACATAACATCATCATCATTGGCAAGCCGGGCCAGGTCAAATGCTCTTTGTCCAGAGATGAGTTCCAGAAGCATAATCCCATAACCAAAAACATCACACTTCTCTGTAATTTTTCCTGTGGAGAGATACTCAGGAGGAAGATGCCCAATGGTTCCACGTACGGCTGTTGTTAAATGTGAATCATCACTGTTCATAAATTTAACTAGACCAAAATCTCCCACAACTGCCTCAAAATTTCCATCCAATAATATATTTGCTGCTTTTACATCACGATGGATAATCTTTGGGTTACAATGATCATGCAAGTACGAGAGCCCTCTCGCCGTCCCAAGTGCAATTCGCTTGCGCTGAATCCAATTAAGTGGGGGTTCATTTGTTGAACGCTCTGAAAACGAAAAAAAGCATAGTATTAGTTAGTTTACGACATGAAAAATTACTCCTCTGTCCCATATTAGTTGCCTGATTAGAAAACCAAAATGAAATAAAAAATTAGGTCTCGTTGGTTTTCTAATCCAGACAAGGTAGAAAATGCAATATTTTTACCTCTCAACCGCGAAGCTACACTCCCATTGACCATGTATGGATATACAAGCAAACGTTCATTGCGGCTAACACAAAATCCACGAAGTTGGAGAATGTTTCTGTGTACAGCCTTGCTGCACATTTCCACCTCATTCTGAAACATCACCAGCCCGCCTGGGGTCATTTCTTCTTTCAGTCTCTTTATTGCCACCAACGAACCATCAGGGAGCTGCCCTTTGTACACTTCACCAAATCCACCTCTGCCCAATATGCGTTTTTTATTGAAACTATTTGTTGCAATACGTAGGTCGCATAGAGAGTATGTCCTCAATGGACCAATATGAACTTCTTTTGGCTTCCTCTTCCAAAAGAATATTGACTTGTCTAATGTAAACTTCTTTCTGTAAGAATGGAAGTAAAATGACATATGCACCTTTTAGGATGTAGGGGAATCGTTCCATTGCCCATGTTAAAAAAAGTAAGAACTAATCACAACTAGTGTGACCCAAAGAAGAGTGAAAAGACATTAAATCAAAGCTTTGCCAATGACGTGGTCATTAGAAGGAGAAAATAGTATAAACAGAGAAATGTTCAACAAAGAGTAAATTACGAAACTGTTTGATGATTGCTAAATTCTCTTGAGATTGAGAAATTTGTCACAAGAATTTCTATGATATATATAGCTTTCAAATTCATACTTCTCATCCTATGTTTAGTTAAATGTGCTTTTCTAAATACTCCATCCGACATATTTTAGATGCTCCATTAGGAAAAAAGACAGTCCTATATTAAAAGCTACATCTGGCTCAACTTAAGTGGATTTTAAACCTCTTCTTCCCCTAGTTAGGGTGGCTTCCTCCATTCAATAAAGGCAACATCTTTCCTAATGGAGCTATTAAAATAGCAGAGGGAGTAGCATTTAACACCAAGATGGTATGGAATCATATACCATTTTCTGAAGTATGGTGCTGCGTGTGTACATCCATGGAAGTGAGCACGACAGATCATTGCTAACAACATTAATATCCACAAAGCATCTACCTAAGAAAAATTGGGCTATTATAGCCAGCATGCCTGCAAAGAGTTTCAGAAAAAATTGGTAAAAACATAGGAAAATGATACCTGCTTGGTGGAGACTGCATTACTGATAATTTGAAAAAACTGTTGCTTTCCAAAGCATCATGTGTCTCTCTCAGCGTATTTTGCCGACAGCTTTGATTTTCTTTACTGTCATACCCTCCACTCACTTCATGGCCGACATCATTGTTAACATCACCATCAATTTCATGATCAACACCATCTTCTTCTTCCACTATGGTTTTGGATTTCAATTCTAAATGACTGCTTACACTGACCTGAGAGTTGTCAGCTTTATCAAGTACAAATGTTCTGCTCTGTGTATCTGTCCCTTGAGTTTGAGTATCCTTTATAGCTAAATTGTTACTGCTGGTTTTTTCGTTTGACCTGCTTGATGGGCAATTCTGTTCAAAGGTCCATGATTTACCCACACTTGCCACAACTTCTAACCTGCTTCTATTCTTACTTGACTCACCTGCAGTGCACTGCTTTACTCCAACAAGGGGTGAGCTGCCGGATATCGAATTACCATTCACATCCTTGCATTTAAAAACTGGACAGGTTTGATATAAATTCTTTCCACTGATATGATCGAGACAATCTTTCCTTTTAGTTTCATCATTTGGTTTCTCCAGATGAGAAATAACATTCACAACATTCTCTAGGGGCTTGTCCACATCCAGACCAGTCTTGTTAAACTTGCAAATGGCCGTCGAATGTCCAAATCTCCGGCAACCAGCACAGTAGAACGGCAATTTTTCATAGCTGATGTCTTGCCAAAATCCTGCCTCTCCAACACCAATATAAACTCTGTGAGGAAGCTCTTCAAGAAGATCAACCTCCACACACACTCTGGCTACATTTGTCCTGGACAACTTCTTTGTTGGACCATCAGCACAAAGAACTTCCCCCACGAGTGATGCAATGGAGTACAAAAGATTCTGTTCAAAGAAGGCCACAGGAAGCAGAGGGAGAGAAATCCATACGGCGGCCAATGACGGCTCCTCTGCATCCGAAAGTTCGGAAACTAGGAGTCCACTTAAAACACCCTCATTAGATGCCCATTAATAAACCATCAATTTCTCAGCCAAACATAAACCATGTCTGCTTCATTGTCCAATCTAAGAAGCACATGCTTACTATCTAGCAATGTAATTGACCAGAGGCCCTTTAGTTTCAATTCCCTACCAACCCATGCACTGATCTGCTCCAAGCTCGGCCTACGGAAAGGAAATTTCCCAACAAGAGAAAATTTGAATTTCTCGGATTTTGCAACGCCATCAATGCGAGACTGTTCAAAGAAGACGGCAGGTTTACCTTCATAAGTTGGAACATTCCTGCTTGCACGTGATTTCCTAAATTCAGCGGTGTTGGTACCACACTGCTGAGTTGTGGGAGAAATTCTCTGGGGGCTTCGGATCTTAACAGAAGCAAGAGCAGGTTCTGATGCAGGAGCTGAAATCTTGTTAGCAGAATAGAAGGACCCAAACACCCAGTCTTTTGTGGAAAATTTGCCATCTTTCTTCGCCTTCGGTGAGCGCGGGAGGCCTGCAACCTTAAGGCCTTTGCTTTGTGCATAGTATATGGTCGATTGGTTTGTGATTCTGCTGGTGAAGTTCATAGCCATGCCTCTCTGGAAACCATTCCATAGGCACAAATGATGCTGGTGGATTAACACTTATGCGTGAAGAAGCGTGAAAAGTCAACCGTCTCATTCTTCCTTGATCCTTCTGATGACAATGCACCCACTTTGCTGCGAAACTTCCAATTGCTACGCATTGGTTCAGTGGGAAAAAATATGTAATACTCCTATGTCGCATCCTTGCAAAATCAAGGAGGAATATGATGGGCCCCATCGAGGAAAGAAATATCACCCACTTGTGGAAGGCCCCTCTTTCGCCTCTCTTCGTCTCCCTCCTCCAGTTTCAGCAAAGCGGCAGGCTTGAGAAACGTAGCCTCAGACCACGACGATACCTCCGAATTGGATTCCCTTTCTGTTCAAAATCCGCCCTTTGTTTGTTAATTATGTCAACTCCAGAAGCTGTCGCCAGTATATTTATGCAAATTGCAGGTTTTAACAACCTCTCCGTATTAATTAAAGCAAAAAAAAAATTCTCCTCTTTCACAGATACCACAAAATAAACTAAAAGTTTAGAATGTCTACAATGGAGTTTCTTTGCATCCTCTAACATTTTTCAGATTCTACGACAGAAGATTATTAAATTATCAAAAACAAAGAAAGAAAAAATAGAACCCAACTGGAATTAGGACTCACCAGCCATTAGTAGCTGCTTCCCGCTTAAACACTCTACGCTTTTCATTATTTCCTTTTTTTTTGTACAACTACGCCCTTCTACAACGGAAGCAGACGAGAGGCCATGTAGCTAGCTAGGCATCTGTGTGGGCCGATTTAACTTCTACTGGGCCTCAAATGGGATTTAGTGGTTGCAGCACATAAATTGCCAACCCAAATTACGCCCATCATAGCCCATGCAAATTAATACCACCTCCACCCTACATTAATTACTTCGTTTTAGAAAAAGAAAAAGAAAAAATGGTCTGTCCCAATTTAATAAGTCCATTACGCTTCGGCGCCGTCTGCCACTCATGTCAAGGCCGTGGCCACCAGACAGAACTATACACCCGATTCCCTCGATCACCTCCCATGGTTCCTCCTTCCAGAGCGCACGACATGACCTTGTCCTTCTGCATCCTCTCCACTAAGAAGCTGGTCAAGCTGAAGGTCCTGGACTCCGTCAATAATGGAGCCTGCAGATCCTCCAGCGGTTGACTCTCAACCCCTTGTCCGGCGCCATCTTCTCACTGCCCTGCCGCTGACCTCCTCGCTTTTATACAAGATCATCCTCTCCCTTACCATGACTGTTGGTTCGTACCGGCCATTTTGCCTCCCAGGATCACGGCATGCGGCTGGTGATTAAAGCATTGATCAATTAATCTCTACACAAAAAATAGATTGCAAAACACAAAATTATATATTTAATAAATATAATTAAATATATAATTAAATTAAATAATAGAGATGCAAGGAAGTACCTTCAGGCTTTGTCCAGAGGTCAAATTATCATCACAAAAATGTATATACTTAAGTAAAATAGGTAAATCACAAAGAAAGTGACTCTCGCTTAATCAAGAGAATTAAGCTATGATAATTTCTCCACAATAATGTGGTCGCTTTTTGGCTCTTCTAAAAAACTCCAATGCACGAGCAATTTAGAGAAAGAAAGAGTGAAAAAAATACATTGAATTGAGAGATTTTGAAAAAGTGGCTCCTTCTCTCATAATGTAAATTGATGAGAGAAGGAGCCGCTTTTTCTTTCTCATACATGTTGCTGCAAAAAGGTAGTTATAGATACAAGGAGATACACTTTTTCTTAGAGTTTATCTCCAATCTAAGAAAAAGTGTATATATTAATAAAATGGAATAGTTGAAAGGCACAATAGGACTTTGCTAGATATGGTAAGGTCAATATTAAATCAGTGATATTTAGGGCCTCATTTTTGGGGAGAGGCACTAGCTTCTGCTGTGTATATATTAAACTGCAAAACAATTGAAGTGAAACCCCATGAACTATAGACAAGTAGAAGTCCTGATTTAGGGCATCCCGAGATATGGAGATCAGGAGCACATGTTAAGGTTCTTGAACAAAATAGGTCTGAGGTATATTCACCTCCCCTATCTAAACCTTAGAACTTTAATAATCCCACTAAGTTGATTTTCAACTTTTATTTTATACTCCTGAAATTTGTCTAATGCCTCTGACTTTTTAGTCAATAATAGACACAACCAAATCTAGAATAATCATCAATAAATGTTATGAAATATGTCACGCCTCTATGTATTTTAACATTTATGGGACCACATATATCTAAATGTACAACCTCAAGTAATTCTTTAGCGCGTTGTCCTTTAGGGAAAGGATACATAGTCATTTTCCCATATAAACAATGCTCACACGCATTTAGATCTTTTACTAAATTAGGTAACATGCCACATTTTGACATCCTGTGCAATTTATTAACATATACATGACCTAATCTCAAGTGCTAGAACAAACAATCATCAACAGGCAAACACACAATATACTGAGAATTAGAAGTATTATTAACCATAGCCATAACATTCACAATATTTCAAAACATAAGCTGGTACAAACCATTAACTAATTTTGCTTAAAATAAAACCTTATAATCACATCCATAGTAGCATGTCAATTTCTAAATATATCAAAACCTTTCTTATCTAGCTGAGGAATAGAGATCAAATTGCGCCTAACAGATGGTGCATACAAAACATCAGTAAGGATGAGATAATGTCCTTAAGGCAAAAGTATTTTAGCAGTTCCAATAGCAACAACCTCACTGTAAGTGTTGTTTCCCATATACACCTTGTGTTCTTCACTCTTAAGAGTGCGAATATCAGACAAGAAATCCTTGGAAGATGTTTCCTGGCCTTAGTCGCATACTTAGATTTGGAATTACATCAAATGGATGTAAAGACTGCATTCCTCAATAGTGATATTGAGGACATATATATGCAGGTACCTGAAGATAATTAATATCCCAAGTCAGGTTGATAAAGTGTGCAAGCTAGTTAAAGCTCTCTATAGGTCAAGCAGTCACCAAGACAATGATTTTTCACTTTTCGTAAAGTTATAAGTGAATATGACTTTGTTGTCAATGATTATAACCATTGTGTTTATTCTCTAGTTAAAGAAAATAAACTTGTGTTGTTATCATTATATGTGGATGACATCATGTTGATGAAAAATGACTTAAACATGATATTTAATCTCAAGAAATTATTTAATACCCACTTTGAAATAAAGGATATGGGTGAAGCCTCCTATATTTTAGGAATGGAGATCAAGAGAGATATGCAGGAACGCATGCCAAACCTATCACAGAAAACCTATATTTGAAAGCATATTGAAACACTTTGGTGTAATAGGTTGGAAAGTCATTGATTCTCCCATCTACAAGGGAACAACTTTGTCCAAAAAGATGACACCTTCATGCGATGAAGAGAGACTTAAAATGTAGTTTGCGCCATATGCACAAATGGTTGGCAGTCTTATATATGTCATGACCTGCACAAGACCAGATTTAGGTTTTGTGATTAGCCTTGCGAGTAGATACTAAAGTGATCTCGGAATACATCATTGGCAAGCAATTAAACATGTTTCGAGGTACTTAATAGGCACAAAGGATATTAAACTCACATTTAAGGTTGATGACTTTACTTGCAATGGGTATTCAGATTCAGATTATGTTGGGGATCCCGATGACAGGAAATCGACTGTTGAATTTGTGTTTATGCTTAGAGGCGGTGCTATTGCTTGGTCTAGCAAGAAACAAAAGTGTGTCATCAAGTCTACTATGGAAGCAGAATTTATTGCTTGCAGCTGAGCAGCTTAGGCAGTGTGGATTAAAGGTTTCCTCGCATAGCTAGGACTTAAGGATTGGGTTGATGATCCTCTTAACATCTATTTTGATAATATGACGACTGTGTCTACACTCCGTAATGGAGAAATTAGCTCAAGAGCCGAACATATAGAAATACATTATCATTATGTATTTGATATGTTAGAGCAAGGATTTGTGACAATAAATCACATTCCGACATTACAAATGTTGGCCGATCTGTTAACTAAAGTTTTAACTAAGTTTTAACTACGGATCAATTTTTTTGACATGTTTATAATCTAGGACTTAGGAGTTTATAATCTAGGACTTAGGAAAGACTGAGATTATGTTGTCTCAAGATTCTACACCCAAGTTGGGGATGTAGGTTATGTGGGCTTGAACCACATAGTGAGCCCACGAGATGTGGCCCATGATTGAAGATGGGGGGGCTAGCCCTCGATGGAGAAGGAAAAAGTGGCACGTTGCTGCAAAAAGGTAGTTAGAGATATGAAGAGATCATGGAATTGGATAAGAGCAAATCGGAGAAAAGGGGCAAAGGAGATTGGAGATAAACTTAAGGAAATTGTGCTCATCTAGGAGATTTGCCATAAGAACTTCTATATATATTCCTAGTTTGCTCTAAATTCAAGGTATTTTTTCTCACTATTTCTCTCTCTATATTGCTCATGCACTTTGAGTTTTTTTGGAAGAGCCAAAAGGCGACTGCTTTATTATGGAAGAGTGAAGAAATTATCGTAGTGTAGTTCCTTTGATTAAGCAAGAGGAACTTTCTTTGTGATTTACATATTTTGCTTAACTATATACATCTTTGTGATGATAATTTGACCATCTATGGACAATGCCCCGAAGGTACTTCTCCATATCTCTATTATTTGATTTGATTACATGTTTAATTGTGTTTATTAAATATGTAATTTTGTGTTTTACAATTTATTTTTTGTGCAATTGCCATGCTCCCATATAAAAGCAGACTGGTTTTCATTGTTACCAGCTTTGTGATGGAAAATGGCTATATTAATATTTCATGTGCAACCATCATGTCATGAAGCCAATCCACATATTTGGAAAGGTGTATGATGAATATGATGATGTTGAAGCTTCTTATCATTGTCCCCTTTTCGGAGGGTTGCGCCAGGAAGGGCATCCGGCATAAAAACTTGCTACTATGTTTCTTTGTATAGATTTTGTACTATTTTGATTCCGATAAGAGTCAAATGCGGTATATAATCTATGCCGCCGACCCTAGATAGCTGTGATAAGGCGTATGATGATGATGATGAATTTATTTTTTGCGCAAGGATTAATTGATCAATGCTCTAATCACCAACCGCATGCCATGATCTTGATAGCCAAAATGGCCAGACGAACCAACATAGCCATAACTCGGCTCGATACCATTGTTGGTTCGTCTCCAGGATCATGAAATAAAGGACACAAAAAGAAAATGATGAGTGCATTCACAAAGTTGGGTGGGTAGTGTGGTTTAGTGTAAGAGACTTGGTGTATTTGCTTGGATACCAGATTTTTCTTAGAAGATGGTAGGGATTTTGGCGTCGTTTCTACTGAAATTTGTCAGCACCTTATTAGCTTCTCTGGTGTTTGGTTTTGTTTGCATGTTGTGTAATCCAAGTGGAATGACACTGTTCTCATGCTATATATGGCAAATTTGGAGTGGCCTCTCCTCCTACTATAGGTCGAACTATATTTTGGCTAATTTGCTGTTTGCCAAAAGATTTTTTTCAAAATGCCTGGTGCACTCACTAACTTTTCCCGAGGGAGGCATGCCAAAGGAGGTATCGGAATAACCTCTAAACATTACAAGTTGTGAAAAAAAAAACTCAATATTTTCTTTATAAAAGGAAAAGCTGCGATTGGTACTGGATCAATTGGGCTCCATACATCTTCATACGCCTAATTGAGCTTAAAGATAATGCAAACGGAAGAAAAAAATAATAGAAAAACTTATCTGTAGCAAGGTCATCTTGGGCTAGATAATTCAACAGCTTCAACATCATCAACCACATACTCAATCCGCCACTTTTCCTCCCCTTGCTCAATCACAAACCTCCATAATTCCTCCCATCTCTCAGCCAGTCCATTACCCTCGAGCATTCTGACAACCTCTGACATTTTAGGGCGGTCCCTGGGGGAGTATTGTGTGCAAAGAAGTGCTACCTGAATGAGAAAATCTACTTCAGCCTCCACATAGTTGCTTTGTAAATCAGGATCTACCAACATGTCCAGCTTCTTCTCTCTGAGAAGTCCTTTTACCTGCAAATCAAATCAGACTATTCATATGGAATAAAGGAAGTACATGGTTTAAAATACCTAAATTACTACCAATAGAAAGTGTTCGTCCTTTTGAAATACAAGGACCGTATAGGATCAATCACTATCCATTCTAATCCTTTTACGGAATTATGCTATAATATAATGCAACAATCAAGTGCGACCCATGCTTTTGGGGCCACAAATAATGTTTGGAGCAACATTTTTATGTCTTTACTCCATAGGGAAGGGTTTACATGAGATCGTTCTCATATAAGGAGCATGAGGCCAATCTTTATAGCCGTTGGATTCCGATCGGAAGATGGATATTAAATAAGTGGGTAGGTGAGTGTGTCACATCAGGGAGTGGGTGAGATCATTATGACTATTTGTAGCCGTTAGATCAAGATCCAAGGGCTATGATTTAAAGTGGCCTCATATAAGCTATATGAGAGCGATCTCATTTAAACTTTTCCCTACTCGATATCTCGAATTTAAAGAAGGCCAACATACGCTGTGGGTCAACTTTCATATCTGACAAACCCCCCTGTGCCTCGAGTATGGCCCTCCATGGGGCCAAACATGGTTCAGGTCTCATCTTTAACCTAGATGTATGTGTGTAGTGTGTAGTGTCATGTAGTGTGGAGAGAGAGAGAGAGAGAGGTGAACGTTGAGTCAGAGCAGCAGCACCAAGTTCCTTGAATGTCGCTAGTAATTTTTGGCGCAACATAGAAGGACCGAAGCACCCAATCCTTCGTAGAAAATTTACCATGTTTCTTTGCCTTTGGCGAGCGCGGTAGGCCTGCGGTCGCAAGGCCATTACTCTGTGTGTAGTATGTAGTCGATTGATTTGAAATTCTGATCGCTAGGTTCATAGACATGCCTCTCTGAAACCATTGCAAAACACACAAATGGTGCCGGTGATTACCACTTAGGCATGAATAAACATGAAAAGTCAACCAACTAGATTTTTCCTCTATCCTTCCATTCAGAAGTCAAAGACTTGCCGTCAAATTTCGAATTCCGACGCCATAACTCACTTTACAAACCATGAACACGCGGTTTGCACTTGCACAGTCAAAGAGGAAGAAGGGCCTATCAAGGAAAGAGTTACGGGCCTCTCAAGCCTGTGGCTATCTTCTTTCTTAGCTTCGCCGCCGGTTGGATGGCGAGCCTTCGTGCCTGTTTTCTTCGCCGCTGTTTTTTTTTTTTCCTTTTTTGATACATATAAACAAAACAATTTATTTACATCGAACAACTCTTTCAAACCATCTTCCATCAATATCTCGTTGTATAGACTGCATAACTTCTGGAGGAGGAGAATCGGAGAAGAAGGCGATAGTCCGGCATCTGAGATTCTGAGCAGGCTAACCAAAATTAGCTAACTGGGCCATAAATCGGATCTTAGTGGGCCTAACGTACACGTAATGGGATAGTTTCTTTTGAAGGTACGAGTTACTAGCCCAATTTCATATGGTAAACTGGCCCAGTTCACTATGCTTAAGTCTTAACATCATTATTAAACATTTTTCAATACTCCATCTGTCCTGTTTTAATAGCTCCATTAGGATGAAATTAGATGCTCCATCGGACTCAATTTAAGTGGATTCTGACCTTTTCTTCCCCTTATCACAGTCTCTTAGCTTTGGTTTCCAGTTTCTACCACTCAATTTAAATCAACAGTTTTCCAAATGGAGCTATTCAAACAAGACGGAGGGAGTATGATTTTATAATCATTCTTTAAAGGTGCGTTTGGCAACCTTGATTTGGATTTAGAAGTGTGATTCTTGGAATTATGTCATTTTGAATGACAACACATGAGAATTCTATTTTAGAATCCAATGTTTGGCAACAGTGGGATTTTAGCGGTGGGATTCAGAGAATCGCACCATCATTTAGGAACCTAGAATGTAATGGAGATTTGATTCTTCAATTGATGCCTACTAAAACTAATAGTAAACTTAAAAACGATGAGTATTGATGTGTTAGACCACTATTTTAATCAGCTTAGGAATAAAGAATGTGGTCTTGCACCATTATACTGTGTTCCCATAAGAAGCATTTGAAATGGAACAGTTAATACCGGATAGATGGAGCAGTCAATTTCATGAATGTTATTGCAAGACAAAATCAGATTATGGACCTTTAACCATTGAGAAGCAACAACAAATGTAAATCCAAGAAAAATAAAAATAGATATACACAAACAGATTAAAAATAGCTTAATACGGACAAAATATAATCATAAGAGGAACTTGTGTACACCTTTTTACAGTGAAAGTATAGGAGAGAGAGCTGGGTTTTAGAGGAGCGAAAGAGCCATTATGTTCTTTCTGCAACGCATGCAAAACTTGTACACGGTTTGTGACACTGGGAGACGAGGCCATTAACTCAACCTTGTGCCAACCTGCATCATGAAGATGCCTCATCCCTTGTCTCTCGAGGCTAGGAGGCAACATCCGTAATTGGGGTGCCAAAGAAATTACATCAATTTCGTCATTACTGGGGAGTTGAGGCGTGAGATGGGAACGACGTTTAAAGTTCACGGCGGATTAGTCACCTCAACCCTAAAATAGCTGGAGAAGGATGAGCGAGAGAGATAGTTGAGGGAGGACTGGTTGAGGGTGAGGGGAAGAGTAGTTGAAAGAATCTCGTGTGATTTGGCAAATGACAGGGTCGGCCCTGTCATTTTAGGCGACCATCTTTCATATTATAATAAGAATCACATCATTCTGGTGTGAGATTTTGGGGAAGAATCAAATCGTACCAAAAAAGGAGTTGACAAACGCAGGATTTAGATAAATTGCGTGATTCTTAAAATCACATGGTCTAAATCCACATTGCCAAATATACCCTAAGTCTTTTTTTCCCCGTACCATCGGTTTTTCTTATTGCGTTAATTTAGTTGTTTAGCTGTTCAATTCCTTGACCGAACCCGTAAATGTTGTATACATCTCTCAGTATGATGCCAATTTTCTTTTGAGAATTTATGGACACCACGGAACACTTGCAATAGGTTATTTCTTTTTTTTTTAGAGTTTGTCTAGTAGTTATGTGAAGTACAACTAATTAAGCCATGATGAGAAAACGTGAAAATCACTTAGTTCTCAACTAGTACTTATTAACCCGCAGAGTCAATTACTAGACCTCATTCATTATTAAAATTGTTTTCATCTCTCGGTCATGATTCATCATTACTGCTTTGATTTCAACACACAAAGATAAGTGAGGCTAAAAAGATAGAACCACTTTATAAAATCTCCAGTCACAAAAGTGGCATGTCCTGCAATAATTTTAGAAGTTCGATTCTGGCAAGGACAGAAATACGATTGTAACCAAGTTTGTATGTCACTCTACTCTAGCTACAGAGTTGATCGCTAGTTTGCTAGCAGTCCTTACTAATGTCTAAGAAGCATGAAGAGTATATTTATAAACGAAATAGCAAAATAAATACAATAGCTTTTACATGCTCTAAAATCAGAAGTATCAGAAGTACGTAGAAGTACATATTCTCCATGTGATAATGCCATAGCCTTCTTGTTTTTTCTGCTATAATGACATTTGACAAAATATAATCACATGATATTTCACTTCTATCAGATCATAATAACATATGTAAACAGTAAACAAAAGCTTTGATGATCTACCACTGGACTTGGTTGAGTTGAGCTGCCACACATTGGCCACCATTTTCTCTGGCTTCATTCATGTTAAAGCCAACCAATCTTGCGCTATCCCCATGATAGCCCATGGTATGTCCTCCACCTGAACTCTTTGGAATCACAGAATAAAAACCTCCATTATAACTTGAATTAGCACCATGCCAAGTAATAGTATTGGTTCCATTGCTTTCCTGATCAGTAGTAGGAGATTGATCACGATCATGGTCGCCCTGCCTGGCCATGGAAGTCTTCTCACCTTCAGACTCTCTGTACTTGTTCAGGTAGATCTTGAGAGGGCTCACGTAGTTCTCGAACCCAAGAGTGGTCATGGCCCACAAGAGGTCGTCCCCGTTGATGGTCTTCCGCTTCTCTCTCTGGCACTTGTCCGAGGCTTCTCCGGTGATGAAGCTGATGAACTCCGACACGCATTCCTGCACCGTCTCTTTGGCTTCTTTGGACACCTTAGCGTTGGCTGGGAGAGACTTCTTCATGATTCTGCTCACATTAGCTGTAGGGAGCAAACGATCTTGCTCTCTAGAGGAGGTGGTGTCCGCCGCGGCCATCGACTCTGTTTCCGATGGCGGGCTTCCTGCCGGGCTGGAATAAGAATTCCGTCTCTTTCGAGTCATTCTAGCACCAGAGAGAGATAGAGAGATGAAGAGAAGTACAGCAAGTTGATGGGTATATATAAGGTGAGAATGTGGGAACAAGGATAGAAGTGGACAGACGGTTGGACGGAGACATGAATTGAACCTAGCAGATTTTTTATAAACTAATAACCAGTTGGATACTGGGGGCAACCATTTTTTTTTTGGCAACACTGGGGGACAACGAGATGAAAGTTGAAATGGTTCATAATATGTAAACAAAATTGTACATTTTTTATGGGAAGCTTCATGATCAGGCAGAGAGAATGCAAACAAATAATTTAATCGGTAATTAGTGGATAGTTTCAAAATTAGCATTGGGGTAACAATGCCATGAGAGTGTTGTCTCATAAGATTGATATCGTACTATATCATATAATCGATTAGTTATTGCTCTCGTATTGTTACCTCATATCATAAAACGCAAATTTAGCCACCATGAAGCTAATATATATCTTATACCTACCTGATCCCCAATAAGCTCTTGTTTTTTATTAGTATATAATCAAAATTTCTTTCAAGAAACTTGTAAGTTATAATATATTATAGTTCATTAAAGTGCAAATAGGTATCTGGTCGCTTTGCAAAAAGCTAGCTAAAGGTGGAGGCTTAAGATGCCTGTCAAACTCCACTTTCGCTTGTTCTGTCTCACCAAGATTCTCCCATGACACGCGTAAATTTTTATTGCTCAACTGCTAACATAAGGAGACCCCTGAAACCAAGTTGGAGGTGAACAAAGCATAAGATAAAAGATCCAAACATGGTCATGACAGATTAGCCTGCTTTGGAAATGATCTCAGTAGAGTGCTTGTATTAAATATGTATAAGTCTTAACTAGCAGAATTTAATTATAGCAAAAAATAAGAGCAAAATCTTATTAGTGATGGCAACTAAATGGCATTTCTCCAATGGGTTTTCACCCATTGTTGAATGAACGGCTCCATGGACAAGGAAACATGTTGGATATTAGGGTTTGACATGAATGGAGGCTTCTAAGTCAAACATAGCATTAGACCAAATAGTTTAGTATAATGCTCCAGCACAGGCATGCTTATTGCAAGAAAATGCCGGATCAAAATAATCAAATGCATCCAAGCGAAAGAGAGTAGTAGATTAGGACAAGCTTAAGATAGTATTAATACGTGATAGATTGAGGAGATTATATGCCAGTGACCTAATCAGTATTCCCTCCTTTTCTCTTGGGGAATACTATCATTTTCTATATCTGTGAGCTTTGGCTGTTCTCCATTTCAATGGACAATGATCTAGAAGCATGAAACAAAACACTTTTTGTACTCTAAAGATTTGTGATGGTAGTTTCCTTGAAAAGAAAAGAAAGATTTTTCATGATTAGAGATGATATCAGCTATTCCATTCACGGCTTGCAGGAGTAATAAACCGAATGAGACACTTAATATGGACTATATCACAACTTAGGGAATACAAATTAAGTTGCAGACATCAATAATAAACTTTTATAATACTCTAATTGTGCCGAGTTGAGCAGCATCAGCTTGTAACCCGACCGGAGGCATTAAGGTGGCGTGGCTGACTAAAAAAAATACTAATCTGACAGTTAATTTAATCTCCGGGAAAGCCATCTTGTGGCGTGGCATAGACGAAAATCCCTCCAGCTCACGGTTAACACCTAGTTTTAAAAAGATTTAACCAGTATTAGATAGCTGGTGCCATTAAGTCAAAGTAATACCATCTATATGATGAGGCAATGGACCTATTAGTCTAATGCATACAAGTGATCATTATTATGTATCTGTGTTGGTCGTTAAACTGCCGTCCTTAGGCCGGTCTGCTAAATCTTATAATCATAAATAGTTCTTCAATAATCGCCTAAACTATTGAGTGCAATTCCCTTATTGGTAAACTACTTCCTAGCTCTCTCTTTTTTTCTTCTTCCTAATTACCTCCGCTTCTTTTTTTGGGCACATGCTTCCTAGCTCCTCCCTATCTTAATACACGTGAGCCCAACTCAGCCCAGCATTTAAATTAATCAGGCCGAAATTGAGCCTTTCACACATATTGGGCTAAATTCCTCATTCCCCTCTTGATGGGCTTGTATTAGTTTTACCTGTTCAGGCCCAAGTGAATGGACAATGATCTAGAAGCAAGAAACAAAACCAAACATGCGCACTCACTGTACTCGAAAGATTTGTGATGGTAGTTTCCTTGAACAGAAAAGAGAGATTTTTCATGATTAGAGATGATATCAGCTATTCCATTCACGGCATGCAGGAGTAATAAACCGAATGAGACACTTAATATGGAGTATATCACAACTTAGGGAATACAAATTAAGTTGCAGACATCAATAATAAACTTCTATATTACTCTAATTGTGCCGAGTTGAGCAGCATCAGCTTGTAACCTGACCGAAGGCATTGAGGTGGCATGGCTGACTAAAAAAAATACAATAATAAACTTCTATATTACTCTAATTGTGCTGAGTTGAGCAGCATCAGCTTGTAACCTGACCGGAGGCATTGAGGTGGCATGGCCGACTAAAAAAAATACTAATCTGACAGTTAATTTAATCTCCGGGAAGCCATCTTGTGGCGTGGCATCAACGAAAATCCCTCCAGCTCACAGTTAACACCTAGTTTTAAAAAGATTTAACCAGTATTAGATAGCCGGTGCCATTAAGTCAAAGTAATACCATCTATATGATGAGGCAATGGACCTATTAGTCTAATACATACAAGTGAAATGCCTAATTACTGGCCTTTGTTTTTTATGTTTGTGTGTTGGTCGTTAAACTGCCGTCCTTAGGCCGATCTGCTAAATCTTTTAATCATAAATCGCTCTTCAATAATCGCTTAAACTATTGAGTACAATTCCCTTATTGGTAAGCTATTTCCTAGCTATCTCTTTTTTTCTTCTTCCTAGTTACCTCTTCTTTTTTTGGGCACATGATTCCTAGTTCCTCCCTATCTTAACACACCTGAGCCCAACTCAACCCAGCATTTAAATTAATCAGGCCGAAATTGAGCCTCACACATATTGGGCTGAATTCCTCATTCCCCTCTTGATGGGCATGTATTAGTTTTACCTGTTCCTCTTGTTGGGCTTGGGTTCGTGAGGCCCAAGTACAATGTTCCAACGGATAAGGCTCGAAAAAGACGCCTTCCAATCCTCCAGTCTTCCGGCTCAGCCATGAGTCTAATCCTCTCCCCGCCATTTTCTCCGTTCCCCGCCAAAATCCCACTCCTCCTCCAGCCACCCAGCCGCCACGAATGCCGCCCCACCCGGACACGTTTCCCATTCGCGGCCAGCACGACCTCCGACCAGGCGGAGGAAATGCGAACCGGCGTCGTGGTGGTAGGAGCCGGACTCGCCGGCTTAGCAGCCGCTACCTGCCTACATTCCGCCAAAGTTCCGTTCGTCCTCCTTGAGGCCTCGGACGGCGTAGGCGGCCGGGTGCGGACCGATGAGATGGACGGCTTCCTGCTCGACCGCGGCTTCCAGATCTTCATCACCGCCTACCCGGAGGCCCGGAGGCTTCTCGACTACGATGCCCTCGATTTACGGAGGTTCTACTCCGGCGCCCTCGTCTACCACGGCGGCCGCTTCCACCGCGTTGCCGACCCGCTCCGCCATCTGACCGACGCCGTGGCCAGCCTCGCCAACCCCATCGGCACCGTCCTCGACAAGTTGCTTATAGGAGCCGCCCGGCTCCGGGCCGTCGCCCTACCGGACAGTGAGATCCTCTCGGCGGTGGAGGTTCCGATAATCGATCTCCTGAACCGGACCGGGTTCTCGGAGTCAATCGTTGACCGGTTCTTCCGGCCCTTTTTCGGCGGGATTTTCTTCGACCGAGAGCTCCAGACCACTTCCCGCCTTTTCGATTTCATATTCAAGTGCCTCGCATTGGGGGACAACACGCTCCCGGCCGGAGGAATATCCGCCGTTCCGGAGCAATTGGCCCGGAAACTCCCTCCAGGATCGATCAAACTCGATACCAAAGTCCTCTCGGTCAACGGGGAATTATCAGAAGTGAGATCGGAGACCGGAGAAATTTATCGGGGAGCTCTGGGCGTGGTAGTGGCGGTAGAGGAACCAGAGGCGGAGAGGCTTTTGAAAGGGAAGACCGGCCTGAAGTCGCCAGACAAACCGGTCAGGAGGACGGCCTGTTTGTATTTTGCGGCGGACCAGTCTCCCATGGGGGAGCCCGTTCTTATACTAAACGGGTCGGGTCGGGGGATCGTGAACAACATGTTCTTTGCTACGGACGTAGCCCCGTCCTATGGACCGCCCGGCAAAACATTGGTATCGGTTTCGGTTATCGGAACGTATGAGGGCGTATCGGATGAGGAGCTGACACGTACGGTGGTTGAGGAGCTCGCGGGGTGGTACGGGAGGACGGTGGTGGATACATGGAAGCATATGAGGACTTATCGGATCCGGTTCGCACAACCGAACCAGAGCCCCCCGACGGACTTGGCCAAAGACCCGAGACTGAGTCCGGGCATCTACGTCTGCGGAGATTATCGGGACTCTGCCACGTTCGATGGAGCTCTTGTTTCCGGGAGGAGAGCCGTTGAAGCTCTGCTCAAGGATCGGAGGCTTATTTGACGGTAAATGGATGGCTGGGATTTTTGTGAAGATTTGTGATTATTCCATATGTTAGTATTTTTATTTACTCCAAAGTTTTCTTCCGATCATAGGTTCTTGTATATTCCATGTAACACATGATTATTTAAGTCGCCCCCATGGAAGAGTTCCTGGGTTCGAGCCTGGACCCAGGCATATTTGGACAGGGTGCCCATATAGGGCAGTGTGTGGGTCACTGCCCATGGGGCGGTTGTAGCCAAAAAAAAAAGAAGTAATTCTTACCTTCGATGAGCACACATAACTATGGCAACAGCCGAAGTCATAAATACAAAGATTCATGCAAGGTGCAAATGAGCAGCAACAAGCTTTTTTGCCTGGTTCACCTACCTTAAAACATTGTCAGCAAATTTGCCTCTATACAATTGGGCATTGGTATAAACTGAATTTGGGCACCCACCTAAAGGTTTATAGGGTAGTGCTTGGTTGCAAATTACTTTTCAAGTAGCAACTACATTTCCAAAAAATGAGTGGGCATTCGCATTTTCAGAAAACCTGACCTGTTCGGCAGAATTCCAAATTTTCAACAGTTTAGAATAATCAGACAGGTAACCTTGCACTAGGAGGCACACTTCAATGTTGGTCGTCTACACGTTGACTTGAGAGATTCATCGGGCCTATATGACTTGTATAAGAGAAAAAGTAATCCAACAATTCAAGTGCTCCTGCAATTCAAACGCTCCAAGAAATGTGCGACACAAGCTCTTTAATGAGGTATTCAATATTGAAGGTTGATCAATTAGAATAAAAAATTAATACTAACCCCTTATGAATACCACTTAATGCTGGAAGTCTTAGTACATTGCACAACTCTATTAAAAAAAATTACATTACACAATTGCATATTCAGTATTTAGCAATCTCATTTCCTGCAGGAAGATGTACTCAATGGCTGGACCAAATGAGTTTTCCAATTAATTAGACCTGGCCAAACAAATCTCCATCTAACCACAGTAATCCACACACAGCCCCTTTGGCCTGCTACCTATAGGAAGACCACTGGAATCAATAATTAAATATTATCCGAACAGGAAAAAGATGCATACGAAATTTTATTAAAAAGATATTTAATACTGTTAGCAACAACAAGAATAGACATAAATGAGGTCCATGGAGGTCATGGGCAGCAAATCAAAGTTGAATCACACAAGACTGCTAAAGGCAAGTTGAATCAAACACCAGATCAAGGGTCGATGCTAAACAGGGTTGATTACTTGTTAGACTTATCTCTACATATCTGATTATTCAATATGACAGCACATCAAAAAGTAACAATGCTAAAGGCAATTAATAAATATGAAACTAGAACTGTAATCAGTTTCATGCTTTTCACTACCAGCAATTTGATTTTTTTTTAAAAAGAAAAGAAAAAATCAAGTAACCACCATATTTTGCAGATTAAAGGCAATTAATAACATACATCCTTTATGAATATGTCAAATCTATCACATTTAATTGCGTCATACATAAAGAAATAGGAATAACAGATCGACATTTGAAAGTTTGTTTTTCTGTCTCTCTGAATAATTGCTTGTATTGGGTATAGTTGCTCACAAAATATCTTTTGTAATAGGAACCAAACACTCTAAAGGTTTAAAAGCGGAAACAAAATTTTCCATCAAATTACATCAATTGTATTTACAACACCGCATTAACCAAAAAAATAGGAAGCAATATGTACATCAACTGAGAACATAACTCGGTCATGCTTTCTTCCTCACTGGTCAAGCCTTCACCTCGAGAAACAAATAAGAAAACAAAGATAATTTTGTGGGCAAACACGAAATTTCAATAAACACGAATAACAACAAATCATCGCATCATGATAGGAACTAAGAAAATACCTATTGTGCCGGCTGCAACCTCCGTCTCTCAGATTTCACTGGCACATTGAAGAAATCCTGCAAGGCAATCATATTAACCGAGCTTCTCTTCATGCTTCTTATGGCCTCTACACTCGCCAGTGCTCCTGCCACGGTGGTTATTATTGGAATTCTGTAAGCCAGTGCCATCCTCCTCAGCTGCCGGCCGTCGATGTTATCTAGTGCATCTCCAGAGCTTGTGATTACCATGAGCTGAATTTGACCATTGGCTATCATGTCCCCTGCATGAGGCCGCCCCTCGTGCATCTTAAGAACCTTTTCCACCTGAATGCCCTCCATCTCTAGAACCTGAGCGGTCCCTGAAGTTGACACAACTTGAAAGCCAAGTCCCAGAAAAGCCCTCGCAATTGCTGGCAGATGAGGCTTAGTAAGATCATTCAAGCTGAGGAAAACTCTTCCTGACATTGGAAGTCTCTGCCCTGCAGCAATTTGTGCCTTTGCAAATGCCACGGGAAATTCAAAATCAATGCCCATTACTTCACCAGTGCTTCTCATCTCCGGCCCCAACATAACATCACAGCCTTGGAACTTCTCAAACGGAAGAACAGCTTCTTTTACAGAAACATGTCCTGGAATCACCTCTTCAGTGAATTCAATGTCATACAAGGACTTACCAGACATAACAAGAGCGGCATATTTTGCAAGAGGATGCCCAATCGCCTTGGAAACAAATGGAACTGTTCGAGAAGCTCGGGGGTTGGCTTCAAGCAAGAAAACTTCCTTCGATGCAGTAATGGCATACTGGCAATTCATGAGCCCGCACACACCAAGCCGCTTTGCCAGCTTCACAGTCCATGATCTAATCGTTTTCAAGCACGTGGGTGAAATGGTCTTAGTTGGCAGCAAACATGCTGAATCACCTGAGTGAACCCCGGCCTGCTCAATGTGCTCCATGATCCCCCCAATTACCACATTTCCATTTGAATCAGCAAGGGCATCCACATCGATTTCACATGCATCAGAAAGGTATTTATCAATCAAGACAGGTTGATCAGGGTCCACCTTCACTGCCGATTCAAGGTAACTGACTAGCTTATCATCACTATAGACTATTTCCATTCCTCGCCCACCCAGCACATAGGAAGGTCGGACTACAACAGGGTAGCCAATGTCCATAGCTATGGCTAACGCATCCTCTGCACTTTTTGCAATCCCACCTTTGGGCTGTTCAATTTGGAGCTCATTGAGGATGGCATTAAATCTCTCCCTATCTTCAGCTGCATCTATGGAATCTGGTGAGGTGCCCCATATTCGAACTGGATGTGTGCCACTGGCACACAAAGGCTTGTGCTCATCAAGATAATGTTGTATAGGAAGTGCCAACTTAAGAGGAGTTTGACCACCAAACTGTACAATAATGCCTGCAGGTCTTTCTAGATCAATCACATTCAGAACGTCCTCAACTGTTAGCGGCTCAAAGTAGAGACGGTCACTGGTGTCATAATCAGTTGAAACAGTTTCTGGATTCGAGTTCATCATGATTGTCTCATAATCAGCCTCCCGAAGGGCAAAAGAAGTGTGGCAGCAGCAATAATCGAACTCTATTCCCTGACCAATTCGATTTGGCCCTCCGCCCAAAATTAGCACCTTGTCCCTTCCTGTAGGAGTCGATTCACATTCAAAATCATAAGATGAGTACAAGTATGGAGTATTGGCTTCAAATTCAGCTGCACAAGTGTCAACCCTCTTATACGCTGGAAGAATGCCAAGTTCCATCCGCTTGGAACGAACTTTTGTCGGAGAGGAAGAAGTAGCAAATGCAATCTGCTTGTCACTGAAGCCTCGCCTTTTCACTTCATATAGGTCATCCCTTGTGAGTTGAGACAGGCTTTGGGAAGAAAGGAACTGTTCCACGTCAAGCAATTCTTTTAGCTGAGTGAGAAACCATTTATCAATGAAGCTGATCTCATATATCTCATCCACTTTCATTCCCCTCTTCATTGCTGCATATATAGCATGTATGCGATCTGGATTGGGGACCCGGAGGCTGTATTTTAGTTGATCCCAGTCCCATTCTAGTTCCTTCACTTGTGCACAGCCCCATCCAGAATAGCCACACTCTAGAGATCTGACAGCTTTCTGAAAGGACTCCTGGAAAGTGCGGCCTAGAGCCATAGATTCACCAACAGATTTCATCTGTGTTGTTAGTATGGGTTGAGAGCCAGGGAATTTCTCAAATGCAAATCGAGGTATCTGCATTATCCATACAAAAATAAATCAGACAACTATATGATCATAAATTTATAGTGACAATCAGCAAAACATCAAATTTCTGATAGGAACACAGTAGAAAATGCTATTATTTTAGGCCCTTTAAGGCTTATAAAATTCACAAGCTGAAGCTGAAACAACAAAGGAAAAGGCAGTAGAAAGAAGTGCTTCGCAAATCGCAATCCAATTCCTAAAAAAGCAATCGGCAGTTATTAATATCTTCATGTTTTTTTATCAATAAAGCTTATTTTTTAAACAACCAAGTAATAATACTAATAGAATAGCTTGTAAGATTAACTGTAAACCTAAATCATGATACCTTTGTCACAACATAATCAATTGAAGGCTCAAAACTTGCAGGTGTTTTCTTAGTAATGTCATTGGGTATTTCATCCAAAGTATACCCCACAGACAGCTTGGCCGCCATCTTGGCTATTGGAAACCCTGTAGCTTTTGAAGCCAAAGCAGATGACCTTGATACTCTCGGGTTCATTTCTATAACCATAACCTCACCATCATCCGGATTAACTGCAAATTGCACATTTGAACCACCACATTCAACTCCAATTTCTCTAATTATCTTGATTGAATAATCTCGAAGCCGCTGATACTCTTTATCTGTCAAAGTCTGAGCAGGGGCCACGGTAATGGAATCACCCGTGTGAACCCCCATAGGATCGATATTTTCAATGGAACATATAATCACCACATTATCAGCCAAATCTCTCATCACTTCAAGCTCATACTCTTTCCATCCCAGCAAGGACTTTTCCACCAAAACCTGCGAGGTCAAACTCGCTGCAAGACCCGCTTTACAAATTGTTTCAAACTCTTCCCTATTATAAGCAATTCCGCCCCCTGTACCACCTAGCGTGAAAGCTGGCCTGATAATCAACGGGAATTCCCCAATTGACTCTGCAATATCGAAACACTCTTCTACAGTAGTTCCAATACCTGAAGGAGGCGTCTTTATTCCAATGCTCTTCATTGCTTGCTTGAACAAATCTCGGTCCTCGGCCTTCTTAATCGCGTCCAGCTTCGCCCCAATTAACTCCACCTCGTACCTCTCAAGCGCGCCGCTCTCAGCCAAAGCCACAGCCAAATTCAAGGCCGTCTGCCCGCCCATAGTGGGAAGCAGAGCGTCCGGCCGCTCCTTCTCAAGCACCTGTTCAACAAGTTCCGGTGTCATGGGGGTGATATAGGTCCTGTCGGCAAGGTCCGGGTCGGTCATGATGGTGGCCGGGTTGGAGTTGATCAGGACCACCTCGTAGCCTTCTTCCTTGAGGGCCTTGCAAGCCTGGGTGCCCGAATAGTCGAACTCGCAGGCCTGGCCAATGACGATGGGTCCGGCGCCGAGGATCAAAATCTTCTTCAGATCAGTCCTCTTCCCCTTGACAGTCCCCACGGTGGCCGGAGACTTCTCGGAAGCCAAACTGGCAGAAACGGGACCGGAACAGATAAGCGAGCGGCGGGCATGGAGGCAGGAGAAATGGGGGGTTCGCTTGCGCAAGCGCATGCAATAAATGTGGGAAGGGAAGACGTGGGATTTGTGTCGGGAAGAGCTGGCGAGGCCGAAGGAGATCGACGAATTGGAGCTGAGAGTGCTCGAGAAGCACTCACAGACTGCCATGTCCGAATAAAGGAGTAAGGTTAGACTTCCGAAGCACTGGACGGAGTTGGGGAGTGTCGGCGGGAAGGGCTGCTCCCGGGGCTGCTTATGAAGAAGATGCAGATAAACTCAGGAGAGACTAGGGTTTTCTCCCAGTTGGTGGAATTGAGTTAAAAGGGTTCTTACCCTTGATCTCTCAATAGACGGTCAGATATGCTCACTTCGGTCTAGACTTCAGACCGAGAGAACACGTGTGAGATGTCAAAATAATGGGCGAATAGTTCTGACAAATTTGGTTACCAAAATCACATTACCACCGCTCAGATTTTGCCCGTGAACAGAGGGAAGGAAGAAAGGGTTTAATAAATGGAGAAATTACAACTTTATCTAAGATTTATGGTCCCCTCTCCACTTATCATTTAGTCCTACTATCTATAGTCACATAATTTGGTTATAACATTTTCCGTAGTAGGCATTGATGCATTAACCTACTCCATAAGAAGATAAAAGGTCCAACAGTCAGACAGATGTGCCATCCACAATTAAGCCACGGGTGAGACTAACCTGAGAGAAGTATTAGTAATGTGTTAGTAAGAGTATATGTTATTGCCGCTAAATATTGTATCTCAAGATCAGCATAAACAACACCTATTATTTGTAAAGCCCTGAGCAACACAAGGAATGACGTTAGGTTGAAGTCAATCGATCAAGGTAACAAATCTGACCCTATCACGAATCCATTTGATCAAAGTCCAAGTGATGTTTAGTACTTTATAATTACGTCGTGTGACTATTGTGGAAAACAAATGGTGAATTAATCCGTTGTTTATAGTTTGGTAAGCGCAGAACTTTTATTATGATTTTTTTTATTACACGCTAGAAACAAGTTTCACTTTGTGCTAAAGACGGGAAGAATGAGACGTACGTATGACCATTTGCCACCATTTCTATATCACTAACTCGTGTCACTTTATCTCGGGTCATATGGGGAGGCCCCTAGTTCAGCTGCGACTAGTATCATTATCATGCATGTGACAAAATGGCGTACTCAGTATGTGGGCCTTCATCTAAACAATATGAACGCTTAGTAAAAAAACACGCCCAAGGTCCAAATCAATCAACCCGTCCTCCAGGATATACAATTCGTCATCTACACACAAGTTCGAAAGTTCTAATTATTCAGTTGCATATCTTTTAGGGGCCGTTTGGGGCGTGATTAAAAGCAAAACATCCAGATGGGATGTTTTGCTACACTGTAGCATCTAGATATTTTATATATCCAGCTGATACACCTCAAGAAGTGTTTCAGCTGGATGTAAAAATCCACATGGATGCTACAGTATATATCCAATATCCAGTCTGGATATTTTGCAATAATCACGCCCCAAACGGCCCCTTAATGTTAAATTCAGGAAGCTTAAATTGAAAAACACTTTTTCGTTGGCACCAATATTCAACATCCAGCAAACACGAGGTAAGTTCAGGGCTTTTGGTGAAAACGTATGATCAGCAACGAATAGCCCGAGTCCACACCCCTAGCGTGTGCGCACTGAATAATTTCTCCGACTGCAGAGGCAACATTTCACTTTTTGCCAGTAAAATGGCGACTTTTTTTATAGCGAACTTTCCATTAATCAAGAAAAACCATACAACCATAACTCGCTACACAAGAAGGCTGCGTGAATCCACATGAAACCCAATTTTCCACCTATTTTACAAATTGCAATACACGGGAAAAAACAAACAAGAACCTCGCATCCAACACATACACATAAGCACATAGGGAAAATAGATGGCAATCATTAGAAAGAAGAAACTTTCCTTACATATTTGCTCCGAGTTTCCTGCTCAAACAATTCCAATTTAATGCAGTCTGTTCATGATTCAGTCAGTTGAGATACCATCGGTGTGTAGGCTTTGACACTTCACTTTCTTTAGCAGGCAAGGCTGTTATGACAATTCTGGTGAATCCTTCAAAACAAGTTTGCCAACATAGATCTGCGGAGTGGTGAAAATGATGCATAGACATCATCCATGATAATAGTCACTGCTTGGCACTCACTCAAAGTGGCAGTTATAAGCCATATCTTGCTCATCATTCAATATCTTAGATTGTGACTAAGTCTATAACATGGCCCTTAGTGTCCAAAGGTGGCAGACTGTCCTCATAATTTGCTTCAGCTGTAAGGGACCTCTCACTTGAAACAGTATCTGATTGAATAATGGGAGAGAACAAATCTTCGGTAGTGCATTCTTGTTCAACTTTTGCTTCATAGTTCTGTCCCCTCCACACAACAATCTGCTCTTTCTCAAATGTTACTAAAATACAAGGAACCAAGTTCTACATGAGGTTGTCAAAAAAAAAATCCACATTAGAATAAGTACCTTAAATCAGCCTACAGTTCGACTCAAAATCAAAGAGTACATAAGCAAGAAACAGCATACCAAACTATGCAACGATTGAATAACTGAAGATGTAGTTAGCTCTAAACCAAACTTAGCTTGGCCAATAAGGACAAGGAAGCTGATAACTGTACACCAAAACCATACACCCGGGTTTTTGTTAGACGTAATCACTATCCAACAAAAACCAGGTGTATGGGTTTGGTGGACAGATTCGGTGTAGGATAATCAGTTTCCAAAGGACAATGGTACAATGGCAAGATGAAATATGAGAAGAATGAATATCTGGACACAAGAATGAAAATAATGACACAGAATAGATATCCAAAACTAGATACTAGCAACAACAAAGGCATAAACCAATCTAGAAGGTAATCTTTATATTATCTCGTTCAATGCATGAGAATTATGTAAAAATTTTCGGGCTCAGCAAGATTTTTCCACTAATTTCAATAATCTTAGTCAGGTTTTCCATATATTTCCGTAAGAGACAGTAGGTCCACTAAAAACTAACCAGACAGAACCACAAGAAATGGCATGAAGGAAGCAAATTGCATTGAGACTAATAGAACTTAAATTGCCAATCTAATCTTACCCTTAGCTTACACCCAATTTTCTTGTAGTCACTCTTCTCTAGACCCTTGCAATCTATGCGAACCAACTCTTCAGTCAGGAAAGCATCTCGAACCATTGGTACGAGGCTTCCATAGTAACCATTCTTGGCTGCAATTTGAGCATAGCTTAATAAGCTGGTATACATAAATAGGAGAAAGGCACATGGTGTTTCTGACTTAAGTTATACCAAGTTTTGTTAAAGGGGGGACAGCAAGGCCTCTCTTTCTCATTTCCTTTGTCTCTTCAATAGTTAATCCTTCAATTGTGGTTTTAATCAACCTTGGGTAGATAGGTTCATGCGGTTTCCACAACATAAGAGGGATTACAGGCCTTTTCTTGGGATTGTAGTGCCTGCCTCTGTACAACATGAGAAGTCCACCCTGTCTATGTATAATCTGCCCGCCAGTTTTTTCCTGAAAGCAAAATGATATTTTAACCCGAAGTGGTCACAGTTTAGAAATTCAGAAGTGCCGCCAAAATGATCAGACAGTAAATGCTGGAACATGCAATTATTCTTAGACCAGAGCCTAGCAGCTCACCTGAAGACAAGAACATCGCTAGTGCAGTTATTATAACACAAAATAATGCCTGAGACACCATGTATACATAATTAATATATACCAATAACTGTTCTGAGGAGAAGGCGAGAACATTATGACTTGAAGGGTATATGTACAAACATAATAAAAAAGCCAGAAAGAAACTGTATCACAGCAGTACTTACAATTCGACACAAAGCTTAGTAAAGCAATACTCCTTCCGTACTAAATTATACTCCCTCCGTCCTGTTTTATGTGCTCCATATAAAAATATGGTAAATTTTATTAAGTGGTGGGCCCACAGTCCAATAGGTGAAAAAAACATT
The DNA here is from genome assembly GCA_039654745.1 of Houttuynia cordata. Classification (NCBI taxonomy): domain Eukaryota; kingdom Viridiplantae; phylum Streptophyta; class Magnoliopsida; order Piperales; family Saururaceae; genus Houttuynia; species Houttuynia cordata. The sequence goes on from CM077503.1 coordinate 37,305,505, forward strand.
CGATGAAAAGTTAGGCATGCTTTTTATTACTCAACTACTTAATTTGAGCCACATGGAGCATCTAAAAAATGACATGTATTTCTCTCAAATGGAGCACCAATTTCAGGACGGAGGGAGTAGTTTATTCGAAAAACCAAATAGGACACTTCCTATGGAATAGAGGGAGTGCACTACAAGAGGAAAATAAACAAAGGAAGATGACAAATGGGAGAATATACCTCAAGTTGCTTGCACACATTTTTCGTGTCAACGGTAGGGACACCCAGGCATTTGATCCTAACAGATTCCACGGATTTCCAGTTATTGTGAATATCATTCAACATGTTGTGGGTCAGTCCATCACGCCCTGTAATCATATCCTCTATTCGATTTACAGACCCGGGAAAATTCAAGCACGCAATCACTACATCAACTAAATTACCTCTTAAATGTTGCCAATTCATTTTAAGAAGCTTAAAATTGAACTTGCGTAAATAAGTGATACTCCATCCGTCCAACTTTAATAGATAGTACTAATTTTAGTTTCATTCTGGAAAACCAAATGTATCTATTAAAATCGGATGGAGGGAGTACTAAGCAATCCCTCCTTGTCAGTCAGTCCATCTCATTTGATTACAAACTCGGAATGATTAAAGCACAGAGCCACCACTACACAAACTAAATTTCCTCTTAAATGTTCACAGTTCATTCTAACAAGCTTAAAGCAACTATTGTTTCAATAACAATTGACTTAGGAATCCCTCCTATCTTTCGGCACCACCAAAGCACTATCTTATGCCCATTCCAAGTTCCCAATATCGACAAATACGATTAGCTAAAATTAAGCTTCTCAATCGAAGTTCTGAACTTACCCAAATTCACTTGGCGCTTGGTGCGATGCCTCTGGCTCTGCTCCACTAAACATTTCCGCTCCGCCGCCGACAACGGCTCCCCCTGAATCCTCTCCCTCCACTGCCTCAGCTTCTCTTCACTCGCTTCCCTGCCCTCCTCCTCGCCGTCCACCGACCTCACCTTGGGGTCGACAACAGCCGCGCAAACCCCCGTCCAAGTGCGATCGACCCGACCGGGACCAAAAGGAGAGTACTTGGGCTCCCTCAGACCAATAGGCCGCACGCCAGAATCGCTCTCAGTGTAGCTGAACCGGAAATCGAAAGGCAGGTCGGAGCGCATCGGCTTCCGACCAGTCCGGTCCAGCGACGAGGGCGGCTTGTAAGGGGGCTTCTGCTTCTTGGGCTTTTCGGTGCGAGTTTTGGCGCCGGGGTCGACGGTGAAGGAGATGGGTGGTGGCTTGAAGTCGTATTGCCGGAGCCTGGAGGAGGGAGAGGAGTGAGAAGAGAGAAGGCGGTAGGAGAGAAAGGGGATTAGGGTTTTGGATTTGTGGCGGGAAATGTGGCCGGAAAACATGGGGGTGGAACTGGTGGCGACGACGACGAGACTGGGAGGAGCTCGAGAGGCAGAAGTCTGAAAGTGCGGTTTAAGGGTTTTGGTATTATTTAATTGATTATTTTAATTATAAAACACATTTGTAGTCTAGTTGGTTAGGATACTCGGCTCTCACCCGAGAGACCCGGGTTCAAGTCCCGGCAACGGAAAACTCTAATTTATTTTTTATTATAATTTTTTTCAAACAAGAATGTACTTACTACTTACCGTAATTTGCATGCAGATTTTCCTACATGAATTAAAAGGCGTTTTTTTAAAACGAAAAGTTATTATTACTTCTGAATTAATGGAGTAAGAAATTAAAGAGGATTCTAGCCAATAGTACTTCCTACCTCCAAAAGATCATGCAGCATGTGAAAATGAGTTAAATTTCCTGGAAGGCCTACTTCACCCGTGCACATGCAAGTTCATGAGTAGGGATGGTCTCCAGATGGACGGACTTGAAAATGAGTTATGTCCATATCTGTCAATGCTTGTTTGCAACCCTTGTAGCCGTCTGTGTTCAGTTGTATGAAGGCCACATACCAAGGTTTTCAAAACTGGACCGGCCATCGAACCGGATTGATGGCCAATCCAGTTGGACTGCGGTCAAACCGGATTGACTTGATTTAGGTGTAAAGAGTGATAAATATATTTTGTATAATATTAATATCAAATTGGTTGTAGTTCAAGTACTTAAGTCATGAGTATTTGGTTTTAGGGTCATCCCCCTTCAAACAATTTTTTTTTCAAAAAATATATATATATAACCTAGATTTGTCCGGTCTGGGCCACCGATTCGGAAAAAATCGGCCAGTTTAATGAACCGGACGAACCGAACCGGTTTTTCGGCCGATTCCGGTTCTCTACGGTCGGACCGGCTGGTTTGGCCTGGCTTTGAAAACCATGGACAAAAACCACAACTCAAATGACTTTTCAAAAGTCCTAATATATAGTTCCATGTCATTTGATTCTCACGTGAAGGTCTGAAGTAAAGAATTCCGTATTGGATATCGATAAAATATTGGTCAACCAAAGAGACAAAATATCGGAGATATTTGTAAAAAAAATATCGGTGATCGAAAACTAGTTTTTACCATATATTTTCACAATCTAACTTCTAAAATGAGTTATACTAATTTAGACAAAGCATAGATTTCAAAATATATACAAAAATACATATTAGGATGGGAAACGAGCAGAAAGCTTATTTTTTCCCCTTGTTTTAAAAAAAATTTAAAAATATTTTTTTAAGAAAAGAAAATAAAAAGGTACACATGTGCATTTATTGCCTCCCAGGTCATTATTAAAGTGACAAAATTAGCCTTTTTTTTTGCTTTGTAAATACCAAAATTAACATTTTGACTGTCCACTATAGAAGTAGCCTAGGAGGTAGTTACAGTACAAAGCATTGGACCTGGGACAAACGACTGTCCGAGGACAGTGTCTACATATACGGCTACGGACACCTCGGATACGGGCAGAGAAGCAGACATGCCCATCCGCGACCATCGGAAATCAAGTCACCGAATGGTGGATCCGTTTTTTTTTAGATACAGCTAGATTTTTTTGATAGAGGGAGTAATTAAGGCAACATTATTTACTCTGCAAGAACAACCAATGATCAATAAAGCAATATGCGTTCAAGCATTGTTCTTCTTTGTTGTGTATGTGGCGTATGTCACGAGTGATGATGACAGTGCCAACCGTCACCAGTCTCCCTTGGAGGTTGTTGCATCAACCTCATGGCGACAATATGTTTCCTTGGAGGTTTATGGCTTTCGAATTTTGGTTTGATCGAAGTGGTGTATTTAGAGGAAGAGTGTTTTTTCTAGGTTCTTCCTTTTGGTAATGTGATGGCTCTTTGAGCTCCATTTTAATAAAAAAATTTATCAATAGATCAAGTTTGCCAGATTCTTCCACTACTTTTGCTCCAAAACTGTAGCTGGAGTGCTGGACAGCACAAGAAGGGAAGAACAAATCTGATTCATAACGTCCATGTGAATTAAGGGTTATGTGCGTTTTGTCACTGGCACAGCCGTTACTATCACCCCCGCCAAAGGCCCACTTGATTGAAGCTGGAAGCCTGGAACGCGACTGATTACTTGCCATATCCACACCCTGCAAGCAATACCGCTGGCACCCAAATACCCCAAACCAGACCTCCTCCAGCAACAACTCTTTAGTCAACCCGTCAACTCCCACGGCCTCTCCCCCCTCCACCCCTCCCTAGTCAAACGACCAGCGCCAAGCTCGCCGCGACAACCGCAAAATCCCAGCCGTCCCCCGTCTGTCCCGGGCCCCAGCTCGGCCGGCCCGGTCCAGTCCAGTCACCAGCGCTATTTAAAAATGACGAAAAATAAGGGGAGACAGCGATGAGCCTTCCTCCGGGTCAGAGCATGTGGGGCGGGACCCACCACGGGGCTGTCCTTTGCTTTACAGTCTGTTTCTGTTACCACTACACTCCTCCCCACCAACCGGCGCTCCCACCTCCATTTCCCATCCACCACCCCCCCATTTCCACGCCAAATACCGAGCGCTTGCACTAAAATCATCACAATCTCCTCCGTCCGCGCCACCATCACCCCCCATTATATCCAAACGGCAAATATCCTCATCTCCCATGTCGTTGTAGCTGCTCCAGACAGACCCTAGGGTTTCTGCCTCCCTCATATCCGAGCTCCTCATCGTCCTCCTCATCCATGTTTTCTAAGGCTGGCGTTCCGAATTAGTAGCCCCAAAATGCGCTGTCTCCGCCGCTTCCTCTTCACCGCTCTCGTATGGCAATACTATTGCTTCACTTCCGCCGTGGCGCAGGCGGAGGAGCAGCTCCTCCGGCCGGACGTCCTCGCGCTGCTCGAGTTCAAGAAGGGCATACGGTCGGACCCCACGGGCAGCGTCTCCGTCACCTGGGATGGCTCCACCCTCAGCTCCGACGCCGGCCCCTGCCCGCGCGGCTGGCACGGCGTCTCCTGCGCCGATGACGGCTCTGTTTCTGCTATCTCGCTCGCCGGGCTTAAGCTCTCCGGGGAATTGAAGTTCTCAACTCTTCTCGGTCTTCACTCCCTTGTTAATCTCTCTTTGGCTGGTAACTTGCTCACCGGCCGGCTTGTCCCCGCGCTCGGGTCGATGTCCTCGCTCCAGCATTTGGATCTCTCGGATAACCTGTTCTATGGGCCTGTGCCGGCTCGGATCACTGACCTCTGGGCCCTCCACTACTTGAACCTCTCGTCCAACAATTTCACTGGCAGGTTCCCCAATGGGATCCGGAATCTGCAGCAGATGAAGGTTTTGGATTTGCATTCGAATGGACTGTGGGCCGATGTCGGGGCCTTGCTGTCGGAGCTGCGGAACCCGGAATTTGTTGATTTGAGCTCGAATTTGTTCTATGGGCAGCTTTACATGGATTCGAACAATCTCTCGAGCTTAGCAAATACTGTTAGGCATATAAATCTAAGCTCCAACCGGCTCAATGGTGGCTTCTTCTCCCATGATTCTATGCAGATGTTTAAGAACTTGGAGGTTCTGGATGTAAGTCACAACCAAATCAGTGGGAAATTGCCATCGTTCAATTCGACGCCTGCACTTCAGTTGTTGAGAATTGGGAATAATCAGTTGGAAGATGCACTGCCGGAGGAGTTGTTTGACAGTTCCTTGCTGTTGTCTGAGTTGGATCTCAGCGGGAATGCATTTAGTGGTAAGCATATTATAGGCTTTGTCCTTTCCCTTGGTCGAGTACACTAGTTTGTATGTATGTGTTGAGAAGACTAATGTTCTAGTGTTTGAAGAGTTCAACACAAAAAACAGGAAGAAAAATGAAAAAGGAACCTAAAAAGAAGAGAAAGAAAGAAACAAATGAAAACAGTTCGGTAGACGTGGATAGATTTTAAAGATCGTTTTGAGTCCATGATATTAAAAGGGATCTAGTTCTTGATGGGGTGTATTAATTGATCGTGATCTTTCGGTATTTGTTGCTTTAGGAAGTTATTTTGCCTGCTAGATCGTTTGTTAATATATGTAGTTCTGCTTGTTGACTGACCTGTATGCTTGTAGTTGTACGTCTATTTTGAGAAGATGTGTTGTTTTCTGCTTTTACAAATTAGAGATTTTCAGTATATAGAACTTTTTGTTAAAGAAAAATTCAAATACCTGGAGTTTTGAGGTGGCTAGATGTCTGCCTTCCATAATTGTTATTAACTGCTGTATAGGTGATCATTTGTCTGCGTGAATGGCATTGTGGCACATAGAGAATAAGGTGTTACCACTTTGTGGAATGGATTTAATAAAGTGTTTGTGTAAAGATTTTTTTTTTGTTGTCATTCGTGTGTCAGTAGCCATGTATGAAGATAATAATTTCTAAAAGTCTCATTTAACCAAGTTGCCTACTGCATGATTTCTGCTGTGACATCTTTTTAGTTTTATAATTCTTTTTATATTGGTAATATCTGTTGGCAGTGGACTTAGAGATTGCTTCATTTCTCTTCTTAGGCTGTGGGAAGTTGTTGCTTTATACTAAAGGAGTTCAGTTTATGCATGTTTATGCCGTATTCGTAGGAAAGTCCGTTCCATATGATAACTTCATTTGTTTTTTCATAATGAGCTAAATTTGTTTATTTTGAAAAACCAAATTGTGCTATTAATGTGTGGGGGAAGGAGTATGTTCCCATTTAAGAGGTCAAATACTGTAATTACGGAGATGCCTCAACGTGGTTTGCATAAGAAAAACAATACTTCTATCATTTTCTATAAGCTTCGATGTCTGACTTTCCACCTTTTAGAATGAAATTTTTTGGATGATCCCTTTCAGCTGAGATACCGTTTGTATGACATTATTTGCCTTGTTCTTTGATCTTGATGTCGTCACATGTTTTTCTGAGTGTAGGTTCTATTCCCAATGTTAAGTCAACAACTTTGAGGACTTTGAACCTTTCATCAAATCATTTATCAGGTCCATTGCCTTCAGATCTCGGGAGCTGTAGCACTTTGGATTTGAGCAACAATGTCATTTCTGGTGACCTATCTGCAATCATTAGCTGGGGTGGAAACCTAGAGCACATTGATTTAAGCTCAAATTTATTATCGGGAAGCTTTCCAGACGAGTCATTCGAATATGAGAATCTGACTTCCATCAACATCAGTAACAACTCCTTAAATGGTGCTATTCCCTCTTCACTAGGAGGGTGTCCTAGGCTAGCTACTGTTGATTTAAGTCGTAACAAACTTTCAGGGTCAATTCCAGCGGCTTTCTTTAACTCTTTATCAGTGATTAATTTAAATCTTTCACAAAATCACCTTACAGGCTCAATCCTGCTTCAGGGTTCACATGCAATTGAATCATTTCTTTTGACTTCTTCCTCCCTGATGGAGCTTCTTGATCTGGCAAATAATTTATTGACGGGAAGGTTACCTCCAGAAATAGGTAATATGGAAAGGCTTGCATTGCTGAAACTTGAAAATAACAGCCTATCTGGACAATTACCAAGCGAACTTAGAAAGCTTAGCCATTTGGAATATCTTGATCTATCCATGAATAACTTCGAGGGTAGAATACCCGACCAGCTATCACCAAGTCTGAAAGGATTTAATGTCTCATACAACAATTTGTCGGGCCGTCTTCCTGCAAATTTAAGGGATTTCCCTATCACTTCATTCTTCCCAGGGAATCGCTTTCTTGTCGTTGATCCAAATGGTCGACAGCCCAGTGGTGGCAGTACAGGTGATTTTGATGGTTCCCATGGAAGGCCACATGGTGGTGTAAAGTCTAATATCAAGGTAGCAATTATCATCGGATGTGTTGCAGCCTTCATGATGGTTGTTTTTGTTTCACTGGCTTATTATAGGAACCATTTGCAAGAGATTCATGAAAGTAGTGGATTTAATAGTCAAAGAACAGGACAGGATGCAGGTACAGGGATGTTTCCTCGCCCATCTTTCTTCAGCACCCACAAAAACGTTGAACCCTCTCCTTCTTCATTAAGGTTTTCTAACGACCAGTTACTTTCTTCCGATTCTAGATCAGTGCCTAATCAAAAGGAGTATGTTGTGGGTAGTACGGATCGTGATTCTAATTTTGGAGATGGTAGTAATCTTCCGGCTACCAGATGGAAGTCTTCTCCTGGTTCCCCCTTATCGTCACCAGGTTTTATAGAAACATGTGGTCCTGAGCAATCTGTTCCACTAAGTGTCTATTCACCAGACAGATTGGCTGGCGATTTATTTTTCCTAGATAGTTCACTTGTATTTGCTGCAGAGGAATTGTCTCGAGCCCCAGCAGAAGTTCTTGGTAGAAGTAGCCATGGAACCTTATATAAAGCTACTTTAGACAGTGGCCATGTGTTGACTGTGAAGTGGTTAAGAGTTGGCCTTGTAAAGCGGAAGAAAGAATTTGCCAAGGAAGTGAAAAGAATTGGGACTATTAGACACCCAAACCTTGTGTCTCTTAGAGCTTACTACTGGGGACCAAGGGAACAAGAAAGACTGATTCTTGCAGACTACGTTAATGCAGATAGTTTAGCACTGCATCTTTATGGTATGTTCACGTTAATATCCAATTGTTTTTCCTTTCTTTGCTCCATTTATTTTTGTTTCTGTATGCCTTGTTCTTTCCGTGTCATGTAATTGTGAGATGCTTGTTTTGTTTTTTATCCCCGTAAGTATTGGAATTTTATAAATGGTCTTGGTAGCAATAATTAGTAGTGAAAACATGCCACTGTTAGAGAAAAAAAAAGGGTTTCTCTAAAAGTGGTTTTTTAAACAGTAGAACCTCATCTATGAAGCTGATCTAGGTGAGTGAATAAGACTCTTAAATTTTCAATTGATTGTTGTATAGATGAATGCTGTATATTGGATCTCTCTTTCTTCCAGCTATCTTCTGACTGAAAATCAATGCATTTTGCAGAATCGACACCTAGAAGACATTCTCCGCTATCTTTGAGTCAAAGACTGAAAATAGCCATTGATGTTGCTCGTTGTTTGTATTACCTCCATCATGACGGAGGTCTCCCACATGGTAATTTGAAGCCAACAAATATACTCTTGGTGGGCCCTGATCTCACTGCTCAGCTGACAGACTATGGACTTCACCGTCTTATGACTCCTGTGGGAACAGCGGAACAAATACTGAATTTGGGGGCCTTAGGTTACCGGGCTCCAGAGCTTGCTAATGCTAGCAAAGTAGTCCCCTCCTTCAAGGCTGATGTATATGCATTTGGAGTAATACTTATGGAACTTTTAACTAGGAGAAGCGCTGGCGACATTATATCAGGTCAATCTGGTGCTGTTGATCTTACTGATTGGGTCCGGTGGTGTGTTAGTGAAGGGCGTGGAACAGATTGTTTTGATAGAGACATGGCGTGCTTGGAGGAAGCTCCCGCTCCCAAAGCCATGGATGAAATGCTTGCAGCATCTCTAAGATGTATTCTTCCTGTAAATGAAAGACCTAACATGAGAACAATTTTTGAAGAGTTGTGTTCTATAGCAGTTTGAGGTTCTGTACATGCTACCAGACAGTATTTTTCTGACCTTTGTCCCCCTCCAGTTGGTTGACCATGTGTTTTTTAGTGGCTAATTTTTACATCGATTTTTTCACTTTTCTATGTAAAGAGATGCTTGACCATTGATTGATTGGTATTATTTTTGCTGGGTTTTGATGAAGGAAACACTTGAGACTGTTTCTTTTTCCATGAGTAATATTTCATTTGAGTTACTGCAGAACCGTGTACCCATTCTTTTGCGCAGATCGAATATCATTAGTGATATCTGTATCTATATCTCTACAATTTAGGATGTAAAACCTATTGTAAGTGCTGAGGTTTTATAATGCCAAGATGTTATTACTTTGGATTACAGTACTATAATATAGGAGTGTTAACATGGTGATTATGTTCTTATATATTGATGTATAGATAGATATTATGAATTTGACTAAGAAAAATGTTATGCGGTATAATGGATGAGCATGTAAAAATTCTATGTGCTTACCGGCTTATTGAAGTATATTCTATGTGCTTCATTTATTAACACCATAGTTAAATTTAAGAAAATGTTGGGAAGCTGTGCCAAATAAAGTGATAATGATCCACCTACTACAAAAACTAATTGGTAAAGATCTATTAATATGACTATGTTTAACTATCGTTTTTTCTAGTTCTCCATTATATAACTATTGTAATAAAAGTTGTAAATTTGATTGTTACTTGGATAACCAAAAGGGTGTTGGTGTGATGGCCAGGCACGCTCCCTGAAGTGGAGGTCTGCAACCGGGATTATCTCCCATTTACTACCCGGTGCATATAATGGATGAGCATGTACCTGCCCAATTTCCTGCCTATTCTAGTCAGGTTCTAAGACCTCGTTATAGAAGAAAATAGAAGTTTGTATTATTTGGATAACTGGATAAGGTAGTTGATGATTTTGGATAATGAATAGAAACAACCTCACATTTAATTCTAAATTGATGTTCTTACTATACTAGGGTGGGTGCATACTTGTCAGCAGCTTGGGGGGGAAACTGTTGACTTGTAGGAAGGATGATTCTTAACAAGTTTGCATACTATAATTTCGAACAGCAAAATACAAAACAATTTCCAACAATATCATAACTCTTAAGTTTAAGTACCACAGCCATACAGATGAAATAGGAGTAAAAATTGCCGTATGATAATAAAAAACTGCCGTTTACAAGTAATCGCATATAGCCCAAACTTGAGAAACTAAATAAACTTAAAAAAATCACATATGCCCCATTCCATATTGGTGGCTCTAGCAGATTCAGCTAGAAACATCTACTCAGCTTTATTTGTGGGGGGCGAATTGTCTTCAGAGTAATTCTCAGACTTTGTGTTTGTACCTGATGATGTAAACAAGTTTGGATAAGAGAGATACGGATCTTCATCCAAGGAAGTCAATCTCTGAAATTGGCGAGTTGCTGTTTTTTCCATCAATTGTTCCGAATGTGGTCCAACTTCACGGTCCACCTTATATAGGTCATAAGATGGAGGTTGTGGACTTAGCTGATCTTGGTTTTCCGTCTCTTCAAAAAAATGTGAAGTGCCAATACTGTCTGCAAATGACTGACCTCGATCAAAAGTCGATCTATTTGATACAGCAGTATGTTCCGCATCCAAAGGTGGATCTTCTGCGACCTGGTTGTTCCTTTTCTTCATAATCTCAGAAATCCTGACCTCTGCAAGGCTTGCAGCTGAACGAGCTGCTGCAGCAGCATGCTCGGCACTCTCTGCAGCATCGCGAGCAGCAGCCAAGACATCCTGCAGGTCTTCACGGGCATCACTTATGGTCCTTGAAAGGGTGGGTATTGTCTGAGCGGGCTTCTCCTTTACAGAGAATGAGGCAGAAGACAAGGAAGGGGGGGACATGAATGGAAGGAACTGTTTGTCATTTGAATCAACTGAGACATTGGACTGCTGATGTGAAGATGGTTCGGACTGACTTAAACCAGCAAGAGATGTGTCTTGCAGGGCTACTTGAGGACCTGAGTAGTACTCACAGGGAGTATTTTCATTGCCTTCATCAAATTTTGCAGTCACATCAGATTCTTTGGCAAGCAAATTTGCATATTGTGGGAGAACCATCTCGGGGGCTTCCGTTGAACCTGTACGGGGTATAAGTGGAATATTCGGGACTTGAGGAAGATCTAAAGTATCAAAAATCGAATCTGAATCAGCTTCTTCAATGGGAGGTTTAGGAGGAGCTGACAGAATCGACTCAGTATGTTTCTCTTCAGGAAGAGGTAACTTGGATCCACTGATAAACTGGTTTGGACCATTCTATTAAAACAGATACAGGTAACATGAATTAGAAAAAATGTTACAAATCCTGCATGATTATTATAGACTACTTACAAGTAAATCTTCATGGGATTTGGTGAACTCAGTTTCTGTTGCAGAAGGGTCCCAATCCAGTTCATGCTCCTCAGCTATATCCTTTAGTAATTTCAGTTTTGTCTCAGCAGATGGAGCCCGGACCGACAGTAGTTCAATTACCTGTCAAAGGCAGTACGCCAACTTCAGTCTATTCAATTAAGAAATTCCAGATTATATAGAGCACAATGTCACAGCACATCAGATTATATAACCTGACGATTAACTCCACAATCAGGCATCAGTTCTGTTGCAGCTTGTACAAATTCCTTCCCATATTTTGAAGCAAAAAGCATCTGAACTTGCAGAAGTTCGGGCAAGTCAGAACATCTTGGTGCAGCAAAACAGATAGTTGAAATAGCTTCTTTCAAGTCCAAGGGGCACTCCCTGCAGAAATAGGCAGTGTATAATCTATTTTGCCTAGTGGCGAAGAAATGTCTCTGAACAACCAGCTAAAGTTCTGTAGGACTGCTAAATTCTATCAGCCACTCAAAATTTCTTTCAAATCCGGAAGATAACTCTGATGATGACAGTATTCTGACCTATATGGCCATTTAATCTAGGCATTGTATATAACAAAGTAATGAACATTAAATTATCACTCCCACAATTTTCAAAATTGGTCATATACTTCTGTTATGTTTCAGCGAAGATAAACTAGAGCAACTCCTTGTATAGGAAAACATAGTCATTGTCAGTAGTGGTAGCCTGCTAGGAAATAATGACAAGGAGAAAATAAGAAACCATACAACATGTCGAGATACTTACTTCTGTGTCTCAATAATTGGAAGCCGAACTGAAATCAGCTCACAGTACAACTCAAGAATCTCTTGCGCAGACATCATATTCTCTTCCCGGACAATATGCTCCACCTGAAAGAGCAAGGCAATCATCCACGCATAAATTAACAGACAAGTTATAGAATCAATACAATTATCAAGCAGCAACCTCAAACGTAGTGGCAGCTTTTTAAATCCTCTAGCAAGGTGTACAAATAGGGTGTAGGCATACATCATCTTATAACATAAAACAGTAGGATTCCCCACCCTAATTCTAGCTGTCGCCTCTTGGCCAGTTTCAAGAAGCTTGGCAATGTCCCTCCGCATCTGCTTCAGCTGAACTTCTCTACGATTCCTTAACAACTTAATTCGCGGTATCGTCAGCTTCAGCAGTGTCTTACTGGCGAAAGAGAAAACAACAGAATTCAGATAAGCACATGTTCCAAACCAAACAATTAGAATTGCAAACAATTGTCGCTAGTAACCACAAAATCCTACATTTTCCGCTCTATAAAAACGCAGAACTGAACTTTCAGGTCTAACTAATTGAGACAATACGCGAATATATTATTCTTCGTGGGTTACCATTTGGGTCCTTTAAAACCCTTGCTGAAGAAGGCATCGAGCATCGACATGAAGAATCGGAGATCGTCAAGCCAGAAGCTCTAGAGCCCCGAATTCAGCAGCCACCGATCTGATGCCCAAGCAATCGACAGATCAGAGATGGGGAATTCGAGGAGGAATTTATGGAAAGGGAGGGAGGAGAAAGACGACGAAAAACGGCCACCTGCTACGCGCAACTCTTCCACAATTCCTTCGTCACAAAGTTTCGATTTTCTTCCTTTTCCTCTCATCTTCTTGTTCCTGTTTACAGTTTTTTACCGTGTTCTTCGACTTGGACAAATACTGAGATGTCGTTAATTAAGGAGCACTAATTAAGCAATAGGGCGCCGCGGTTGGAACTTTGGATACTGATATTGAAATGTTGATACCGATATTGAAAAAAATGTCAGCCACAAAATAATCTGGTTGATTTTTCCCGATCGGTAAAAACTCGTTGAGAACATGAAATAAATCATATTTTCGGCTTCCTTACGTTTTTTTTCAATCAGTATTTTCGCCTTTTTGAAGATAATTTGGTAATTTTTATCGGCTATGACAATTAGGAATTAAAATCACCAATTTCAGTCTCCATTGCACTCCACCGAGATTGGTAAAAATTTTCACATTTCTAGCTCCTATTAATTTAATCAATATTTAAATAATTTTTAATATTTTCATCCCTTTTTAGCATAAAATTTTTATTATTTTTAATATCCAAAACACACCCTTAGAATCTCTTATTTTAGTTCCACGCGCGCAGCTATCTTAAGTGGATGGGCTACTTAGTGGCCGTTTGGGGCGTAAAAAAACTGTTTCATTCACTCCTAAAAATCCATTTGATTAGTGGATTATCCCAAAAATTTTATCCAGCTAGGATGTTTCATTTTTATTATTTATTTCTTATTTTTTTCACTTTCAGCTAAAATGCCTCGTGACGTGTTTTAGACATCTATAGTGAAAAATCTGAAAATAAATAATAAAAGTGGATTTTTCATTGTGGATGTTTTAGATTAATCACGAACTAAAAGGAGGTCTCACTCACATACTTACATCAGCGCTCTGCATTGGAATGGGCCAAGGATTTTAATTCAATAAGCCCACCCATTTTTTTAAAAATGAGTGGGCTACTTCTACTGATTGCTGAAAGGAGGTCTCACATCAGAGCTCTGCATTGAAATGGGCCAGGCCTTTTAATTTAATAAGCTCACCCATTTTTATAATGGCCTCCTTGAGTGGGCCGATGTTTCTCCTTGCCCTGGCAAAACTTGGCAAGGCTTGGGCAATTTGCTGAACATGAACACGAACTTGAAGTAAAGATTTTTTTTGGGATACAATGGAATAAATAACTTAGCTAGCAAAGAACTTGCACAAATATATCAACTAACAACTGCTTCCAACCAAATAAAGCTAAGATGAACATTTAGAGAAAAGGGTTCTCCAATTTGAATTCCATTAAGAAGGTGAAATTGAGCACTTATTATAGGGGAAGGTCACGCTAGTTGAAAATCACTACTCCCCCGTCCCAATTTATTATTAACCTAGTTAGTTTAACTAGCTCAAATGAACTAACTAGGTTAATAATAAATCCGAATGGAGGGAGTATCTCATTTGAATGACACCCCTTTCTTTTGCAGCAGAATAAAGATACATATTTTTTTTGGTATTTCATCAAGGGCCGACTTTAAGTCTTTATTTTTTTTATTTTAATTATGGATGAACTTACTAGATATTATTTACAAGATAATACATCTCAGTGTATACCTTTTGTAGATGATGTAGTTTTAATTGATGAGAGTAAAATAGGTTTGAATGTGAAACTAAAAATATAAATGGAGGCTTTAGAATAAAAAGTTTCAAAATAAGTATGACACAGAATACATAAAATTTAATTTTAAGGAAGATAGAACCATTGATAGAACCTTAGTTGAAATAAATGAGCAAAAAGTGCCAAAGTGTGATAATTTCCCGTTACTTATGATCCATTATCCATAAAGAAAGAGATATTGATAGTGATATAGTGCATATGATAAATGCGATGTGGGTAAAGTGGAGGGTAGCCTCGAGAGTATTGTATGATATGCGTGTTCTAAAAAGGCTTAAAAATAATTTTTATAAGATAACTATTAGGCCTGCAATACTTTACGGAGGGGAGTGTTGGACACCAAAGAGAAATTATATTTATAAGTTGAATGTAGCCAAAATGAGAATGCTAAAGTGGATGAGTGGGATAACTACGATAGATTGGATTAGAAATGAATATATTTGTGAGAGTTTAAGAATAACTCATTTAAGAGAGAAGCTAGGGACATGCAGGTTGCGTTGATATGGGCATATACAAAGAAGACCAATAGATGCACATAAAATGATGCATGTAAATGATGCCAAAAGAGGGAGAAAGATACCTAAGAGAACTTGGATGAAGTTAATAAAAAAAGATTTAATTTTACTATCTCTTACAAAAGAGGTAACTTAAAAACAAGCCTTAATAGAGGAGTAAGATTCATGTCACCGACCCCAAAGAGTTGAAAAAATGTGCTACTTGATTATGATTATGATGGTGACTTTTTTTGGTACTTAAAAGAGAAGACAAGAAACTCCATACATATACGGAACCCTGACCAGGTTAAGACAGTTGCTTCGGATGCACAAAACTAATATATTCCCTATAGCAGCAATTTAAAATGCCAGGAACGACAACACCGCTCAAGGTTGGCTTTCTGTTGCAGCTAGACACCATCCATGGAACTTTATAATCATTAGGCGCCCCCAGTGAAGTAACACAAGTTTGTCAAAAGACATCTTCACTATAAGTCGAGCAAGTTCCAGTCGCTTACCTGGAATCTATATCAGACTTCTTTCTTCTTGGATTACTTAGCAGATCATGAAGCAATTAGTACAAGAAAATTCAAATAGTTGGTTTTGCAAGCTCACTTAAGAGGCTCATGGCTCAAACACCTCCTATTTATTCCAACATTAGCAAAACAAGTAAGGTTAGCAACAAGTCAATCTCAGCCGTTATCTCAAATTTCTTATCCGATGGAATAAAAGGCTTCTTTTTCACACAACCACATGCCCCAATCCCCATCTAGTTAATCTCCTGAAGCTACTTCTTACTGGCCATGCCCATTCTATTCATATAAGCTTCAAAAACATCAGGTGCCTCTTCCTTAAACCTCATAACATACTTTTCAAGAAAAATTTTCTCCGGAAGGCAGAGAGCTGCATACAAGCTTGAATTCTTCCTGATCAAACTCTTCGATTTCAGCCTGGTGAAAACATCATATCTTGGAGAAACTCTTTTTTCCAGACTCAACATCAACATTGTCGGACACGTTGCAATGTAGGAGGAATTAAGACCAGCAGTTTTCATCAAGAACTCGAGTCCCCTTCTAAGTCTCTCATCGGACATCCCTAAACAATTAGGTTGCCTTCTAAAAAGGGTAGTGATCTCAGACATCGACCACCCGAAGTTCTTAAAAATCTGAAATTTTGATCGAATTGTGTTATCACTATAAGTACACAGAGTGGATAAAGCATACAAATACATACCGGAGTCGCGAGGGATGCCCAATTCATGATCAACCTTAAGAATGGCTCTGTCAATCGAGTCAGTCTTCAACTGAAAAAGCCTGGGATTTCTGGCAATGAGTGCTTTGATCCTTTCATTTGAAGCACCAAGCTCTTTAAATCTGAAGATATTAGATGCCATCCGTTTGCAGATATCTTCAGAGGCAGTCAGCGACCACACAGACTTCTTAATCACTTTAATAAGCTCTTTGTCATTGGACACAATCGACCGGAGAAATTCAACCCGACGCGCAAGAAACGATTCCGCTATACCCGATAAAAGTTTAGTCTTTTGCAACAACTCCACAACCTCAGGACTGGACATGCCCAAATCCATTAAAATTTTGAATTTGGGGACCAGAAATTTCTCTACATTGTAAGAAAGCAACCTGGGATGGCTTGAAATGAAACCGATGATCTGGGCATCATTCAACCCGCATGATCTGAGGAAGCCCAGCACAGAATTTGGATTTTCAGTGGATTTAACGCTGCTGAGGGAAGCAGATGCAGCCAACGCCCTTCGTCGTGAGAGCCCACATGATTTGATCAGATAATCCACAATAAACGTATTCTCTTCCTTTCCAGTTCGTACTCGTTTCAAAGCTCCGGCAGTCGAGAATGGAAGGGAGAGACAAGGAGAAGCGGAAAACAAGACATGGGCTTTGCACAAGAGGAAGCGCGGGAACTGACCATCAATGGCAGCGACCTGGCGGAGACGGTGCACTAACTTGTCCATGAGAAGCTGTCAACGGCGGCCGTCTTGTGCCTCGCCGGCGATCGGAGCGAAGGCGGCGGCAAGGGTTGTTGACGCTCTTCTGAGGGTTTTCTTGTGGTTTTCAAATCCCGTTGGGCTTGACGTGCCCAGAATCCGGTTCACCAGTTTGTCCGGTTCAAACTTAGCACATTTTTTTGAACCATGGAAGCTTTTACAGGTCTGGCAACGGTGGAGGAGAATCGAATGAAGCGAGAAGAAGGAGCGGAAAACCAGACATGGGTTTTGCAGAGAAGACATCGGATCCTATCTGCCATGGCGGCCGCTGGAGGTTCCTCCGGGGTCCAAAGATGGCGGCTTTTCGACTGGCGGCGAGAGAAATGGACATGGTGAGGGTAGACCGGACCGCTTCTTACCGGTCATGAGGCCCGCTCACGCTTTGTTCGGTTCAACTTCAACAAACCGGTTGACAATAACTGCAAATTCGGTTAAACCTGTTGGTACTATTTTTTTTCAATTTACAACGTCTAATTCATCATTAGCTATTTCTTAGTATAATGAATTGATTCTTGAAAATTGAAATTAATGTGGGATTGAACAACTTTCCGTTGTTTAAAAGATTAATGGCCACCTATCCTGCCACCAAGGGAATTTGTAGGGGCCCCTAAGTTACAGGGCCTCAATCTGTTTTATTGATCTTTTGCAGGGGCACACTTATGAGGAGAAAAAAATTATCTTTGCACCAATTTAGGGCCCCCTCTCCTTCTCAGTTGGAAGCATGGGCACCCACCCATCAACTATCCTAATTGGACATACCCATTAATGTAACATCCTGCCTGTTTAAGTGTTTGATTGACGGAGTGAATAATAAAAAATAAAAAGCGAAATGGTTGTCTAATGGAGTATGAGTATGTAAATGGTTTCCAATACATAAAAACTAAGCCAATTTAATAGAACAAACTTTGTTCCATTAATACTCTGCAGAATTTCATTTTCTACAATTGTCTATAACTGGTTGCATTGTCGATGCTTAAACCTTCTCAATTGAGATTGCTGGTGTCGGACGGGGCATTGATGGATGGCTATGAGTGCTAGTGGTGCATAGTTTATGCCACCAACAAGGATTGGTTCTGTACCTCCCTTGAAATGCCATCCAGGAAGATGAAAATGCTTCTTATTTTTAATATTGGTCGGGGGGAGAAACCATTGCTGGAAACTTGCCCTATTCAGCTCTTTAATCAGAAAAAATGACTCTTCTTTCCTTTTTAGCCACTGGGTGCTCCTTCGGTTTCTAATGAATATTTGGATGGGTTGGGCCCCCCTCTAAAACCGTGTTTTATAGCATGGGTGCCTGCAGGAAAAAGAAATTGACTGATTTTTTCCCGCACTTACCAAAAACAGGTCAAAACTTGGGTGCCCCTGCAAATTTCCTGGGTGCCCAAGATTAATGGATGATATAAGTCCTGCTGTTCAGTACTTGTTACAAGAAAGCGTTCCTAAATGTCCAAATCCATAAATATGGTTCAAATCATCATTGAATAATGAAAGCATAAGTTAAAATTCATTTATACTTATTTATTGATTAGAGACTCAGAATACTCTTTCCATGAGTGGTTGTGGAAACCTCCTTCTTTATTGATAGTTCACTTTCAACTCAATTATTTAAAGCACATTCACTTCAGTATTAATGTTTGAACTGGTAATTTATATAATGGACTGCACTTCTTTACCGTTAATTAGTCTATTAGTGTTATGATGCAAAGCACGTTCATGTTCTTTGTCTCTCAAATAGTAATAGTATCGGGTCAGTTTGTATGCTTTAGAAATTTATGTAAGCTAAAATATTTTACCAAGGTTATTAACCTTCCGAGCTATGATAATGTCAGTTCTAAACGCAAAATATTAACCAATTGCGAACTATTATTCAAAAGACAACTTGAATTCGTCATAATACTCGTATTTCTTATCAAGCTAGTGACTCAAATTCCCACACTTTTGTTCCACATCTACAGAGAAGTAATGGTGTAGCTGACTATAGTGTTTTGAACTGACGGGATTTATACTTCTCTCTTCAATTCTTACTACTTTGCTATTAATATTTGAACCGACAGGGATGAATACTTCATTCTGTTACACTTGGCAACCAGTTGCTAAGATTGACGCCAAATGGGATTATTCAATGATTTATTTGCTTGCAATAAATATCTCATTTCATATTTACAAATTTGACCGATAACCATGCACCTGCTTGCCAAACTGCATTGCCACCCCTTATATTTTACAAGCATAATAGTTTCCTATGGGATCCCCAAAGACATTTAGCCCAATCTTTTCTTCAGGTGCATTTTCTCTTATTTTTTCTTTGTACTCTCTGATGTTATTTTTTAATTCTCTTATTTCTTATTAGCTGAAGAGTTTCTATATTTCTACCAGTTTTTTTGCCACACTGAAAGTACGATGAAGCTTGATGGTAAAAAGTAGAGGTTAGCACGGGTATTATTTTTTTTTGGCAATCTTAAGCTGTCAACATCTAATTATTTTTAAGTAATTCTTTCAACTTGCTTCCTCTGTAATTATTTTCCTGCAGTCTGCAACATCAATTAAAGGCCTGGTTCTTGGGGAAAGGAAATGGTTATGCATATGTGAGCATATTACATCCTTTGGAAGGAAACTCAAAAAACATGTTGATCACTATAAAACTGGAATAGCACTAGAAATTTAAGAAATGTTTGCATAATCTCTTATATTTGTTTAAAGTTAATGTGAAGAGCAGAAACTATTTGCAATGGAAACCCATGTATATGCTCAGTAATCCTATTGTTGGTTGCAGTAAATTGCAAAGGCAACAAAATGAAATGACGAGGCCTATTCTGGTTGTATTTTTTGCTGAAATTTCATTTCCAATATTCATTCTATTGATGGTACTTTATTCTGACTTTTTATCAATGTCCTATAGTTGTTTTAATAGCTCAAGTTCAGTTACATCTTGTATTTTTTAAGAAAATACTATATTGATTTAGTGGCTTAACTTAGTAGTTGTTCATAACAAATGATATCCTGATGCAGGGAGATATCTGTTTGGAGAAAATATTGGCAGGAGGGTATATGGGTAATATTGGTTAAAGTCAGTCAGTTAAATGTGTTAGCAGGGTATATGAGTAATATCACCCATTCTCAGTTAGTTAAGTCTGTTACAATTCATAGGATATGGACAATGATATCACCCATTCTTAGTTAGTTAAGTCTATGAGTAACATCACCCATTCTCAGTTAGTTAAGTCTGTTACAATTCACAGGATATGGACAACGATCATTTTTCCCGCCTTGGAGAAGAATTTTGAAATTGGAATTTGAAATCTTTCATGCTGAGGGAGAGATTATAAATAGTGCTGCTGGGGTTTTGAGAGAAGGTAGTTTTTGAAGAACTGAAGCGACATGCTGTTAAAATGGGATCTGGGATGCTCTGTTATGTTCTAGCTATTATTCAACTGTGATCATCCCATGGATTTGGGTTTGATCTTTCTTTTCCCTATTTGATTTTAGTTCATTTGCTGTTATTTTGTATATGTTATTCAAATACTAGAAAATCTGAGGAACTTGTAATCAATTTCTGTAATCTGTTGATACATCAATACAATTTTTACAGTTTCTCAAAAATTTCTGTTACTATTCATCCTAAACTGTTAAGCAGTTCATTCGAATTGCTACAGAATTCTTCTTTTGGAATTCCAGCTGCGTCAAGTGGTATTGGAGCCCTGTTTGGCTTCCTTCTATGGCGGTCGACGATCCTATGATTCAAGTCTCTCTCAAGCAGTGGCAACAAATGCAAATCAGTGTTCAACAAATTTCAAAATGGCTTTGGCAAGAAGTGAGGCAAGATGCAAATGATTTCTGGAGTAGCTTTGCCAATGATATCAACTACTATAAATTCGAGTTATGTCAGCTACGGGAAGTAGAATTTCAGCCGATTCAAGTAGAAGATCGACTTGAAGAGTTCGATCTGTGCTTGAAGCAGAACTTCGATTGGTTTAATCAAGGTTTGGATGAGTTGATTATGCAGATATCAAAATCAATGAAGAAAACCAAGCCTCAAAGAGTATATGCATCTTCGTTTAGCTCTTCACTTGAGCTTATTCCAATGAACAACACTGAATTGTCACAAAAAATTTCGGATCCAAATGTTGAATCTGATTAGTCGAGTCCGAAATTTGTGGAGCCAGAAAAGGAAGTTGTATCAGATCCGAAAATTGTGGATCCAAAGCTTGGATTTGCAGCTGAAATGGTGATGATCCACGAAACAGAGTTAGATGACATAGATGATGCTTTGAGCCTAGTCCCAGAAGAGGAATCAATTCCTTTGGCCAATGTTGAAATATTTTCAAAAATAGTGGATCCAAAAGCAGATGATGCAATTGAAAATGAAGAAGAAGTAGATTCACTGATCTTTAAAAAAACCCACAAGGATGAATTCCGATCTGAATACAGCTTTGTTTCAGCTCTGTTGCTGAGTGAATTTGCAGTAAAATCACAGAAGAAGGTCGACTCAATACATGGTTTTCAAGATTTCGATGAAGTTTTTGGGCTGACGAAGCTTTCTTCTCCAATTTCGGCTATTGATAATAGAGAAGAAATGGCCTCAACTCTTCTACGGCACCAAAGACATGACTGTGGCTTCTCTGGAAGTTTCACTGTCGAGTCGAGTAAATTCTGGTTTGGGTTGACTCTAAATTGGACCGGGTCAATCGATTCACAAGTCAAAACTGGTTCACCCTGGGCACTTCATGACTGTTTATTTATTCCCAACGGAGAAACCATCACTCTTGACGTTCCTTTCACCAGAGTTGTGCCCAACCCACCACCGGAACCACCACCAAAATTGGCCATGGCTCAGGAGCATCCATCAACTCCTCAGCCTGATTTTCTCATTGAAGAATTGACAAACTCTACTTTGGGTTTTGATGCGAAGTTCGCCGTCAGTCCTTAGTTCAACATGGAGTCTTGTGAGTTTGAGGTGATGCATCTTACTCGTCCGATACTTGCTGGATTTCAATACTAGAAAAATGAGGTAAGCAAACTTAGTCCATTTTTCATTTTTATCCAACGCCACTTTGTTGAAGAACACAAAGCATTGGTATATTCATTTTTGAATGATGAAGTCAAAATAGAAGTTGGGAAATGTTATAAGGATTGGAAAGTTGACGTGGCATTCTTCAAACATTTGAAACTTGATGAATTCAAAGAAATATTTTGTGCTTACCCACTGTTCGACAAATTGCCACAACGAAATTCCAATTTTTCTTGTGCTATCTATCTAGTTAATTTTGCTGCATTGAAGATGGCACTGGAGCAGTTTGGGTTTTAAATAAGCTTTGACAAAAAGTTAGCAGTTTTGACATAAAGATGCCATGAGGGGTTCCAAATTCCATGTTATTATCTCCAATAATAACATGGAATTCTAAGAGTGTGGAACAGCATGTCAATTCTTGTGAAGATAATATGGAAGTACATGCAATTGCCAGCCAGGTCACTACCTATCTTCTGAAATTTTCACACTGCCAGTTTGTTTGGTTTGAAGATCCTCCACCAAATTATCACTATGTGCTGTGAAGATACATTGGTGTACCACAATCCTTTGTGCCTTCTTTGTGAACTTGATTTACCTTCCTATATAATGTTACTCCTTGGAGCAATAGACCAGTTCAACATCTTAAAGAAGTTTTCTAAGAGCAACATACTGTGTTACAGGTGGCTTTACATGGGAGAACATCAAATATCTGAGATCACATAGGATCTAGCAATGGCTCTTGAGCATACTATGATTTCCACTCGAAGAGTTTTCATCAATCACTCTTGTGGAATAAGCAGTTTACAGAGAACTGAATATAATCTTACAGCAACAGAGGC
Source organism: Houttuynia cordata (assembly GCA_039654745.1). NCBI lineage: Eukaryota > Viridiplantae > Streptophyta > Magnoliopsida > Piperales > Saururaceae > Houttuynia > Houttuynia cordata. The sequence goes on from CM077503.1 coordinate 37,328,370, forward strand.
TGTATTAAAATCAATGGAAAATTTCTTTATGTTTCAGAATGGACTCCCATAGAAACACCATTGAGATTTCAATATCCTAAGGAGTAAACAAATCGATATAAGGAAGAGAAATTAATACCCTTCATCAACAATTGACTCATCAAGGAGTAACTAAAACAAATCATCTTCCAAGCTTCACCCAAACTATCAGGGTATAATAGTAACTTCACTTGTCTAATAATTTTGCTGTGCAAGGCCCTAGATAAGAATTACCGACTCTAACACTAATTTCAGATGGTTCAAGGCAGTCATGAGAATTAGGGTTCGAGAGTACAAACCCTAATCGGATTTCTTTGAGACAACTTCAATCGGTAAGACAACCTGACACGGAATCTCAACTCGGTTTGACTTGACTCCACTCCGATACATAATTCCAGAGGATTAAACTCTAGGCATTAATTATTACCAAGCCCTTCTTATTTTTATTTAGGTCTTATCTTATCCATAACTTTATATAATCACATGATATTAAATATTAGTAAGTTTTTCCTTGGTTCACTGCACTGTTTTCTGCATAATAGCTCACTTTCGACCTTCACCATAATTTTTACAGTTCATATTTATCTATGAAATTTTTATTTTAGATTCCCCCAGGAGTCTACAATCCACCCCAATAGACGACGCATTTTTCTGAATTTTCTATAATTAGATACGAATTTTGCACTACTGTCTGTGCAGGAAAACTACTGGCCGAGGCTTAATTATGTCAATTAACTTCCATATTATGCTAATGATATATTAATACTAATATACTCATGATAATATGAATTATCACTCAATTCCTTGATGATATAATACTTGCATAGTCATATCAGTATGTGCATTCATTGATCGAGATACCTTAACCATCCCGAAAACTATTTTAGCATTCTTATTGCAATTACCTAGTTCAACTCCAATTAGGACCCCTAAATTGGGACATGATTATGGAATAAGGGTACTGACGACACCCAAAAGGAGTGACCTTTACACCAACCCAAAGTGTTACGCCTCTGATTTCTTATTACTTAGTGATCAGATAACCTTTATCATCAATATTCCTCATGTACTTACCCTAATTGACCATCGTCGACTCAACATAATTCAAAAATACCATAAACTGAGATGGAAATAGTTGGACAACAAATACCAGCAACGATTAGGACTCATCATCAATTATTTTAACGCTGGAATGTAGAAGAAAATCCATACCTAGGCCATTGCACATTGATCATGACATCAAGAAATAGTATAGTCCATACATATACACAATGTATAAAAATATGATCTTTATCACCCATGTATCATGTCATTATGGAATTCATAAATCAGAGACTTTGAATACTCTTGAATCAGATTAGATCATCTCAAAGAATATGAAAAGGATTAGGGAAAACACATCCTACCTTTTTGCGAAATCGATACTATTTGCGCGTAAATCGGTTCTACGCGTATCCTTCCTCTTCTTCGCGTATTCTCCACGAACATCGTCGCCAACGGATGTACTACCCTTTGAACGAACTGAGAGGGGACTGACGCTCTACTCCAAGGCTTGCACGACTCCCAAGGGCCTCCAAAAGGTTTTGACGGCCACTCTTGTGTAGTGTTTATATAGGGAATACTTAAGTAACTTCGTTAAATCCTCACTGTAGATCAACCCCTCATTTAAGGGTCACGGTTTGTCAATCACTAGCACAAGATTTTCAGTCAAGGACGTGATTGCCTCTTGACTCACAATCAGTTTTTACTTCCTTGATTTTAGGTCGGTTACAACTTCTTATTTGGTAGGGAATTTAATCACTTGAATCGGTTACCAAAACTAAAAGTGTAACTTCCATACTTAAACTCCAAACACGATTTCCATCATGGCCACATGGCGTTACTTAGCCCAATTGACCACTATTCACGTCCACAATTCCCTCTTTTGAATTTTCTTAATTTCCAATTTAAAAAAATAATCTAATTTCTATCCAAATTCAAACCGGTTTTGGAATAGGTTTCAAAATTTCCACTTCTCCTTGATTCTCTCCTCACTACCACTTAACCAAATCTTATCATGCCAACCACGTGCACAATGCCCAAGGCACTGTGTCCACGTGGCTCTGGCTATCAGATGCTCCTGCGTCTAATGCGTGGCACCCAGATGGACGGTTCCGATGTCACGCGAATGAAATGTGCTATACCGCACTGCACAACTCATGTACCACAACACTAATTCAACTTAATAAGTCAAAATATTCAAATGAGTCTACACATGTTGTACTCACACCGTGGCACCTGGCCCCCATTCCTGGCGTCAGGTGCCCACAACCCCTGGCGCCAGGCCAGTCTCAGCGCCAGGTTGAGCCCAGCGCCAGGGCTAGTCCTTGCGCCCTGGTGTACTGCCTAATTTGGTTTATCGATTCCACACTTTCAGAAACATCATAATAATAATGCAACACACCAGATTATAAGATTTCATAAAAAAATCAAAACAGGCAGTAAAACTTTCCTATTTTAGAACATTTTCCTAAAATATCAGTTTTGACAATATTACCGAATTTTTGGGTGTTACAGATACCAATTGATGCAGCTGAAAAATATTAACAGTTAATTTTTGTTGCAGATGACTAGTCAGCAGCTACGATTGTGAAGAACAAATAGAGCTAGCAGAATCTGAGTCACTGAAGAATTACAGAACCAACTTCGAAGATATCTATCAACTCCAACAGAAGATCTTTACAACAATTCGAAAGAACTGTTATGACAGTTTAAGATGAACAGTAATCGATAATTTTGAGAACTGTAAAATTGTATTGATGTAACAACAAATTACAACAATTGAATACAAGTTTCTCCGATTTTTCCAGTATTTGATTAACAACAATTTAGTAGTAAAAACAAAGAACAAATACAGAGAAAGGAAAGAAAGATCAAACCCCAAATCCAAGGGTTCTGAAAATCAGCTAGAATAGAGCATTCCAACTCCTAATTTCGCAGCATTTCACTTCGGTTCTTCAAAAACTCCCTTCTCTCAAAACCCCACTAACACTATTTATAGTCTCTCCCTCAGCATGAGAGATTTCAAATTCCAATTTCAAAATTCTCCTCCAAGGCGGGAAAAATGATCATTGTCCATATCCTGTGAATTGTAACAGACTTAACTAACTGAGAATGGGTGATATTACTCATATACCTTGCTAATAGATTTAACTGACTGACTTTAAGCAGTATTACCCATATACCCTCCTGCCAATATTTTCTCCAAACAGATATCTCCCTGCATCATATCCCATTCTCTGAAGATAAAAATGTGCTCATCTCAAGTCTAGAACAACCAAAGTTTGCTTGTGCATCCACAAGCGTTCAAAATGAGAGCAGCTCAATAGATCCCAAGAGGGGTATATCAAAGGTTCTTTCCCTTTCATGATGTTGCTATAAGGAGAAATTTGTTCTCGATTAGGTATTCTGAATTTGAAACTGATATTATGTTAATGATATTTCTCTTTGGTTCCAAATTTTTTGTTCCATTAAATCCTCGAGGTACAGAGCACCTACCACCTGGCATTCTCGTATCTGAATCAGACTTCTATCTAAGAAGACTTTTGGGAATGCCGAATGCGGTATCTGTTTGCTTATGCTCATCAATGTTTTGTCTCTCAGTTTATGTTATCTAATTTGCTAAAAGATTGCGCTACTATACAATGTTGCCCTTACATATCATGCTGTGAATTTGAAATAAATATTCTCATATTTAGCAGGCAAGAAGTCACACACAAACAAAATGGTGAATCAAAGACCCTGCAACCTCTTTAGAATATGCCATTTTTATTTTCTTATGTAAATTATGAATAATTCTCATTCCATTTACTTAGAGTTTTAAACAATTGAGTAATTTAATGTTGAGGCTTTACTAAGTGTTAAAAAGTTTTAAAAAGTCTTCATGCGTGTTTCTCTGAGCAGACAGTTACATAGATATTAGCTGCTTTTGTGAGTAAAATGTATTTTGGAAAAATTATTATGTTTTTGTTTTTTCAGATTGGTGTAAAAATATTTAATTGCAAAAATCTGAAAATGAACATCTGCTTCCACCATATTCTTACATGAGTTTTAACTAACTTGATTATAATTATGATTATGTAGTCACGCTGTGGGAAGATTAAGATATCTTGTGGTGTACAGATATTGGGAAGGGCCCTCGAAGACCATACTACATGGGGTGCTAAAGTAGAACATAAAGGTATGCTCTAACATAATATGGTAGTCATGGGGTCGGCCATGGTACGTGCACGTTCATGAGTAATTACTACAACAAAAAATTGTACACTTAAACATAGGGTCATGCAGATGAGCTTGGCCGAGTCTCGTGATCTTAACTTAGGTCAATGTCCTCCCAAGGATACATGTATATACATATGCAACATTACTAGAAATTATTATGTACCAAAACAAGAGTTTTAGAATTTGTTCAAGAACATGGAGTCTCTTCTCATAAATCTACGCGCAATCATCATATTGGGCCTCCATTTACAACTTGGTCCGTAGCCTGCCTTTAACTGTGATACTCCGTCTTTCCAATATAAATAGTCCTATTTGGTTTTCGAAAATGCACTAAAATAGGACTATAAATGTGGGATGGATGCTGTATTATATTTGGCGAATCTAATAGCTTTCACGTCAATTATTTAGTGAAAAAATACCTCAATCATTACTTCACCCTGGTTTTCTTAGTGAATTTTGGCAGTCGGAAAAAGCTTAGACAAAAAATGTAAAAAATAAAACACTTAGGGTCTGTTTGGTTAGAGCTTTTAGGAGTGGAAAATCTTGATTTTCCAAATGAAGTTAGGGTTTTCATTTTAAGTATTTGGTTGGGAAGAAGTGGATTTTAGGAATGAATTTAGGGTTCGATGACAGGGTTTGTAATTTTCAAAAGAAGATAGGGGTATTCAATAATAAAAAATGCGTTTTCAATCATGAAATCGCATTTTTTTTATAAAATGCCTTTCTTTTTTTTAAAATTATAGCAAATGCAATTAGAAGAAGTGAAGCTAGCTAAAAGAAGCTAGATTCTAAATGAATCCAGCCTCAAAAAGGGCTGCCAAACAGGCCCTTAGATTCCAGTGAGGCCTCAAGCTTTATCAAACCAAGGACGGAGCTAGGTGTTGGGCTTTTTCCATCCTCATGTGAGGCTCATAGTTGTTTGGGCCTCCCTCTTACGTGGAGAAGTCCACTACTTAACCCACTTTGGGGTTAAGTATAAGTAAATAAAACAAAGAAGGGTTTCCTTGTAAAAAAATAATTATTCTTAAACTATGGTTCTTTTGAGAAAGAGAAGAGGGAGAAAAAGATTACAACTTTGAAAGAGTTTTGAAGATATAAAAAGGGTTTCTTGGAGGAAGAAGGAGAAAGAAATAAAGAGATTTTTGAATTGTAAGATTCCTCTTATGAAAGAGAAGATAAATCATATGTAATTTATGGTAATAAATCATATGTAATTTATGGTAATCATTTCATCTTTATTCTTTGTGTATTTCACCTGAGGGTGAAATTTCTTATTAGCTTATGGAGGGTCTTTACCCTTGAACGTTGATGTAATCTCTAATAAGTAGAGCGTATCCAAAGTTGATAGTAGTAGATATGATCTCTAGACCTTGTGGACGTAGTCGTTACCTTGGCGGTTTTGAAGATTGTTGGCAAATGAGATGTGTACTTTGTGACTAATGTGGGCCACGTTGATTCTTCAGGATGTAAGGCACATTCCGGACTTAATGTTGAATCTCATATCAACGATAATATTTGATGATGAAGCCTACAAATCATACTTTGGCAAAGTTATGTGAAAGTTCACAAGAGGGTCTCTTGATGTAGCTTAAGCACTTGAGAAGGTATTTGGAAAATTTAATATGAAGAATGCAAAGCCAGTTAGCACCCTACTTGGAAGTCATTTCAAATTCCACAAGAAGCAAAATCCTTCAAATGAAAGGGAGAAGGAAGAAATGATTAAGATCACCTATGCATAGGCGATATGGAGTTTGATGTATACAAGAGTGTGTATATGGCCGAATATTGCATATGCCATTGGAGTTATTCGTAGACATCTTTCAAACCCGGGGAAGGAACATTGAAATGCGGTGAAGTAATTTCTTCAATATCTAAAAGGTTCATCTAAAGTATGCTTATGTTTTAGACATCTGTAAATCTTCGGATATAGTCGGAGATGTTGACTCAATGAAAAGTACTTCAGAGTATTTAACCACTTTTGAGAGGGGAGGGGAGGGGAGGGGGGGGGGGGGGGGGGGGGGGGGGGGCATGTCATGGCAATCAAGGTTGCAAAAATATGTTGCATTATCTACAACGGAGGCCGAATACATTACAATTACCGAAACTTGCAAAGAGATATTATGAATGAAAAAATTCATAAAGGAGTTGGATATAAAGCAAGATAACTATGTTGTGTATCGTGATAATCAAAGTATAATCCATTTGAGAGATAATGCAAATTTCCACTATATGAGCAAATATATTGATGTGAGGTATCGTTGATAAGAGATGTCTTGGAGAGGAAGCTCTTGGTTTTGAGAAAGATCAATACCGACAAAACCGTCAGATATGATATCCAAGACCGCCCCTAAGGTGAAGCATGAGTTTTGTAGAAATTGGGCTGGTATGAGTGAGGTTGACTCTCATATGTAGTATGAGGGAGCGCCCACATGAGTAGAGAGGGGGATAATTGTTGGGTTTTTCCCCTCCTCATGTAGGCCCATAGTTGTTTGAGCCTCCCCCTTATGTGGAGATGCCTACTTCTTAACCCACTTTGGGGTTAAGTATAAATTGCTAAAACAAATAAGAGTTTCTTTATAAAAGCAATTTTTTTTTTAAAAAAGAGTTCTTTGGAGAAAGAGAATAAGGGAAAAAGACTACTGCTTTGAAGGAGTTTTGAAGATCAAGAAATGAGGTTTCTTAGAAGAAGGAGATGGAAAGGAAGAGACTTTTGAAGTACAAAACATTCTTCTTGTGAAAGAGAAAATAAATCATAGGTGATTTATGGTAATCATTCAATTTCTATTATTTGTGTGTTCCACTAAAAGACGAGATTTCTTCCTAACCTATAAGAGGATTTTTGCCCTTGAATATTGATATAATTTCTAGTATCTAAAATTGATATTAGTCTAGATATTAGTACATTTGGTCTCTAGACCTCATGGATATAGTCGTTGTCTTGGCGGTGAACCAGATTAAATTTGTGTCTCCCAAGTGTTCGATGAAATATTTTTTTTTTAATCTTATTTTGTACGTGTGATAACTTGTACATTCTATATCAAAGAGGTGTAAAAGACTCATTTACGTTATTATGGTGTGTATTTGATTGTATTTCTTAGCTACCTTAAAAGAGATAAAATATGCAATTTTCCCAACACCAGGGAGGTACATCGTAACAGGGTCCATGGCCATCCTGGCCCAATTTTATCTCCTTCCAGGTGGGAGCATATACATGTGGTCCTCGCACACTCTCCAAATTTTTGCAATTTTTTCCTGAAATAAACTCCGCTATTCAACCATTACTTCTGCCAGTTAGGCCAACAGGAACATCTATAATTCTTCCTTTTTACCTTCCAAAACTCACAATCCAAGCTGCAACTTGCAACGACCTTGAAGCAGACTGGAAGAACAAGTCAAAAACAAGAACAAGATCCAATGAGCTTCTTTTCGACTGCAGGATATCACCAACCCATATTTAGGATGCGTGATGATATCACCAACCCATGCTTATGAAGGGTAATTGAGCCGCAACGGAAGCGAATTTAGGATTTTAATCCGTTTGATGTGGGTTCTCAAAAATTGGGTTTTTCCTAAAATCAACAAATAAAGCTCAAAGATTATCAAATTAGAAACACCAACCTTCGGCCTTTGTGCCTACGAATCACTCCACGGATTAGAATATGTCCGAGAACACCAAATCCTTCACCGATCGAGTGTAGAACAATGTGAAAAGCTATATTCCTCGAATTAGCTTTTTCACCCAACAAAATCAAGGTCACCAAATCAATGCGATTTCAACCAAAAGTCGCCCTTTTCCATGGCATTGAGGGCGTCCCCTCTATTGCCCTTAATAAGGCATAAATCCGTTACAAATCATGCCAATTTCGGTTTCCCGAAATTGCTCAACAGAATTTCCAAGATGGTGACTCATATTTGACAATTCCATTTTGGTCGTACCAAAACGGCTAATTCCAAATAAGTGATTTCCGGATCGGTGATGATTACAGTGTCTCTTCCAATTTAGTGTGGACCGGGCCCACGGAAGCCTAACTACTCCACATGCCTACACACGCACGAGAGAGCCGACTCCTCTCAATCAAGACAAGTAAAATGGGACAAGAACCCATATTTACTTACATCCCCCACTATGGGTTCTTTGTTCATATTTGCGATCCACAGTGACTCGTGCACTAGTCCTGTCGTAATCCAAAACTATGAACATGTTTTACAAATAGATCCGTCGTTAAGGCCTTCGTTAACGGATCAGCTAACATCTCAACCGTAGGAAGATGACTCACTGTCAACTTTCCCCGTTGTAGCATGTCAAACACATAAAAGTAATGCACCTCTATGTGCTTAGCTCTTGAACTGATCTCCCCATTACGGAGTGTCGACACAGTTGCCAAATTATCACAATAAATTTGGACAGGAGCATCAGTCCACTGTTCTAGCTGTAACCCAGCTAGAAACTCTTTAATCCAAACTGCCTCGGAAGCTGCTAAACTGCATGCAACAAACTCAGCTTCCATCGTGGACTTAGTAACGCATTTCTGCTTCTTACTAGCCCATGCCACGGCGCCGCCACCAAGCATAAAAACATAACCGGCAGTGGATTTCCTGTCATCCTTACACCCGGCATAGTCTGAATCACTATAGCCTTCCAATGACAGGTTCTCAGCCTGATATGTGAGTTTCATATCCTTGGTACCCAGCAAGTATCTGAACACCCGCTTTATAGCTTGCCAGTGTTGCATACCTGGGTTAGCCTGATATCGACTCACAAGGCTTACTACAAAAGCCAAATCAGGTCGAGTGCAGTTCATGGCATACATCAAGCTGCCAATAGCCTGCGCATATGGCACAGATTGCATCTTCAGACGTTCCTCGTCTGATGCAGGTGCCATTCTTTCGGACAAAACTGTCCCTTTATAAATGGGTGAATCTATGGTCTTCCAACCAATCACATCAAAGCGTTTCAATACACTCTCAATGTACGATTCTTGAGATATACTTAGCCTCCTCGCTTTTCTATCTCTCTCAATCTTCATCCCGAGGATGTAAGATGCTTCACCCATATCTTTCATTTCAAATTGGGTCTTGAGCCATTCTTTAAGACTGAGAATCATACTAGTGTCATTCCCCATTAATAATATGTCATCTACATATAGTGACAATATCATAAATCTACTCCCATCTCTAAAGGAGTATACACAATGGTCATAGTCATTGGCCACAAAGCCATATTCACTTATCACCTTGTGAAAAGTGAAATACCATTGTCTTGGCGATTGTTTCAGTCCATACAATGATTTAATAAGCTTGCACACTTTAGTTTCCTCTCCGGAAACAACAAACCCCTCGGGTTGTTCCATGTAAATCTCCTCCTCTAAATCACCATTTAGGAAGGCAGTCTTTACATCCATCTGGTGCAACTCTAAATCTAAGTATGACACAATTGCCAACAAACATCGGATCGAGATGAACCTGGACACTGGAGAATAAGTCTCCTTGAAGTCTATGCCCTCTACTTGTGTGAAACCTTTCGCCACAAGTCTAGCTTTGTACTTCTCTATTGATCCATCAGCTTTGAGCATCTTCTTGAAGATCCATTTACACCCAATGGGTTTCCGTTCATCTGGTAAGTCAACAATCTCCCAAACTTTGTTCTTCAAGATTGAATCCATTTCCTCTTGAACAGCCTTCTGCCATTCCTTGGAATCTGGACTACACATCGCTTGCTCAAATGTGACTGGATCACTAAGTACAGGTTCATCTATCGATATCTCATCTTCACCAAGCATGGCATAGTAATCCTTCAACAAAATTGAAGGTCTACGCTCTCTTGATGCTCGAGTTTCAACATCCTCATTGGATGTGTTACCTATCACTTGTTCATTACTAGTGACAGTAACTTTCTCTTTCTCAATTTCAAAGAGTTCCACTTTCTGACTAGGAGTTTGTTGGTCTATATCTTCCTCAAGAAAATAAGCATCTCTAGACTCTATAACCCCCACTGTCCCATCATCATGGTGTACTACAAATCGATACCCTTTCGAATGGTCACAATAACCTATAAAATTACATTTTATGGTCTTGGGATCCAACTTAGTTCTTAGTTGATCAGGCACCCTCACATGGGCCTTTGACCCCCACACTCTCAAGTTCGAAAAGTTTGGACGTCTTCCCGTCCATAACTCATATGGGGTCAATTTGATCGACTTAGAAGGTATCCGATTTAGTACATAGACAGCGGTGTCTAGTGCTTCACCCCAAAACTGCGTTCCTAGTTCAGAGTGGTTTAACATGGACCTTACCATGTCCATCAATGTCCTATTACGTCTTTCAGCGACTCCATTCTGCTGAGGGGTATACGGTAAAGTATACTGATGTACTATTCCTTGGTTTGTACAATAGTCCTTGAACAAATCAGATGTGTACTCACCACCTCTGTCTGTTCTCAGAACTTTAATCTTCCGTCCTAATTGGTTCTCAACCTCAGCCTTAAATTCCTTGAATTTTTCTAAGGCATCGGACTTTCTCGATAACAAGTACACATAACCATATCTTGAATAGTCATCTATAAATGTAATAAAATACATCATACCCCTTTGAGTCTTGACGTTTATAGGCCCACAAATATCTGAGTGAATGACCTCTAGAAGGTCAATTGCTCGTTGTCCTTTCGGAAAGGGTAGCCTAGTCATTTTGCCAGATAGGCAATCCTCACACGTGCGCAAATTATCACTTATTCTAGGTAGTAACCCACTACCCGACATTCGGTGTAATTTTGTCGCATTCACATGACAAAGGCGTAAATGCCACAACAATGCATTATCAACAGCAACACAAGCAACATACTCAGAATCAATCATTTCATTATTAGCAAAATCATTGGATACATCAAGTTTGAATAAACCATCAACTAAAGAAGCAGTAAATAAAATATTATTTTTCTGCCCCACAGTTCCCTTGCCACCCTTGAACCTGACTTCAAATCCCTTTTGAGTCAGAAGAGGGATTGAAATCAGATTCCTACGAATAGTAGGTGCATACAAGACATCTGTGAGGACCAGGGTGTTTCCTCCTAAGAGAGGAACACGAACAGAGCCAATCCCCAGCACGTCACAATAGGTGTTATTCCCCATGTAGATCTTGTGCTCTCCGGGACTAATCTCTTTCATCTCAGCAAAAGACTCCTTTGTCATTGCCACATGACGGGTTGCAGCCGAGTCAAGCCACCAACCTCTAGTGTTAGTGTTCACAATCAGTGCCTCAGAAATCATACAACCAATGTCCTTTCCTTCACCCTGCTGTTTCTTTTTCTCGTTGCCCTGGGAGCCATTAGGACAGTTCCTGCTAAAGTGACCCATCTGGCCACAAGTAAAGCAGGCTCCCTTCTTCTTGTTCTTGGCCTTGTCTCCACCCTGGAATTGAGGCTTCTTCCCTTTCCTCTTGAAGTTCTTCTTTGAAGTGCCAGCATAGGACCCACCTTTCTTAGAGCCAACATGGTGAGCAAGGTTGGCAGATGCATTAGAGGCCCTCATATGCTCTCTCCTTTCCTGCTCCAAGCCCAGCTTGGCAGTAAGGTCATCGAGAGTGAGTTTCTTGTCACTCAGGTTCAACGCCACCACAACTGCTTCCCATGATGGAGGGAGGCTAGTGAGTATCGTAGACACTTGGACCCCCAATGAAATTGGATCTCCAAGCATCTCCAACTCACTAGCAATAATAGTCATGGCATTTATGTGCTCAAGCACATTCTTGCCCTCCTCCATCCTCATGTTGGTATAGCGAGTGTGGAGCAACCTGATATGTGCCTCAGTATGCTCTCCATACCTCCTCTCAATGGCCTGATACATTTCTTTGGCCGATTTGTGCTTCTCAAAGAGCAACTCCATAGAAGGCTCCATAAAAGTAAGCATCGTGGTCCTTGCTCGTGCATCCTCCTTCCTGAACTTCTCGTACTCTCTCTTTTGAGCAGGAGTACTACTTTCACCCGAAGGTTCAATAACTTGGTCTAGTACATGACCCAAGTCGTCAAGGAATAGAATGTGACGGATGCGTCTCTTCCAGGTAACAAAATTGGTGGCATTCAACTTCTCAGTCTTTGCCAACTCACTGGAGACCATACGGGAAGCCATTGCAACTTTTATGAAATCAGCAAATATTTCAATCAAATTGAAGATAAAAATCTTCAATCAATGGAACAGGACAATCAGTGTAAAAATAGCACAGTTTGAATCACTAATTACTATCAACAATTATTTAATCAAGTGGCACAAATACTGCTTCAATATTAATTAGTTTTTCAAAATTTATCCCGCCGATCGATCGTGTCAAATACCCGATCGATCGCAGCTTTCCGCTGTCAATTTTGTTCAACTTCCAGTAGATACGATCGATCGCAATTCGTGCCGATCGATCGTTTCCCTTTTTCAAAGCAAATCAATGATCGACGCCGATCGATGCCGAACGATGGCGATCGATGCCGATCGAAGCCGAACGATGGCGATCGATGCCGATCGAAGTCGAACGATGCCGAACGATGGCGATCGAACCCGATCGATCGTTTTCCCTTTTCAAGAGACTTAACGATCGATGCCGAACGATGCCTGTCGATCGTGACCAGTCGTCTTCTCCGATTTTACCTTAGCGCGATCGATCGCTCTTGACGCCGATCGATCGCGACTGTAAAAAACGAGAATTTCAGTCGGCAAAAACCGCGAGGAAAATTCCCTCAAATTTCTTGGAACCCTCACACCACCACGGAATCAAGGCTCTGATACCACTGAAGGGTAATTGAGCCGCAACGGAAGTGAATTTAGGATTTTAATCCGTTTGATGTGGGTTCTCAAAAATTGGGTTTTTCCTAAAATCAACAAATAAAGCTCAAAGATTATCAAATTAGAAACACCAACCTTCGGCCTTTGTGCCTACGAATCACTCCACGGATTAGAATATGTCCGAGAACACCAAATCCTTCACCGATCGAGTGTAGAACAATGTGAAAAGCTATATTCCTCGAATTAGCTTTTTCACCCAACAAAATCAAGGTCACCAAATCAATGCGATTTCAACCAAAAGTCGCCCTTTTCCATGGCATTGAGGGCGTCCCCTCTATTGCCCTTAATAAGGCATAAATCCGTTACAAATCATGCCAATTTCGGTTTCCCGAAATTGCTCAACAGAATTTCCAAGATCGTGACTCATATTTGACAATTCCATTTTGGTCGTACCAAAACGGCTAATTCCAAATAAGTGATTTCCGGATCGGTGATGATTACAGTGTCTCTTCCAATTTAGTGTGGACCGGGCCTACGGAAGCCTAACTACTCCACATGCCTACACACGCACGAGAGAGCCGACTCCTCTCAATCAAGACAAGTAAAATGGGACAAGAACCCATATTTACTTACAGCTTAATCTGCTCTGCACGTGATCGTTATCTACCAGTCAGTCAGTGGGTCTTCTTCTGTCAGTTCACCAGCGAACAGCTTCTTCCTTGCACTCTCGCTCAGACTCTATTTATACTCCAATAATGGAAGCACAACATGCATGCATATGTTCAGCTGATCACAACTAATCATTCCTTCCCTTATCTGCCCGTTTCATTTTGTCTTTTATTCTTTCTTCTCCCTTGTTCTCTAGTACTCATGAAAGGAACAACATCAGTCGGCCAGTTGCCACCTCCAACTTATGGAGACTTGATCACTATCCTGAGTATAGATGGGGGAGGCATCAGAGGGGTCATCCCTGCAACAATCCTTAGCTTCCTCGAGTCAGAATTTCAAGTACGTACACATAGCTAGCCAACTGCATACATCATGGCCAATTACATCTAGTACTCAATGTAAACTACTAATTCATGGCTGACATCTGCCAACTTATAATTTCTATTCCATCTGTCCCTCATTAAATGTTTGTCCTATTTGGATTTTCTGAATGAACTAAAGTTAGTTCTCTTTGAATTTCTAAATAGGACAGTTCATGTAGGACGAAGGGAGTATCTCATGCATTGAAGTCCAAATGACATAAACCACATCATGTTTGTGCTGTTGCAGAAGCTCGACGGTCCAGAGGCGAGAATAGCAGATTACTTTGATGTCATTGCCGGGACAAGCACAGGAGGTCTTGTGACGGCCATGATAACTGCACCAAATGAAAATCAACGCCCACTTTTTGCAGCCAAAGATATCAAAGATTTCTACCTCCAAGAATGCCCTAAGATCTTCCCCCAGATAAAGTAACCATAAAGATTCATGCAGCTGGAAGTGTCAATTGAGTGTATACTAAGGTTATAGGCTTATAGCGTACAAATGCAGATCTTGAAATCGATACTAACTGGGTTTTCATTTTGGCATATCTTAAGAGGGCCAGCAGCTTCGTGTGCGAAGATATTCAAAGCGATATTAGGACCCAAATACGATGGGAAGTATCTTCATCAGCTGGTGAGGGACAAGCTCAAGGACACGCGACTGAACCAGACTTTGACGAACGTGGTCATCACTGCCTTCGATATAAAGCAGCTGCAGCCTACCATCTTCTCCTCCTACGAGGTTCTTCAGTCTTTTAGTTATAGCTACTCAACCACTAGAGTTTCATACTATATTACTCCTATTAATGAGCAGGAAATTAACTATTTAGGAATGTGGACAAAAAGTACTTTTCAGGACCACTGTGATATATAGTCATATATACTCATTTGGCCACTTAGTTATATGTTAATATCTGAAGCAGATTAGTAACAGTTGGCTAACATTTAGAGGAAAATTTGTTTCATTTGGTTGTGCAGATCATGACAGTTTGGAGACATATTTTGCGTTTTTTGCAGGTCAAACCTCACCCATACTTGGATGCTTTGCTCTCGGATATCTGCATAAGCACATCAGCAGCTCCAACATACTTTCCTGCCTACGTCTTCCAGAACCAGTACGCTCCAGACAGAGTTAGGGAGTTCAACCTCATCGATGGTGGTGTAGCTGCTAATAATCCGGTACAGAAAATAAATCTACTTGGTCAGATTGGTATTCGGTATTCCTTGTCTTCAAAGAAGACGATATTGGTCGAACCTCCAATCCGTTGGCCACTCCGAGGGATTATATTCCCGATTTAACTGGTACGTCTATTGTGTCGGCCATGTGTGCACCCGAGGGGATTGGTAGCGGGATACGGTGCTCTAAGAGGTCGTTTGCCCTGCCCCTTCTAATCAGGTCCTAAAGACTTGGACCCCTCGTTATTAAAAAAATGATATTGGCTCATATAGACTTGTGTTGATAATTCTTTAGGAATACCTTTATTTGAGAACGGTTTGCATGAGATCGTTCTCATATAAGGAGCATGAGGCCAATTTTTTAGGTTATTAGATTTTGATCCGAGGGTGAGTATCAAATCAGTAAATAGGTGAGTGTGTCAAAAAAGAGGGTAGGTGAGTTCTTTGTAGTGTTTGTAACTGTCAGATTAAGATCTAACTGTTACGAATTGAATTGACCTCATATAAGCTATATGAGAGCAATCTCATTTAAACTTTTACCTTATTTTTTAGCCCCAAGATCTCCCACATACTCCATATTTGTCAAACTTAATAGTATCTCTCACCTTTGCTCCATGCCGAAAATAAAAACAAGAATAGATTGTATTTGCAAGTGATATTATGCCTAGAGACTTCCTAATACAATACCCGACCTAAAAAATACTAAGAAGAATATATAATGTATTGGTCCTAACAAATCCATTATACTAAAATTAATAGAGAATTTACGTAGAAAAATTCCATGACCCTAATGACTAAGGCAAGAAAAGGAACCTTTTTTTCTTGTATATGATACGCTTTTAATTGAACCATAAAGCATTGTTAATTGAATCTTAAGGCTTCTGCGGCCAATTTATGGTTGCCGGGAATCAAAAACTAGCTGCAGCCACTAGTGGCCAGTCACCGACATGGCTGTAGCCAGGTTTACCAATCCTGCGGCATAGTGACCATGAGGAGAAATGTGAGTTGATTTATTTTAGTCCCTTAAGCTAATTATAAACTGGGGAAATTATATAATAAATCATCAATTTTTTTTTCCAAAATGGCATACGGTAGTAAATATTTCCCGAAATGGTGCTCTGACAAGCCACGCAGGTGCCCGCGTGGCGCAGGCACTTGCATGGTTTTTTTTTTTAAATTAAACAGAAAGGCATCGGTTGAATCGACGCAAAGGAGAACCGGCACCTCTCGCCTTTCGGTGCCTTAATGATTTTTGTCCCATTTTAAACAGGTCAGCACTTCAACGATGCATATCTCTCTCATTTCTAATCCATTTTTGCCTTTTTTTATTCTTTCTTATTTTTGGTGCTCTTTCTATTCATCATGATATCACAAAGATATTGAGCCATCACATACTATTTATCATAGTTTTTGTGATATTTTTTTTCGATAAATAGCATGTGATGGATCAACATCTTTGTGATATTGAATAACACTAAAAATAAGGATTAATGAAAAAAAAGGCAAAAACAGATTAAAAATGAGAGAGATATGCATCGTTGAAGTTATTGCCCCTTTAAAATGGGACAAATTTATTTTGAGCTATTTTAGTGGGACAAATTTCAACGATATATATCTCTCTCATTTCTAATCCATTTTCGTCCATCTTTTTTTTATTCTTCCTTATTTTTAGTGCTCTTTCTGGTCATCATAATATCACAAAGATGTTGATTTATCGCATACTATTTATCGAAAAAAATATCACAAAAACTATGATAAATAGTATGTGATAGTTCAACATCTTTGTGATATCATGATGAATAGAAAGAGCACTAAAAGTAAGGAAGAATGAAAAAATAAATAAAAATGGATTAAAAATGAGAGAGATATTCATCGTTGAAGTGATGATCCGTTTAAAATAGAATGAAAATCATTAAGGTACCGAAAGGCGTCCGTCGGTTCATCTCATTCAACCAATGCCTTTCAGTTTAATTTTAAAAAAAAATCACGCAAGCGCCCGCGCCATGCTTGTCACAGCACCATTTCGAAAAATATTTGCTACAGTGTACCATTTTGGAAATTTTTTTTTATGATTTATTATATAATTTCCCTTTATAAACTGGAAGGGAGGGTGCAGGTAACTTTGTATTTTAGAAAAATCACTCGCAACTTTAGTAAATTTATTTCCTTCTCAAAATTGAAAAAATTATAAAGAAGCTGCTGAATAAAATTAACAGAAAATAAGATTTTTAAAATTTCTCCTCCGGTCAATGGAAGAAATGTGGATTTCCTTTCTCTCCCCGTGGAGGGTAGTTACTCAGAGATTCAATGGGGAACACATGGGGTAAGTTAGTTTTGTTTTCACAATAGGTGTATACTTAACATTCCGTAGCAATAGCTATACTTGGACAAATTATCATTTTTATTGAATCATAGGACCACAATTAAGATAATTTGATAAAAGCATGGCCGTATACTTAAAAAAAAATCGCACAGGCCTTTTAACAAAAGCTGGCAAATGTAAAGCTAAAAGATGAGTTATAAGAAGCATATGAGATTCTTTTTAAGTATTCAACCACTAAAAGTGAGCCAAATAGAGCAACTAGTATAGGATGTGCACATTAGAGAGCCAGGCTAGCCTGTGCTGCCGTGCTATGCGCTATAAAGCAGGCAACCGTCGGATCAATGGAGCCCACATGATCTGATGGTTGCATGCCTATGCTGGTTTTTCCTTTTTTCATATGTAGCTATTACTAGGGACCGAGGGATATTATCGAATGATGCAACAAAATGGCAATTGAACAGATAATTAAGGTGCGTTTGGGAAGCCGCTTTTGGGCTTTAGGTTTTAGTTCAAAATCATGTTTGGGAGGTAGATTTTATATAAAAGTAATTTTGTTATAATAAAAAAGGTTTTTTCTTGAAACTTTGTCCAAAAATCATTTTTTAGAAAATCTCATCTTGAAATTTTTTTATACAAAAGTAATTTTTGTATGGAGAATAATGTAAAAAATAATTCCACTTGCCCTTGCCTCATTAAAAATGGTAAAGGTTCATTCTTTCTATTTCTTATTTTCTATTTCTTGTTAAGGGTAAAATCATCACATAAACCATTTATTCTTTATCCTATATCTGCCCCATCCAAACGAGCTTTAGGTGTTGGTTTTTGACAAAATCACTTTAGAGGTGGACGTTACCATACGAATCACACTTTAGCTTTGCTATATCCAAAGCGAGCCAAATGCTGTTTTTTTACAAAAGCAATAGTGGTTGTCAAACACACCCTTAGTAAAATCAATGAAATTACAAGATTTACCTTGAAATCCACCAGGAGAATTACATCATGAGTTCAAGAAGAACAATAAGGAGAGAAGCGAGGCAATAAGATTTGAGGGTCCACTAGTTGGAATTCCTCATTACCTTCAATGGGCTACTACGTGGTAAAACAGCTTGTAGCTAGCTATTTGATCAAATACTTGAGATTTCTATTTCATTCTAGAGAACCATCATCGGAAGAATGTTGCTATCTCCTCTTCATCTTGCATCACTTTTCCAATTTTTACTGGAAGTGAGAGATTAGTGGGGTAGATAATTGAGGCATTCGTTTTGGATGAAATAATATATGCTGATCAGTTATCTCTTTAATAACTAGTACTCCCTCCGATCAATTTTAGTAGATATAGTTTTTTCAAATGAACTAATCTTTAGTATATATATTTAAAAAAAAACTGTATATCTACTAAAAGTGACGGAGAGAGTAAACATGTTTCAGACACTAGTTGCAATGGGAGAAGTGACGAAACAGATATACAGGGAGAACCCGGATTTCTTTCCAATCAAACCAATGGACTACACAAGGTTTCTTGTCATCTCATTGGGCACAGGAACAAGCAAGACAAAAGATAAGTACAATGGTGAGATTGCACGCAAATGGGGAGTCGTGGGTTGGTTGACTAGCCACGGCTCAACCCCTCTTGTGGACATCTTCACCCAAGCAAGTTCCGATATGGTGGATATTGAGATTTCTGTGACGTTTAAAGCTCTTCGCTCCGAAGATAACTACCTTCGCATTCAGGTAATTAGCTTCCTTTCCCTAATTATGGCTAAAATTGGTTGATTTCCACTTTGTTGGAACGTTTGCGACAATGAAGATAATTTGTAGCATACAATTTTTAGGATGACACATTAAGTGGGATTGAAGCGTCCGTTGATGTGGCGACTGAAGAGAACTTGGCCAGTCTTGTGGAAATTGGGGAGAGGTTGTTGAAGAAGCCGGTGTCAAGTGTGAACTTGCAGACTGGCGTCCAGGAACCCGTAGTACATGCCGGTACTAATGAAGAAGTTCTTGTAAGGTGAACATAAATTTCTTCTTTTGTTATACTCCCTCTGCCCCTATTTGATAAAAGTGAAATACCGAACTAAATTTATACTCCCTTCGTCGCATATTATGTGTCACAGTCTGAAAAACCAAATAGGACACTTAATATACAAGGGAGGGAGTATTAAGAACTAAGTTTTCTTTATCCTCCATTAATTTCTATGAGGATGATAATTAATATGACACGTGACAATAAATATGGTACAAATGTTTCCTTTTTCAAATGAGACTAGGCTCCTGGCGATTCATTATCTTGCATATATGTTTCTTTTAGTTATGCCAATAAACTGTCTGAAGAAAGGAAACGCCGTCTCCTGCGAAGTCCACATCAGTAAAAATTGGCCAGCATTGCATAAACTAAAGGTTATTATATTGTACATCTTGTATTTTGAGCTTCATCGTGTTGCTCTATTAAGGAGATATTTACTTAGATAATTCCTTGAGATTGTAACTTCAAGTAACAGTCTTACTGATGAAGGGAAATATATGTGATTGATGTGTCCATGTTTAGAGGGTTGGTTTATGTTCTGGTGAAATGTATCAATGCAATCGGATTCCTCTCAGATGTCTCATTTATAGTTTATCCATTACTTGGCATTCCAATGTTGCCAAGAAAAAAAACCTCGTCACACCAAATGCTACCTCTTCAAAATGGATGCTTGGAACTTGCAAAGCAGCCACCGGCACTATACTCACGAGTTAATTGGTAATCAAAAAGGCGGACGGCCGAGCGCAACTGCTTCCATTGTACTCTTGGGGGAAGAGTTGCAGATCTCCCCCAAAGAGGAGAGTCGACGTCGTAATTCGTGGTAGCAGGGATATGCGTTTGCGCAACCATCCTCAAACAAAGAAGAAGAAGAAGAAGAAGGCCATCCGCTGTTTTTTTTTGGATAATTAAAAAATATATTAAAAAAACCAAGGGAGTACAACCTTTCCTCAACTCAACTCAAGACAAGGGGCGGAACAACCTCCTCAGAAATAAAATACAAAACGAAGAACATCCTACCCAACCCAGGTAGGGCGAACTCAAAAGAAGGGACTCCCACCAGTATCTTAGATCATGGATTTCACTCATCCCAAAAGGAGTGCAAGAAGGGGCAGTGGGTGAGGCAAATATCCTTAAGATGGAACGCGTTAAGGATCTCCTTTACCCTGTGGATAAGGTTTTGGCCCAGCATAAAAGTCTCAAGCTTCTTATCTTCAAAGATTCGTTTGTTCCTCTCCTCCCATATCATAGTAATAAAGCTTGTGAAGCCAGCTTGGATTATATGCCCTGTATGATTGTTGTTTCTGATCAGCTGAGTCAACCAAGCTAATTCCGTAGAGCACCCCCCAATTGTATGATGAATATTGCACTTACAGAGGAATATACGACATACCACCTTAGCATAAATGCATTCAAACATTATGTGGTTGATTGATTCTTCATTTTTTCTACATAGAACACACCTATTTACCAAAGAGATCCCTCCTCTTTTCAGTTTATCCAAGGTGAGTAGCCCTTCATTGAGTGCCATCCAGGCACAAAAGGAGTATCGGTTCACCCGATGTTTGAACCATATGGGGTCATACCAAGGTACATGTTGGGATTTCACTTTGACTGTATCCCAGACACTCTTAAAAGTAAACTTACCAGATTGACTAAGCCACCCATAGGAGTCTTCCGAATCAGTAAGCACCGACAATTTCTCTAGGATTTCCTTCTTGGCGAGATCACCTCTTCTTGAGAGGATATATTCATTTTGGAGTTTGCCAAGCTTAATATAATCCGCAATTGATTTAAATGTGTTACCTCCCAACTCCAGAACGGTTCTATTGCCAAATTTCCAGGCAAGAGATAAGAGGCCGCTCCAGGGGTCTAACCACATCCGAATTGTACATCCATTTCCAATATTGATAACACATTTCTCATGCATGAAAGTTTGCAATTGGAAGATAGATTGCTAAGCATAGGAACAATCACGAGCTCTAGTCGACCAGATGGAATTGGTGCTAAGATACACCCCATGAACCCATAAACACCATAGAGATTTTGTGCTGGTAATACATCTCCAAAAAAGCTTGGCAAGATTTGCATTATTGATGTCTTGGATGCGTCTGATCCCAAGGCCCCCTTCTTTTAGAGGACGACATAGCTTTCGCCAAGAACTATTGTGGAATCCATTGGATTGGGTAGAACTTTTCCATAGGAACGTGACCATGATACTCTCCACCTTGTGGCAAACTTTTTTGGGCAGTTTAAAGCAAGATGTCCAATAGACATTCAATCCACCAATAACTGATTTAATCAATTGAAGCCTTCGAGCATATGAAAGGAGTGCAGTTTTCCAACCGTTGACACGACCAGAAATCCTGTCAAGCAGAGGTTTGCATGCTGAATAGGATATACGCTTTGAGGAAAGAGGCATACCTAAGTAAGTGATTGGAAAGCACCCTTCTTGGAAGCCAAGCATTTCTAGAATGGTTGCCTTGTGCTGGCACCCAGCGGAGAAGAAGGTGGAGCTCTTGCTAATGTTTGCCTGGAGGCCCGACATATCTGCGAAATCTGAAAGAATGTCCTGAATGCACGCTGTTGATTGGGCATCCTCTATAGAGAACAAGAGAACATCATCAGCAAAAATAAGGTGCGAGATAGGAATACCTCCGTCAATATTTGGAGCCTTGAGATTGTCGTTCATTGAGGCCTGATTTAACATGGATGATAGTCCTTCCATGCATAATAAGAATAGGAGAGGTGATAACAGACAGCCTTGCCGAAGGCCACTTGCACTAGAAAAGTGCCCATATTTTGACCCATTGATCAAGATGCTAAAAGTGGGGGTGCATATACACTGTCGTGTCTAGTGAATCCATTTGTTGTCGAAGCCAAAAGACTTCAGGACATGGAAGATATAATCCCATCTCACCTTATCGTAAGCTTTCTTCAAGTCGACTTTTACACACAGCCTTTTCTGTCCCCCTTGCCGATGCATATTGCGGACGAGTTCATGGGCAAGCAAGATATTCTCACCAATTAGTCTCCCCTTTACAAAGGCCGACTGATTGAGGCTAATCAGCTTAGGGAGCACTAAAGCCAACCTGTTTGCCATAATTTTTGAGATGGTTTTGTAGATAAAGTTGCAGAGGGCAATCAGTCTGAATTCCTCAAAGCTCTTTGAACCTACCTTTTTTGGGATAAGAGTTAGAAATGTGTGGTTTAGGGCCCTGAGCATGTACCCTCTCTTAAAGAAATCTCGCACTGCCAATAGGAAGTCCGGGTCAATGATATCCCAAAAGTGAGTAAAGAATTTTTTTTGAAATCCATCCGGACCTGGAGCTTTTCCATTCGGCACCTGGAATACTGTCCTTTTGATCTCATCATCACCTACATCACTGAACAAGAATGCTACTTGATCCAGATTTAGAGATCGAGAAAAAGGGAGCGGAACCTGAGAAGTAGTTGTGGTAGGAGTGAATAACTTTTTGTAAAACAACTCAGCCTTGGCTCCAATCTCCTGTGGGGATTCCAATCGATTGCCCAAATTATCAATTATTTCATGAATGGTGTTCCGAACACTGTGAGAGGCAACAGAGGCATGGAAGAACTTGGAACATCTGTCACCCTCTTGGAGCCATTTAATTCTAGATTTTTGCCGATAGAATTGTTCTCTAATACCATCCTCTTCACAAACTTTTTGACGAGCAGAATTGACGCTCCTCCTCAATACATCATCAAAGGGTTGGTTTTGTGAGGCAGTTTGTAGGGTTTGAGGTTCAAGAACTGCTGCTCTGTATCTGGCATTAACATCCCCGAAACGATCTCTATTCCACCTCTTGAAAGCTTCCTTACATGCATGCAGTTTTTTATAAAGTATGAACAAGGGCTGACCTTGAATGGGCGTCTCCCAGGCTTTTCTCATATGCTTGCGTCTTGCTTCTACATGTCAAAAAACTTAAATGGAATCGAAGGCCATCCGCTGTTGCTACACTTACACAGGAACCAACCATTTTCGAGCTCCTTGCCACATTAACAGGTTCAGCAAAACACTGATACACATATATTAAGGTGTTACACGACCACTATATATCGTATACCATGATCACATCATCACATGAAATTACACATCTATCATTCATTGGCTGCTTCTTACTTAATGCCATAGAATGTGCCTTTCATTTGGTGCAACTCATAGATCGACACCCCACCAAGCAGCCGCAGGCCTAATAATGAAGGCATAGCTTGAAAAATACTCAACAGATAGTGGACCAGGACTACTTCCCTTCTGAACTCGCCCTACTCGAACCAGGGGCCTTTTTCCTTGAAAAAGAGATAATCTATCCAGTATGCCATTGATGGGTTGGTCATAAGAGAATGGTACAAGCCGAGTTATATCAATCTAATTAACAGGATCATGTTTGTTTGGTTCAACTCGTGACGCAAAATTGAGCTTCTTAAATCAATCTCAAGCTCAGCCTTACCAGAGGCCAAGCTAAGATATCCTCAACAAAAAATTTTTACTCTATTATAACTTATAAGCATATTTTTGGAAAACAACTTAATCCTTCCGTTCCATATTAATAGTCCCATCTGGTTTTTGAAATGAGACTATGAATATGGAACAGTGAAAATATATATATTATTATTTGCAAAAAAACTTCTCTTATTAATCCGTCAAATGTTAACTTAAATACAATTACTTGCCCAAAGCCCATTGGCGTGGTGGTAATACTCTTACATAGTGAGTACTTCAATATCCCGGACTAGGGCATCTACGGGCTAGGATAGGGTTTAATTTCCTAGGTTAGAGTATGGTTGTGAAAAAATTATGTCACTAATAAAGTTCAGTGTGACAAAAAGATTAAAAATGAGAGAATTAATAAACTCAACTTGGCTAAAGCGGCTGGATGTTGAGCTTGAGCCAGCTGAAACATAACAAGCTCGAGTCGGCTAGGCTCGTGTCATCCCTGACAAGACGGAAGCAGAGACTATCGTGGCGGCTTCGTTCCTCTCTTTTTGATGACCTCTCCCGCCAGAATCTTCAACTGTTTTTCAAATCAATCGACCGTTGTTGCCCGCTGGAACTCTACCATCAGATCAGCGGTCCAGAATGGCTCCTGAATTAGAGCATTATTCTTGTATGGTTGACCTACTTGGTTGAAAAGGGAAAGAGAAAGATGCACTTGAAAGGGGGCGTTTGGATAATGACAGTGAAAGGTGAAAAAAATTGTTAGGTTGAAAATAATCAAAAGTGATTTTTCTGATTGTGAAAAACCTATTTGAGAACCTGAAATTAATCATATTTTCAGTTTTTCACTATGAACTTGACTCTTGATTGATGACTTGCATTTGGGAATCTAAAAAAGATCAGATGTGATTTGCATTTGGTTTGCGTTGGGTGATGCTCGGCGATGGTGGTAGGTGGTGCCGACGGTGGACGGCGGCGGGGGTGGTGATGGCTAGTGGTTGGTGGTGGCGGTTGGGCAGTGGCCGGCAGCAAGAGTGGTGGTCAGTGGCGGCGATTGGGTGGTGGGTGGTGCCAGTTGTGGGCGGTGGCGGTAGTGGAGGTGACAAGGAAAAAATTTTCAGGTTGATGCTCATTCGAATAAGAATCAACATTTTCACTTCTTTCAGGAGTAATTTACTGATTTTTTTCAGTTTTTACCGTCAAGAATGAAAATTGCCCAAATCAGTAATCAAACGCACTGACAGTTGATAGGTGAAAATAGGTGATTTTTTTTCATCTATCACCATCAGCAGCTCCCATCAGAAAAATGAGTAACCGAACGCCTTTCATCCTTTCAGGCTGAAAGGAGCTGATTTTTTCACAAAATCAGTAACCAAATGCACTTATTCAAAACATTCCTGTCAAACCTGATAAGAGGATTTGTGGTTCTCTACTTGGGGCCTGTAAAGTTCACAAAAATGTTGAAATTGGTGAGTTTGCAGCCAACCGGCTCTTTGATCTTGAGCCAAATAATGTTGGTTCATATGTTATGATGGCAAATATTTATGGAGGGGAGGACAGGTGGGACGGTGTCGCGAAGCTTCCGAGCATGATGAGAAGTAAGGCGCTCCTAAAAGCTTCTGGACAAAGCCTTGTGCGAGTGGATGGGAAAGTTCATATATTCTCTGTTGAGGACAGATCCCATCCTCAAGGGTTGGTCCTGTTTTAAGCAATGTTTTAAAAACCGAACCGGGGATCGACCCGAAATTCTTACCGCGTAGGTCCAACCGGGTTCAACCGGGGGTCAACCCGGGTTGACCCGGTTGCTGACATCAGCCAAAAAAAACCAGGGGAGGGGGAGGGCGCTCGACCGGAGCGCCGCGGGGGGTGTGGGGGGACGGGGCTGGCCTCGGTGAAACGGCTGGGGCGGGGGGTCGACGTCGGGGCTGGGGGGACGCGGGGGCTGGGCTCGGCAAAACGTGGGGGAGGGGAGGGCTCGATGGGGGCGGGGCTGGGCTGGGCTCAACACTGGTGCGTCGGCGGTGGGCGGACGCGGGGACTGGGCTGGGCTCGACGCCGGTGGTCGGGGGTGGGCGGATGCTGGGGCGGGGCTATGGCTAGGTAAAACGAGGGGGGTGGGGGGGCTCGGCGCGGTGAGAACAGGGGGGCGGCGCCGGGGCCCCCCTCTGGCACAACGGCAGGCGCCGGGGGGGACCTCCGGAGTCGGCCGGAGGAGGGGGAGAAGAGTGGTGAACCCGGACCGGACCGGTCGACCGGGTCACCGGTCTGACCGGCCGGGTTGAAATGACCCGGCCGGGTCAACCAACCCAATCGACCCCGTCGACTCGGGCCGAAAAAAAGCCCGGCTCCGGTCGGACCGGCCGGTCCGGTCCGGTTTTTAAAACCATGTTTTTAAGTGTTAGACTGTTTAGGTTTGCAGATTGACTCAAGTACTGTGGAATCTTGCGACTGGGAGTAACTTCATATTGTCTTGATAACTTGCTAGAATGGTTCTGTACATCAGAAAGGAGCCCATCTTGTTGTGGATAGCAGCAGTTCTTATCCTGAATGACAATGTCATAAAATTATGTTGAGAAGATTGAAGGCACAGAGGATTTCCAGCATGAAAAGCTGCCATAGAAGAATATAAACTAAAATTTTTACAGATGAGAAGTCATGAAAGGCATAGCAGGATGCAGATATTCATGCCCTATGCGTGTTCACGTGCAAAGCTTGATGAATGCTTGCAGGTGTGGGAAATATTGGAATAAGAAGTAAATATAATGATCTTTTTCCTAACAGCTCGGGCTTTTGGGAACAATAAATATTGATACTTCTATGGCTCTATGGAAAGTTCACATAGCACAGAATATATCACCTAAGCATACATGATAGCACCGTAGAAAGCATTTTGAGTTCAAGAGGATGCAAGCCTTAGAATTCACCATACAACTTAGGGCCAATGTAGTGCACCTTTTTAACCCTCGCAAAAAACATGGATAGATTATCCTCAATTGCAAGACTTGTGTAGTTAAGATGCTTTTCAAGATTTTTAATTCTGACAGTAAAACTAAGCTTCGTGTGGTGTTAAATTCAAAGGCGCAGTGCGAGGACATAAATTTCAGTATTGCTCTGCATGGATCTGCCACATGGGCCTTCATATCCATAAGGGCAGAGTTCTACTTGTCCGGAGGGAATCACCCCTCCTAGAGGATCTCTTTCTTCTTCCTTCCCCATTTTCAGATGTTTTCCTCTCGGCTTTTACTTTTTTGGTTTTGGTATGTGCAGGCACCGTTCTAACTGTCGACGAGTGCAGCTTAAGGCCTGTTTGGCTCCCAAAGGGAAAGGTATTTGAGGAGGTTTAGCCTTTAAAGGAATAAAGGAAGGAAATTAAGGATGTGACATTTTAGCTTGAATGATAAACCCTAAAAGAAAAGCAAAGGGAGTGCTAAATAGAGTCCGGAATCGACGGCGCATACGGATATAATGTGCGCTCGGTCAAAAGACGTGTTTTTGACCGAGCACACACGGACGCCGTCGATTTCGTAGCGGGTGAAACTTCACTTCACCAGCAGATCCGGTTCCGTGCTAAATAGGCCTTTAGGCTCGGTGGTTGAATTTGTTGTCCTTCCTCCCAGGATTCTGAGTCGAGGTCCTTGCTTTGGCACTTTGGGCGTGCGCCAACTTATCTCAGCCTGGATGGGTCGAGGTGGTGCTGGTGGGCTCCTAATTTTGCTACAGAGGGTGTGCATCAATCGTGATGTCCGTCTCCGCCTTTGCTTTGTTCAGCATCCTTCTTTGGATCCAGTCTGCCTCTCTAGAGGTTTTTACCCGAAGTTAATCGGCGTCTTGCCGACCCAAAAGAAACAACCCTTAAGAATTGCACTAGCAATTCCGTTGTAGTAGAGTTGGTTTGCACTAGTCTTCAGCTTTCATTTTTGTGCTGGTTGCTAGTTGAGTTGCGGACTATTTATCGTGTGCTTTTCTTTTGTGTACTTTCTTGTGTATCAGCTTTGCGTCATGTTTCCTATGTATCAGCCTCCTGCTGCCGTCTTGTATTTTGCGGGATCCTTATGTATGCTACTACTAAGGGGCCGTTTGGGGCGTGATTATTGCAAAACATCCATACTGGATTCTGGATATCTACTGTAGCATCCATGTGGATTTTTACATCCACCTGAAACACGTCATGAGGTGTTTCAGCTGGATATATAAAATATCCAGATGCTACAGTGTAGCAAAACATCCCATCTGGATGTTTGTTTTTAATCACGCCCCAAACGGCCCCTAAATAATAAGTATTTAAGGTTGTGCTGTTTACCAAAAAAAAGAAGAAGATATGGACACGTAAAGGGAGGGGCATATATGTATATTGTTTACGTAACCACCCTTTAGCCCCACGAAAGTTTGTTTATGAACCATATAATCATTTCAACCTTTGTTGTTTAACCTTCAGATCTGTCCCTGCATAACACCGTTATTTCAATCTTTGTTTATGACCTTCAAAATCTGGCCATGTATCTAAATGGATTTAGAAGTAGTTCATTTGGGTTTTCTAATGAGGACACAGAATTTTGGATGGAGGGAGTATTTAAAATATAAAAAATAAACGAATACGCCCTAGTTAAGGAATCTAGAGAATCTTTATGCAGATTTTCACAAAATTACTTACTAAAAGAGTTAGGATTTTCGTTTGGGTAAATTGCACTTAGCCCCTATGTACTATGGAAAACTTACACTTAACCCTAGTGACTTATAAAAATATGTACTTAACCCCTACGATTTATGCGATGAAATAATTTTACCCTTCTCTTTACTAATAAATCAACATTCTTAAGCATAGATTTCAAAATATACATAAAATGCATATTAGGATGGAAACAAACGTGAAAGCTATTTTTTTTTATTTTTAAAAGAAAATTCTTCAAAAACAGTTTTTTTTAAAAATGGCGATATATCAGTCCGAAACCGATCGATATATCGGTGATGTTGTAAAAAATTTGAAAAATCGATATTTGCCTGCATCGTTTTATCGGGTGAGACCTGATATCGATATATCGGCGATATATCGCTGATACGAAATTTCTTGGCATAGGCCCTAAATTTGAAGTAAATTTGGTAGGAGATGTTGGGGGTAAAATTGTTTGCCAATTAAGTTGTATATGGGTTAAGTGCATATTTTCATAAACTATAGGGGTTAAGTGCAATTTCACTATAATTCATAGGGGGGTCAAGTGCAATTTACCCTTTTCCTTTTAAATTCATTCCTAACTTATTTGTCGTGATTGCCGTCAAAGAATTTGTTCCTAAAAAATTTAGTATACTGAATTTTCAAACATATGCATATTTTCACACTCATCCAAGATTACTTACCAAAAGAGTTTAAACTTTACTTTTGAATTTATTCCTGATATATTTGTTGTGATTGCCGTCAGAGAATTTATTCCTAATTTATTTATATGTAGAATACTCTGATAGAAAAAGTTACAGCTAGTTAATTTATGGTAATAAAGTGCGTAGAAGATGAAAAAGTAACATATACGCTCTATTTAATGCAAAAATCTAGAGAATCTTCACACACCATTTCACACTCGTCCAAAATTACTTAACAAAAGTGTTAAACTTTCCATCTAAATACAATCCTATTTTATTTGTCGTGTTTGCCGTCTAAGAATTTGTTCCACGGCAAATGAATTGGGAAAGAATTTAAAAGGAAAGTCCCAACTCTTTTGGTATCGGATAAGTGTGAAAATATGCGCCAAGATTTTCTAGATTCTTAATTATCCGAAAAAGATTGCCGAGATTCTTTAATCAATTGAGTGCATGTAATACTTTCCATTTTCTATGTGCATTATTAGTATAAATAGTCTTCTTCTCTGAGCAAAATTTAATCATCCTCGTCTTTTTGCTTTTCGATCCCATTAAGTAGCAGCACAAGACAGTTGCAAAGATGAAAAACATTGCTTTTATTATCCCTATTTTCCTTCTCCTTCTATGCGGTATTTCCACATCTTTTGACTACTTTATATATGTAATGTTTTTTGTTTGGCATGTTATGGCCTATTGTAGGTTTTCTAGTCTAGATTGTAATATTTGAAGATCCACTTTTAGGAGCCTGAGTTTTTTGTTTTGATTCAAAGCCTAAGTTTATGTTAACTCGATGTACATGCATGTATTAGAAGATACCTGGAAACAAACTTCTCTCATAATATTTATCTAGATGCAACATGCATGTGATTTGCACACATTCAATAGTAGCTAACAGAACATTGACTCCAAAATCATGGCACGTAAAAGTTATTGACAATTGACTGTTTTTTAAACAAATCTACTTTAAACTAAATTCTGACAATCAGCATAAACCTAGAAAGCTTAGAACTATTGACATTATCGTGTGATGAAACGTACAATTTCATTAACCTAGAGATGTCATCGTTGATCTGTTGATGAATTAATAATCTTTTGTTGCTTGCTTGTAGGTAGCCAGGATCTGATGGCTGATGGGTGCCAATTCGAGATCAATGAGCCCAAGTGCGAAAATTCAAACTGCAACTCTTTTTGCGCTACCCACTACTATGGTGGAACAGGGAGCTGCAGTGGTGCGGATACATGTTTGTGTTCATTCCCATGCCCTTCGAGTTGAATGAAATTTGGGTCCATGTAATTTCAATAAGATGTTTGCAAAATACTCCTATGTGTATCAAGCTAAAGTTGAGTGTACTCTGCAAAATTTGATACCTGAATAATTTCAAGATTTGATCGCATCTATAGTATATCCAGTCGCTTAGACACCTAATTCTAAAATTTTATAAATTGCATTCAAAAGAACGAGAATCTAGCTGGTTCGCTTTTATCCCTCAGCAGCTCTTAAAAACGCTCTACAAATATTATGATGCAATGGCTTATTTTAACCATTTTGATTTCAATAAGAGTCAAACACAGTATATAATCTATGACGTGATCCCAGATAGCTGGGATAAAGCGTCTGATGATGATTTAAATTACAAGTCTGATCACTTGTCTCACTCACTACCAAGAACTGCTTCTAAACCCATTTATGGTCAAAGTGATCAACATCGACTCAGTATGGTATTGTGCATCAAAATGCACAGTGTGTTGAGGTGGTTACTGGTTACCATAGTAAATTGTTTTAAGGAGGAGTCTTCATTTGTCAGTGCTAAATTTTTTCCACGTTTTGATAGTTTGCTTTCTTGACCAAGCACTCGTCAAAAAGTAATATGAATTTGACATGGTCCGAATCAATGTTAACAGTGATCCTTTTTTCTCACTGTTTATGTCTAAAAAGGCAATAAACAATCCTACATCCTCTATGGGACATGAAAACACCAACGAGGATTAGAACCTAAACACAGTACAGCCAACCAACCCCTCAAGGAGAGAGAGAACTCCTATGTACAGGAGAGGGAAACTTCTTAACAAGAGGAGAGCACAATAATTAAATTATTAAGTAATTCATAAAACATGACTAAACATATGAATTACTAAATTGGTTAAGAGGGCCGATGATGCTTTAAATAAAACATCTACAAATATGATCGATCAACAATAGTTACCTTAAGAGGATTGGATACAAGGCAGAATTGTTTCAAATCAAGCAACTAGAGTTTGAGAAGATATATTCGTTTAATAACAACATCAGAGTTAGAACATATATTCGTTTAATAACAACATCAGTTAGTCGCACGTGGAGATTCATTTTAAATTCATTTAGCAGTCAATCTTGAGCCGTGAGTGTTGTTTCCAAACACCAATAACGCTAGTTTATGTCATAGCCGTCGAATAAAGGGTATGTGATGCTTCACACTTAGCTACCCACTGATTTATATCCACAGTTAGATTGGAATCCAACCGCTTAAAAGGTTGTCCTCATGCTCCTTGTACGAGAAGGATCTCATCTAAATCGAACTCGCATTCATATGCCGTTAGGAGTGTAAACGAGCCGAGCTGAACCTAGCTTGGGCATGGCTCAGCTCGAGCTCGAAATTTCTAGCTCGTACCCTTCCTGCTCGAGCTCGACTCGTTAAAAATTCTAGAGCTCGGCTCGAGTTCGAGTGCCTAGCTCGGCCAAGCACGACCCAAGCTCGGACGTTGTCGACGATCGACGGCCCCATGAGCTCGAACCTGCGGGCCCCACCGACAAGGCAGACGGCGGTCCAGACGCGGTCGAGCTCCTCCTTCCGCCGCTGCTACTTCTCTGATGAGAAAGAAAGCGGTGGGACAGGCGGCTGGAAGGAGGCTCGAAGGATGGATCTGATGGTGGAGGAGGTCGGGGAGGAAGAGGAGGAGGGAGAGTGATCTTACCAAATCTGAAACAAAGCTTGATTTTTCCTTGACGCCTCTCTTCCTTCTCAAATCTAGACCTTTCTCCTCTCGAGCTCGAGCCCATGACCGTCGTCGCTTTGCCGTCACCTTGCCATCGCTTTGCCATCCTCTCGGTCACGTTGGAACCACCATCGACCTCTCCTCTTGAGCTCGAACCCATGACCTAGAACATCCGGTTTTGTATAATACTTTATGACATTGATCTAATGCTACTCCCCCATGGGTTTTAAGATATCGTTGTATAAATTCTATATATTTCATGCTCTTAGCAGTGTTTAGTAGGTGTTGAGTTTCGTTTTAGTAGTAAGCCTTATTGAGATGGCAACATATACTAAAAATTAGTTTAGTTGTAAATAAACAAATTCGGTTTCTAGTGTAGTAAGTAGCCCATATAGGTTACTTATGGCTTATCTCTTAATCTAGAAGGAATCTAAGGCTGATATTTTAGGACCAGGTAGAGGGCAAAGAGACCTTCAAAACGGTACCAAGTTAAAATAATTCGGAGTTCAGGAGCCTAAGTTATGGCTTTATGCAGTGAGCGGGTCTGAAGTGGATCCGGGCATCCGGGTAGCTGGGTATGGACTGGAAACTCATAAAACCCTACCTATCTTCTTCCCCTTCATTTTCTCTCCCATTGAAGCTACGTCCATAGTAGAAGCCACTTGGGAGAAACTCTAGGGTTTAGATCTAAGGAGGAAAAACTCAAAAGGGGCTAGACCAAGTGTTGCAAATCTCTCCTCCAACTAATCCATGGTGAGCTCAACCTCTATCCTTGCTCTATTTTTTTATTCTATATTTTCTGAAACAATCCTCTAAGAACCTCCATGAATCTTCAAAGGAGGCATGGGAGAACGTGATCAAGGAGGGCTAATGGGATTCTGAGCTTGGGTTAGGCATTTAAAGCTGAGATCAACACGATCAAAAAGATAAAAGTGCAAAAAGTAAGAAAGTTGAAATCTTGCTGCTACAGAACCAAGGTAGGGAATTTTTATCATTTCTTATGGCATGATTGTTGCATAAATAGTGTTGTTAGAAGGTATTTCTAAAGGATATGTTGTATTATCATAGGTTAGAGAGTGGATTAGCATTGATAGTTGTAAAAATACATGTTTTACTGATTTGTAGTATGGATGATGCTCTGTTCTGGTAAAAGGGTTTCAAATAGTGAAATTTCCATGCTATAACGTGGTGATTTAAATGGATTTGATTTGATTTGATTAATTTTTAGGAAAGAACCTGTTTTGAAACAAAAAAATATTATTTTCATGAGTCGGGAGACTTTTATGGTAGAGGTCCAATAACGGGTACTCAATGGAGCTTTGCCAAGGGGTCAATTCCAGTAAGGATGCAAGAGCCATCTATTTACCAACGGTCGCTCTGCCCCTAACGAAGGGCAACTACAACCGGATCAACCTTCTGCCCCTAATGAAGGGCCGCTCAAGGGAGTAAGGTTGATGCCTTCTGCCCCTAACGAAGGGCCGCTCTATAGAGTAAAGGCAACTATCCAAGAGAGGGCAAGATAGGACTCAAGGGAGTAGGGGTCTAGGATACTGGTTCGAAAGTAACACTTAGGGGTTTTCGTTTGATTTGACATACTGATGCTATGTGGTTGATTTAATCTAGTGAAGTCCGAACTGATTTGGAAGTAATAGAGAATACTTTCTATCAATTTGGCTTTGTGAAATCATGGTATTTCGAAGTTAAGATAAACTTCATTGTTGTTTAGCTTAATGAGACCTGGTTACACAATCTGAACTTATACTTATGTTTATTGACTTAAATGTCTAACCATGTGCTAGTTCTCTATTTGTGCACATTTATGCTTGTTAATATAGCTCTTCCTATTGAGTATACTTGTATACTCACCACCCCCTCCCCCCTAGACATTGCAGGTCCCAGCAAAGCTACTTAGTAAGTTCTCTTGAAGGACTGTTGGAGTACAAGTGGGAACTTGAAGATCAATATTTGTACTCATAGGCTTTAGAATTCAACTATCATTTTGGATTGTATGAATTTGAATGCCACACTTTTGAATTTGGAACTTTTATTGTGTGCTTGTACTCAGATTTGAGGATCCATGGGAATTGCATTATTATTACCACCTTGTTGTGTTTGGTAGTTGTGTTTAACAACTTCGTAGTTTTATATTAGTAGTTCTTTGGGACCCTTGCCTTATTGAAGGGTATAAAATTGCGGGTCGTTACAAAATGGTATCAGAGCTAACCAGGATCCATGTCTACAAGTGCATAGTATTTAATTAAGGCATTATAATCATACAAATCTGTTAGTGAATTTTGGTTTACTAACTAGCCTTTGTCTTTGGAGTTTTGTGGCATCCCTAACCTATTCCCGCTTTATTGAACTATCTTGTTGAATTAGGATGCAACCAAAGCGAAGAAGCCAATGGAAGGGGAGGCAACCCTAGGTATCAGATAGTGATGGAACAGCAGCAACCCATCAGATGCTAGTGGTGGTCCCAGCAATGAGGCCATTGACATACTGCTTCAGGGCATCGCCCAACATTTGCAAGAGCAAGGCTACCAGCCATCTCAGCAAACTCCTGTTATTCCTGCACCACAAGGAGAAAATACCTCTCGTGGAAGTAAGGAGAAAGTACCTCTCGTGCAACCAACCACACTTCGCCCGGCGGTTGAGGTTGCCCAAATTGTTGAGAAAGGCCACCAACGCTCAGTGGCTGAGATGAAAGATGTTGGACAAAGTAGTGGATCTAAGAGCCATGATTTCAAGAAGGGCTCCACTAGTTGTGGTGGACAACAACAAGGGTCTAAGAAGAGAATATTGCCCAACTTGCAGGCACTTTCATCCAAATCAGCCTTGTAAGAAGGGTTCAAGGGCATGCTATAATTGTTGAGTGGAAGAGCACTTTGCCAGCGAATGCCCAAAGAAGCAAGTGAAAGAGGAGACACTATCTGAGCCGAGGCCAAAGACTCAAGGGCGTGTCTTTGCTATTTCTAATGAGGAGGCTCGTGCTTCAAATGCCGTGGTGGAATGTAATATTCTTGCCTCCAATAAATTGGCTAAAACTTTGATAGACCCAGGCTCTACACACTCTTTCCTATCTTGTGAATTTGCTTTGAGTTTGGGGAGCACCGGTTCTCTTTGTCAAGAAGAAGGATGGATCGATGAGGTTGTACATTGACTACCGCATGCTGAATGCTGTAACGGTGAAGAACAAGTATCCACTTCCTCGAATCGATGATCTCTTTGATCAATTGCAATCAACCAAAGTATTCTCACGAATCGACTTGAGATATGGCTACCATCAATTGAGGGTTCGAGAGAAAAATATCCCTAAGTCAACTTTTCGAACTCGCTATGGGCATTATGAGTTCTTGGTCATGCCTTTTGGTTTGACTAATGCCCCGGCTTCTTTCATAGACTTGATGTATAAAGTCTTCAAGGCCTACCTGGACAGATTTGTTATTGTGTTAGTGGATGACATCTCACTTTACTCCACATGTCCAGAGGAGCATAGAGAGCACCTTCATATTAGAAAACTAAATAAAACATCGTACACTTGTACATAAAAAATATCAATATATTTGTTATATTTACAAAATGATAAAGATAATACTGAGTCTATTGACATCTCTTGCAAATAGATACTTATATATACTAATATATTTATATATATTTATATATATATATATATATATATATATATATAACATAACCACCCGAGCTCGAGCCGGCTCGCGAGCTTATTCGAGCCGAGTCAAGCCAAGAATCGTTGGGCTCAAGCTCGGCTCGTAATGGGACGAGCCCGAGCCCGGTTCGAGCTGAGCCTAAAGTCAAACGTAGCCGAAAAAGCTCACAAGCCGGCTCAGTTCGTTTACACCCTTATATGCCGTTCTATTAATAAAGAAATTCACAAAAAAAAAATCATATAAGAAAATTTAAAAAGAGAATGGCGAAAAGGAAAAAAGAAAAAAAAAATATTGCAAATGAAGTGACGATTTTGCTCCTGGAAGGAGTGAACTGGAGTCCAAAATTCCACCCGCCACCGGAGCTAAGCTCAGGCGGCGAAGGAGCCGACCATTTCGGAGAAGTCGAGCTGACTGGCGATCTCGTCGAGCTGCTTCTTGACGCTCATGTCGATGAGCTTCGACCCGGAGCTCCCGTACCGAATGGTGAATCCGGCCACCAGTGAGGGGTCAATCACCGTCTTGATCCGGACGTTCTTGGCCCCCGTCAGCCGCTGCACCCCCTGCGCGATCTGCGCCAGGTGCTGCGAGTCCAGCTTCACCACCGAGCTCACCACCGCCAGCTCCGTGTTAGTCAACTTGTTGTACACCACCTCGAACTCCTTGACGATGTCCTTGATGATCTCCACCCGCCCCATGTCCACCACTATGTTGAGGAAGTTGGCCGTGTGCGGCTGAAACTTGGACGACTCCGCGATCTCGTCCAGGACCCTCCGCTTCTTCTCCGCCCCGACCGTCGGGTTCACGAAGAAGTCGTACACGGGGGGATCCGTGAAGATCTGCTCCACCTTCTCCATGTCCCCGCTCGTCGCCTCCAGCGTCCCCGTCGCCTTCGCCACGTCCGCCAGCGCCGACGCGTAGCTCCCCGCCGCCGTGTCCATCATCTTCGCCCCCGCTGCGCCGCCTCCTCTTCTGGTCCCCGACGCTGGCGCTGCGGCTCCTCCTCTGAGCTTCACGGCAAGCTTGACGCCGGAGAAGCGGGAGCCGAGGGACATCGACCTGCCCGGAGCGGCGCGCCGGTCCGGAGCAGGGACCGGGAGCTTGGAGCGGAAGGCAATCGGAGATTGCCGCAGGGCAGTGGCCATAGCTCTTTCTTTTTGTTAATTAATTTGAATTTTGGACTTTGTTCCCCTTCGGCTTCCTCATTGCTGAATTTGGGAGGATGAGGGATGAAGGGGGCGGGTGAGCTTCGGGGGGTTTTGACGGTTGAGATGGAGAAGGACGGATTGATCGAACGGCGGCGGCGGAGGATTCTATCTTGGATTTGTGGTGGCGATGGAGGTTTGGAAGGTTATCTGCTTTGGCAGCCCGGGAGAGCTTTGAAGGGATGGTGGCCTTACGAGATACTAGGGGCTTTTTGGTTAGGGAAGTGATAACCCTACAGCAGATTCCTACACATTTTCCCTACACACAGCTGGGAAATGAGTGGGTCACATCAATTCACCCACAAATTTTCCTACACATCAGCTGTATAAGAAAAATGTGTAAGAATCTGCTGTATAAATATCATTTCCCTTTTAGTTAATGCAGTTAGTCACAACTCACAAAAACCAAGCCCACAAAATACTAGCGCCAAAAAATGAGCCGACAAAGTTGTCCTCCCGGATGGTATTCCAGCGTCGATGCCCACGGGGATAAGCCTATGACTATGAGCAGATGATCAAATTATATATTCGATGTTTGTTTATAATCTAGGTGTAGTGTTGCCATCTGTTGTTAAAAAGAGTGAGAACTAACTTTATTATGTGAATAATACTACATCAAATCACGTGTTCTATGAAATTAAGATAACACTTTTTAGGTTATTGCTTAACACTTCCATTTGGACTAACTGATCTTAATCATATGTTGAGTGAACTTGGCTGGTCCAATCATTGAATAATGACGGTTAGTTTGGGCGGCAACTCTCTGCATTTAGGGTTGAGAATTGCGCTAGTCCCGACTCACTGTTGAGTCTTCTTATTGTAAATCAGATTTTAAGCAGTTGTTTGGATATAAAATGTAAGATTTTTGGAGTAAACAAAAGTGATTTCCGCAACACTTAGTTTGGTAACGAAATCCTGCGCGGATCTAAGATTAGTGATCAAGCTTTTGGAAGATGTATTTGGATTGGACCTATTCTTGACTAGAAATTTGCCAGAATTCTTATCAAAGGAAATTTAGTTTTTTAATAGGGGTATGTGAGTAGATTCTAGCCTCTCATTTCTATCTAAACCGCCGCCAAGTAAACATCATTTGTACCTGTCCCCTACCTCGTCCCGAGATTTTTTGTTTTTTGTTTTTTATTTGGTAAAGATTAATGCTACCTATACATTAGATCACCCACAGGTTGGCTTTTCCAATGGGAAGTGTGGGACGTAGTATTGTTCTTTTAGGCTTGCCACATAAAATTGTGGAGAAGTTAACGTAGGTGAAGCATTTTGGTTTGTACAATCTTGGGAGATTGACATTTTTGCAAGTTTGTGACAACTGAATACAAGCATCAAGAACCCTAGAGAAAGACGTCCACTTGTACCAAAGTTAAACCAATGAATGCTTATCTTCTCTAGTTTCAACATTTGTCTTTTTCTTTAAGCATTGCCTATATCATTCAATTTTATAGAAGTAATGCTGCACTTGGGACAATTCCGTTGTTGCAAAAAATTAAGGAAGTGGTAACAGATCATAGGTCAATCCTATTTTCATAATAATATGCTTCAAGTTAACTTGCGGCAGCTAGGGTTTCTTCCCTACCACTTTGCCCCAGTCAGCTAGACTTATTTTATTTTCTTCATCATGGCAGCATGAGCTTTCCAATGGTGATAGCCTTTTAGGATTTCTTGGATTGAATGGGGGAGGAGACTCTCTTGATGGATCATGGAGAAGCTTCTTCTTTAAGACTCATATTGGCTCTTAGAAGGGAGATGATCATGGAGATTGGAGCATACCGTTCGTGCTGGAAGTCGCCTTCATTTTGTTGGAAAATAAAAAAAAATTTCATAATAAAGTTTCATTTCTCGCTATGAGGGCCTTCGGATTCATTGGATTGGAGAGAAGATGGAGACGGTAATTGTCTGTGGATCGGCATACATCTCATCCCTTCCTTGGATAAGTGATTCAGAAGGTATTCTAGAAGATTATATGGTTTGTGTTAGCTTCTATTGCCCATGTTCGAAGAGAAATTTTTTTGTTCAATACTATGGTCTCATACATGCTGAATTGTTACTTTTATGGTAGCTTGGTGCAAGGAGATATCTTCTTGTTTGAACCAGATTTGGAGCATGAATGTTTCTTATTGTAATAGTGAAGATTATGTATCTTGAGTTTCTATTGAATGAAATGCTCTTTGAATTAAAAAAATAGGAACCATGCGCACAACACATACTATATACTCCTCCCTGCATAACATTAACACTTTCCAAAGAGTCCATAAAATCATACACAAGAAGAACCTCATAATTTACGTGTATGAAAACAATAAAGCCACTAAAATACATGGCTGAAGGTTCTATCAATTTGATAGAACCCTCATAACTTTTGTAGTTACTAAAACACATGGCTCAAAGTTCTATCAAATTATATGGTTACAATTTGATAGAACCTTCAGCCATGTATTTTAATATCAAATTGTAACCATAAAAGTAATGAGGGAGGAGAGAGAAGCTCTCCCCTCTCTCCTCTCTTCCACTTCAGCAGAAACCCGTTTTCTCCCCTCACCTCACCTCTCCTCCTCTCCTTTTAGTCTCCCGTCCCCACCTTGGCTGGCCTCTGGCCACGGTCAGATGGCTACTATTGTGGGTCGGTAGTTAGGGTGGGAGATGGGCAGAGAACCATTGGTGGGGTGACAAACTTTAATATGTCATACCCCCCTAGTTTCTCTTGCCCTAGACTCCCCCCTTGCCGTCGGCGACTGCTACACAATTTGGTCTAGCTAGTGTATGTCCGGAGGTCAGGACCCAGCAATGGTGGTTGACATCTCCGCCTTTTTTTGTTTTTTTAGTGGGTATTTTGCTAGTCAGGAGTTTGGTTTCTCCTTCCCATCTCATGTTCCCTTATCCTCTTCCTTTGTCCTTCATATAGAAGCATTGGTGTGTTTAGTAGATGTTTTTATAGATGAAGGTTTCTCCTTTAGTGGTTGTCCTCTTAGGGTATTTACTCCATTCGGCACTCTTGCCGTTGTATCTCGTTCTCCTTAAGTATGACTTATTGGTTTCTACTTTGAGCGTGCTCCAGTCTAGTGGTGATCAACTGAATAGAGGTCCATGGGGTGAAAAACCAAACTCTGTTGCTTTGGGCTTGCGCTCAATTATTTGGCTTTGCAGTTTCTGCCTCACAGTTGGGCGATTACTCCAGTGTTATCACTTGTAAAGTTGCTGCCTAAAGCTCACAACCCAGAAGCACCACCTTATGTTGCTTTGACTCCTCTCTTTCTTTGACTCCTATGTGGAGATCTATGTTTTCGAATTATTGACATCAATTTACCGACTATATGGAACTATCTCAGGATGATTGAATTCGAGGTTCTTCATAATGGATTTGGGCTTGATGTTGTGCTTTTGTCTATGACGTATTTATTAAATATTTTTTATCTGATTATTATGAAAAAAATATTGATATGTGTTATTCGTGTGTTTGAAGTTTCTTCCTCCCCTCGTGTTCTTGTAAATGAGAAAGACTCCTTGTTTGTAATCTTTGTTTTAGTTAAATAAAATGACTTTTTTAGCAAAAAAATTGTACCCATAAAAAATTCTATAACAACACTAGTCATGAATTTTTTGTAAGATGTAATTATTATATTAAACTAGAAAATGAACGGAGCCATTAGATATATGACAACATCAAGCAGTTACTCAGTACTAATTCTCATTAATCATGCATAAAATTGATCAAAACAATTAGAAATCATTCAAATTTTCTACATGATGCATGCTTACGTAATTGCCTACGAGTACCATACTAAACAAACATTATTAGAAAATGTCAGCATCAATTAATCTTTCTGCTTGATGTACTACTACTAATAAAACCAAACAAATTCTCTTTTTTTTTGGACCTTGAAACATATTTTATAGTGTATTTGGACGGTCAAGAAAGGCGACAGAGATTTTTATGCATCTCAGAAGCTCACCAGTGGAAGACAAGTACAAATAACAAGAGAATTCATCCACCTTCTTCACTCTTGAAAGTTCCGCCGGGCGCTCTCTAGGCTCTTCAATGGCTTCGGTGAAGGTGACTGAGCAGCTGCATGTGTCACCACCTCCCGGCTCCGTGCCACCGACCACCATCCCCCTCAGCTTCTTCGACACCATTTGGCTCTGGATGCCCCCTGTCCAGCGCCTCTTCTTCTTCCGCCACCCCGACGAGCTCGACCTCCCCGCCCTCCGCCACTCCCTCTCCCTTGCCCTCCGCATCTTCTACCTCCTCGCCGGCCGCCTTACTCCGTCCGCCGGCCTCCCACGGGACCACGTCATCTCCTATGCCGACGGGGACTCCGTCCCCTTTACCATAGCTGAGTCCGACGCCGACTTCGACTCTCTCGCCGCAGACCACCCAAGAGACGTCAAGCGCCTCCACCCTCTCGTCCCTCAGCTCCCCGCCGCCGACGAGGGCGGTAGGAGACCGGTGATAGCGCTGCAGGTCACCTTCTTCCGCCGCTCCGGAGGGCTGTGCATCGGGAGGTCGGTGCATCACGCGGCGGTGGACGGGAGCAGCCTGGCCATGTTCATGAAGGCATGGGCGGACATCTTCCGGTCGGGCGGGGACCTGTCCGTTGTCCGAACTCGGCCAGTCTACGACCGGACCCTGCTCGGTGACATCGACGGGCTTAAGAGGGATTTCCTGTTGGGCATGGAAAAGCTGGCAAGCGAGAAGGTTACTCCGGACTCGGAGGTGGACATTAAGAAGTCCGAAACCGGAAGAGTCGTCCGGTCCACTTTCACCCTAACTCAGGACCAGATCAACGGGCTACGGGGCCGGATCATGTCCACGGCCGCCGACACAGGGGAGAGGCCGTCCACCTTTGCGGTGGCCTGCGCTTATATTTTGGTGTGTCTAACAAAGGCGCGAGGGAACGAGGGTCAAGTCGTCCACTTTGGATTTGCCGTGGACTGTCGGAGCCGCCTACATCCGCCTGTACCCGCCGAGTACTTCGGAAATTGCATAGGGGCAATTTTCGCTCGGGCAAACGGGTCTGAATTATACGGGTATGACGGTATGGCCATCGCGGCAAAGGAGATCCGCGGAGCTATCCGGAGGTTCCAGGAGGATGGGGTTCTATTAGATGCAGCAAACTGGGTTCCAAGGTTCAAGGCACTGGCGGGTGTTCGGATCCTGTCAATAGCCGGTGGTCCCCGGCTCCGAGTATATGACACGGATTTTGGGTGGGGTCCGCCAAAGAAGGTGGAGACGATTTCGATCGAGACAACCGGAGCGGTGTCCTTGGATGAGAGTAGAGGCGCCGGCGGTGGGGTGGAGATTGGTTTAGCCGGTCCAGACTCGGAGGTGGAGCTGTTTGCTTCGCACTTTGAGGAGGGTTTGAGACAGCTCCCAATGGATCGACCAGCATAACACCTTTCCTTTTCCTTTTTATGTGAACATGCAACTTTCTATTTTCTATAGTCGAGGCTGTCAAGACACATGTTCCCTCCCTCCTG
Organism: Houttuynia cordata; assembly: GCA_039654745.1. Classification (NCBI taxonomy): domain Eukaryota; kingdom Viridiplantae; phylum Streptophyta; class Magnoliopsida; order Piperales; family Saururaceae; genus Houttuynia; species Houttuynia cordata. The sequence continues at coordinate 37,371,098 of CM077503.1, forward strand.
GATTAGAAAACAAAAATGAACTAAGATTTTCTAATCCAGACAAGTAAAATATTGGACGTAGGGAGTAATAGAGCAGTGCATCGTCATGAGTATACTTTATAAATATAAAGTTTTATTTAGATGAGTATATTTCTTCAAATCTTAATCATATCTTTGAATACATCTTCCAATTACGTTGCACGATTCTTCTACAACTTATAACGTATACTTGTTATGTTAATTTATTTCATTTCTCTTGTTATTTTACTTGATGCATGTGATTCAAACTATATGCACGGTGATCATATGGAAGTCTAATTAATTTTTTGGTGAGCCTTAAATATTTTATTGTATACTCAAGTCTCAAACTGGGTGGGAACAAAGAAAGCAAGACAATAAGGGCCCCAAATAATTCGCACGGTCATGAAGCCCAGTTTCCCGTCAGCTCATCTATGGTTCCTCCCTGGTAGAGAGTTCATGGGTTCGTACGATCTTATCCAGTGCTTTTATTTGGTAAGGTGGCCATGAAGTATGACTAAAATCCAATGCAGCCCCATGGTAGATGAACCTCCATACGAGTTCCTTGCATAGCCCCATAGAAGATTTCATGATCAAGTCAACTGATTGTCTTGGTTATTACCATGAATATAATCCTCCCATATTGGCCATCAACCGCTATTACAAATTCACAATCCATTTTTTTTCTCTTCTCCTCATTATACAGTACTGTCAACGGCAAAACTACGGCATGAAGCTCTCTCACTTTGCTCTCTTGGCACTCGACCTCCTCGCTTACTTTTCGGTCCATGCCAATGGTAAGCAACTCAATTAATACTTCTACCATTTCATATAATGTTCCTGATAACGTGGTGTGCTTGATTTGAGCAGCTGCGGACTGCGTGGCCTGCAACGCGTACTAAAATTTGTGTAACGATTCCACATGCACAAGTTATTGCAATGAGTAATATGGTGGGGAGGGAGAGTGCGTAAGCCAGTTTCAGTGCGAGTGCAGTTTCAGCGCCTTCTTTTGCCATCCAGACTTGCATCCCTGTGATGCACTTGCCAAGGCCGCATGCCCGAGCCGATTGTTAAGAACATATCTATGTATTGGTCTGGTTTATATGTCATGATAACATTGTAGCGTTCGTCACTAAGATGCATGCTATTTTGGTGATTAGAAATGATTACGATGAGTAATAACTAGCCTGTTGATCTATAATGCTCCTTGCATGGCTTGTTGAAACTTTTTTTTTCCTTTTAGTAACAAGCATGATAAAACTTTGATGATGTGCGAAGGGTGTTAATTTTTTCTTTCTCTTCTTTCTTGGGGATATAATTCAATTTAAGCATTGGTTTTATGCGCACTCTGACTAATGAAGCCAATTTGCATTTGAAAAAACATGGGTCCATCATTACAGGGCTGAACAACCAAGAACACGGAAGAGGGAGGGGGGGCTAAACTTTGTTTTTGTATAGCGGCCTTAGAGTCTAATAGATTTGATTCTTTCAAATGCAAACAGGCTTCATTAGGCAGAGGCAGAGTGCTGATTTGGCAGTAATTAAAGGCAAATGACACTCTCTTTTTTACAACGACAAATGGCACTTTGACATAAACAATTTTGTACTCTTCTTTTCGCAAACAAGTGGTTCTTAGTCGTACAAGAGATTGAGGTACGTTCCATATGAGACAATCTGATGCAGATAGGATTTCTGATGTGTATCTGATAGTAGGGGTATTTGGGTAACTGTACTCCACGACAGTTGGTTAAAACGGTTAGCGGCATAACAAGGCATTTTGAAGAAACAATCGGATTTCCCGCTTGGGAGAGAACTTTGAATTTTGAATTTTCTGGCATCCAGAATGCTATAAATAGGACAGATTTTATGCTGAAAAGTTAGTTTTTGAAAACCTAAGCAAAATGCTGCGAAATGGGGAGCTGGAATGCTCTGTTCTAGCTGATATTCAGCTGTGATCAATCCTTGGAGTTGGGGTTTGACCTTTCTCTGTATTTGTTCTTTGTTTTACTACTATCTTATTGTTAATCAATTACTAGAAAAATCTGAGAAACTTGTATTCAACTGTTGTAATCTGTTGTTACTTCAATACAATTTTACAGTTTCTCAAAATTGTCAATTATTGTTCATCTTAAACTGTCATAACAGTTTCAAATTGATGTAAAGATCTTCTGTTGGAGTTGATAGATATCTTCGAAGTTGGTTCTGTAATTCTTCAGTGACTCAGATTTTGCTAGCTCTATTTGTTCTTCACAATTGTAGCTGCTGACTAGTCATCTGCAACAAAAATCAGCTGTTAATATTTTCCAGCTGCGTCACAATCTTTATGTATTGATTGTATTTATACGTTCCATATGAAACAATCTTTATGTATTGATTGTATTTGTAAGTTCCATACGAGACAATCTTTATATATTGATTGTATTTGTAATCGAATTTTACTTGCGGCTCCTTAAAGGACTACTATGCATTCTGCTCTTTGCAGAAATGATTTTTTAAATAAATGACAAGAATTCCTGTCAAGGCATTGGAAATCTGTTTTATTATGATCTCATTCCATATTTCAGAGGTTCAAAATAATAAGGAGATAAGAGACAAAAGAAGGTAATCGGCTGAAATACATAGGAATATATGGAAAAAAAGAGCCTGGAAGGAGGGGAAAGTATGAATTGTATAGAGCCGACTCACTTTGACGAATCTATGGTATTAAGTTCAAATATTAATAGGGGGAAGCAAACAATCTCAAATTGCCAACAATAGCTCCCTCATTAAATATGTCAACCTAATTACTCCTTTTTGTTGCTACAATTGGTAATCAGCCTTAAAGACTTCCTTCTTGCCAAAAGAGGGAAGGAAGTCATGCATATTAGATAGTTTGTCAAAAGAGAATTTGCATATAGATAGCAATGAAGGTATGATTGTGAGATAGCCATGCACGAGCAGGTGAGCAGTGCCTAGTGTGTCATCGTATATGATAGCGGATGTAAGAAGAGTGGCGGCGGAAATGACTGGAAGGGTTTCTACGGTGGGACACGCATGTGCATGGACCAGGGGTCCAGGATCATTGTTAATTCCGCTACGAAACCGGATCGGCTGGTGAAGCTTCACCAGCCCACTTGCACAGGAAACGGCAGCAGGGGTGAAGCTTCACCAGCGGATCGGGATTCTTCTACTACGGTTACTCCGTCTACCTCCCCGATGGCAATCAATGTCTAATAATGTCCAAATCAACAACAAAATCACATCTTGATTAGTTTTCAGTAATATCGAAAAAAATATGATTTTATTTATTAAATAACCAAATTTCTCAAATGGTGGAGTTAGTAGGAAATGGTCATTTTTTATACTCTCTATGTTCTAAAATATTATGTATATTTGAAACTATTTATTGTTCTAAAATATTGCGTATATTTTACCCTAACTTCCTCTTTCCAAAATTGGAGAAGACTTAAAAGGATTGATTTGAACTTGGTTCATAAAAGAACATACGAGTTGGACGGGATATCAAGGAAAAGAAGTTAGTGAAAATGAGAATTTTATCAAATGTACACATTATTTCTCTTTTATAAAAAAAATAGTGATATCCCTACAATGAATCTGTAATCTTAATCTTGACATCACTTGCCTACATGTAAGCTTGCAATGTTGTGGGCCCCTATGCATGGGACAAAACAAGTCCACATAGTATATTCTAAGGAAAAATCTAGCAAGCGTTGTAATGTTGTCGGGACGGCCTTCAGATTAGTGGACCCCATGTGGGCCTCGCATGATCTGACGGCTCCCAGCCCCATAACGATAGCAAGACGGACACATACTTTGAAAATGATGGGAGAAGATAGCGTCCTACCATTGGGTGCATTTGTTTGCTGAAAGATGAAAAATCGTCAAGGTGAAAAAGTACCAAAACTTTGTAAAAAGTGAAATATGTTTGAATAATTTTAAATAAATGAACCCTATATACATTTTAGGCCTGAAATATTTTCAGGCTAAGTTGTAAAAAACACTTCTTTCACCTTGAAGATTTTTCATCTTTCAGCAAACAAACGCACCCATTATATGGCGCCGCCTCGATTACATAAAAACATGGCTATATCTGAGGTACCTACTTATAATCCCTAAAATTAAAATTAAGGCTCATTAATAATAACACGTGTATATATATAGCTAGAAAATCTATTTTGTGATTCATAAGGATTTCGCTCCCTAATGGTCACGTTTAGAATCTTCCTAAAGATAAACTTCGCTCCTATTTTTTCTCATTAGGATCAGTCACAACAAGAACTTAGGTCGTTGAAGATATTATTTCTGGACTATTTTGGCCTTTTAAAATCTTGGCAAATTACATACCTCTACAATGCTACATTTATTTTTCCAAGGACATAATTGGTCTACTTGAAACCATCCGGTCCATTTTTCCTTACGTATTTTGCCCTCAGGTGTTGTATATTGTTATGAACAATACGTCAGTTTTATACACAATTATTTTGTTATACTGTGGGTTATTAAGTCTAATTAAGCAAAAATAGCATTATTCAGTAGGTATCTAATTTGGCATTACTCTAAAATCATGGATATACTGTCCACGTTTGAAACTGTGTTTTTAGTCACGACAGAGCAAAGCCAGCCATCTAATGATGGATCTGTTTTTTTTTTCAAATGCAGACATGCTTTATTGGACAGAGGGATGTTTACGTACAAATCTGAAACAAAAAAATGAACAGTGTGAATACGGTCAAAGTTGAAGCGATCAACATGAACAATATTTTGCCTTTTGCTTAGATAACTTAAGAGTAAATATAATGCACAAAATTTCCTTCCATCTAAAATATTTTTCTTCAAGATGTTTTTATTCTGAATCAACTACGATCACGATAATAACACTAATATTGTAAACTTAGGGGCAAATTTTCTTTACGGTCTCGCAGTAGATGCACATGCACCAATCTTTGTCCTGGCATTTCGAACATATATGGTCTGGCACATGTTTGTTGCAAATGTCTGTACACATTTCCGGGGTACAGGTTTCTCCTTGATCGACCAAAAATCCTTTGCCACACGATGTCCCTATAATCATCATGGCATTAAGATATCTTCATGCTTGAAAATGCATCTTAAAATCGTCATATATAAAATTGTACTCTTAAAGTTTTTACATTTTACATGGAAATTATGAGAATATGAAGGCAAGAGGACAATGAATAGAAGGGATAAATGGCTAATTACCTCCAGCGGACACTGAGGGGAAGAGCAAGAGCACCACAACTACGACAGCAAGGAAGGAAAGCTTCATGTTGTCGACCCGTAAAGTTGAGTGTTACATCGAAAAAGAAGATACGCAGTTATTTATAGAACATAATTGCCTTTTAAGGAATTTCATAAAGTTTGATATGCATGTATTTGCATTAACTCGTAATTCATAATTCATATAGGCCAGCTGGGAATGTAGATTTGCAAATCGCAAAGTGTTCATGCATATTAACAAATAAGGAAATCTTGACCTTTTCTATATTTCTCCAGATACAAGGCCGTATATTGCAAGTCTTAAGAGACTTTGTAAAAAAAATGAAGAGACGAGGCACTTAAATATGGTGCCATCACCTTCCTATTCTATGGGGCCAAATATGAAATGCCGTATTTTGAAATCGCATGAAGGCCTGGCTACCCCATTCCCTTAAAAGGTTGCTTACCGAACTTACTAATTAAGATAACCAAGACAGTTCAATGTCTTTTCTAATGCATAGATATAAGATGCAGATGGGAAATGCTAATTAACAAATCTACAAAGTGCAACAAGCCTATGACATTCGAGTTTAAACCATCAGAGGCTCAGTTTCTAAGTTGAATAGGGCAAGTTGACTCATGACTTAACGTGCCCCACGTCTATACAAGATACATTCAAGTTATGTCTGGAATGGTCAAATTAATGTGGGCCAAAAGGAAAGGCTGAGCAATCAAAGAGGTAACACTGGGCATACTTGCTTTTTTTACAATAATAGGTTTCATAAGAACAACACTAGACCATACTTGGGAGTGCAGAGGGACGGAGGGCCAAAGTAATGAGCGGGAGGGAACTTCATTTAACCAGAAAGTAGCTTTTTCCACATTACCTGGCGTCAGTAGCCTTTTTTCCATATCACCTGGAATCTTAAAAAAACTTCAATATCACCTAGAAACTTTCAAAAATGCCCTTCTTCGACCTTAAAACATTTTAATTGATAGAATTCTTCACTTTTATCCGGCGAGGGTATTCCAGTAGTATTCTACTCGAAGGAGGAGGCTTTTCGACGAAGCTCCGAATGTCGCGGCGATCTACAATAAGTTGACGACCGCCCACACCCAGAAAAAAACTCTGATCAAGGGATTTGATGTAAGAGCAGTGGGGAAGCCCACCTTACTACAAAAGTTGGGATTTACATTTAAAGAAACACATATGAAGACCACTTGTAGACATCAAATAAGAGGATAAAAATAGGCAAAGGCGTGAAATACTCATCGACGAGCAGCAAGTACTATTTTTATATTCGTCAACCACTATATGATGTCTTAATATCTTTCTTTGTTCCTAATAAAATGGAAGATGAGGAAAAATAAGGAAGAACGAAAAAAAGGGCAAAAACAGAAAAAATGAGCGAGTTATGACATTTTAAAGTTTGCTGTAAAAGCGTGTGTTCTTACGCACGACCCCATTTGAGGTCGTGTGTTCATACACACGACTTGAATGGAGTCGTGGGTTGCACAACTGAACTAAACACATAGATATTGACGTGCACTTCATACGAGAGAAAATTGCTTCTGGGTTGCTTCAACTTCAGCATGTTTCTACCAATGCTCAACTAGCCTACGGTCCAAGCTTCGTGTTGAAGCCCTCCCCAATTTAGCTTGTGGGGAGTTGTTAAGCAATAGTCCATGTGAATCTCTTGGACTCGCACAGGCATCACAAAGTGGGCCCTCAAGACCAGTCATGATCACTATAAGTTATTTGCCAATCAGTCAAGAATCAAGGGATAATAGCCAGAAGGATTTGCCAGCTCCCTGATTCTCATATTATTTCTATATTACTCTCCCTTGATATGGGATGATCGAATTCCTTGATTTATGTTAAATTGATTGTAATATTTGTACTGATCACAATATTATAAATATAGAACGACACCCATGTAATTAAGTGGGGATCACTCTCCCTTGATATGGGATAATTGAATTCTTTGATTTATGTTAAATTGATTGTAATATTTGTATTGATGACAATACTATAAATATAGAACAACACCCATGTAATTGAGTGGGGATCCAAATTTAACAGGAAGAACTGATCATAGAACTATTACCAATTGGGTCAAGCTTGCCGAATTGATGGTGAGCTTCAAGTGCTCCATTGCCGAGTCCTGGCTCATTGTCTATAGGAGCATGTGCGAAGGGAGATATTGTAAGGACCCTAACTTTTGAACCGGTTTATTTTAATATTAGTCAATGGTTAATTGTGCGGTTTAAGTGATTTCCAATTTAACTCGGTTGTTTTAAAAAATAAATGACTTTACAAAGGTTTTAATTAAAACTGATGTTGTTGTTTTAATTAATCTTCTTAATTTTACTCGCAAGTGTACGAATCGTGTTTGGAGTATAGTCGCACAATTCTTACGAGGTCGAACCCACAGGGACTTGTGTAGCGGAAATCTAATCGAATCCTAACTAAACCCTTGACTAAACTATGAAACTTGTAAAAATTGATTAACTAACTAACGACTAATTAAAATTAATTAACGGAATAAAAATCTGAACTTTATCAAATTAACAAAATACTAAGGCTTTGGAATCGGCATGCAATAAATTATAGAGAACCCTAATCCTTCAATTATTTATCATTCTCCAAATACTCGTAACAATCTAGAATTCTATTCACGTTGTTACGGAAGATTTTACTTTAATGCACAATTACTCATACAAAAATCACGTCCTTCATGTTATTTAAATTAACAACTCAAATCACTAGATGTATCCACTTACGAGTAAATCACAACTAGTATCCGATTTGTTATTTAACCAATTAAAACAAGCATGCATTGACAATAGTAATTCCAAATCATAGCAAAAACATGATTAATGCTATATCCGAAAATAACGACGCAATTAACAACAGGAACGCATAAACATTATAGCATAATCCTAGGAGAAAAATATCAACTTTCACATAACAGACATTCTCTACAACTACTACAGCCTCATCCTAGCCTTAACAACAAATCTAGCCACACATATTAACTAAAACACAGGTAAAATGCATAATAAAACTCATTGGAATTAAAAGAATTAACTTACTTGATTTGAAGAAATAAATAAAAATGTCAACTTTGATCTTCCTTTGAATCAGCCACAAAGTGTCACTCCTTGCACTTGAATCTCCGGAATTACAATCGAAATTAAATTACACAATTGAGAAATAAAAATCTAATACTGAAATTAAAAATTGAAAAAGAACTAAAAACTTTGAACTGTGAAATGAAAATCTCGACCGGAAGCCTCGAGCAATTTACTGTTCATAATAGAGTCGTTACAGCCTCAACTCAACGAAACACTGAGATGAAAAATATAGAAAGAAAATAAAAAAAATGAAAACTGAACTGTAAACAAGAAAATCTGTCTGGTCGTCTTCTCTGTCGAATGGCCCATTTTTTCTGTTACGCTCCTCTATTTTTTATACATGAACTGCCGACAGTTCTTTCATTCCCAAATCAGTAATCTTCCAAACTGAAACCATCAGTTCTTCCTAAATCCAGAATGTTGCAGCTCCAATTCACGTCCAATTTCAGCATAAAAATCCCATCTTTAAGCCACGAAACAAATCCAAAATGCCCAAATGCACAGCCTCTCCAAATCGAGCCAAATCTGACATTTTTTTTCTTCTCCAATTGAACTGAAATTAGGGACTTACCACTTCTGAAGCAGATTTGAACCTTTGATTTTCCCGATTCGGCCCTCCCTTCAAGCGGCTTTCTAAGTTGAGATCTTTCCAAATCGAGACGCAATTGACTGATTCTGTTGCTCGAGCTCTTCTGCCGGTGTTCGCCATCGCCGTCGTCGCCTTTGTTGGCCTCTGCTCTCGAGCTCATCGCCTTCGTCGCCATCGGAATCGCCCCATGGCCGCCGTTCTTTGATCATGAGCTCTGCCGCCACCATCGTCGCTGCTTCGAATGACCGCCGTCGTGCCCAAGTTGCCGTCGATCGCCTCGAGCTTCGCCGGAACCCAGGGCTGCCATCGACATTCGCCGCCCATCGCCTCGATCCTCCGTCGGCCGCTCGAGCAGAGCTCGAGCTCTGCTCCTCTGTTAGTCCCTACTGAACACCCGAGCCTTTGGCTCGGGTTTTGTTTTTCTTTTTTTCTTTTTTTACTTTCGACCCGACCGAACCAGTTTGGTTCGGTTCTTTTTTTTATTTTCACTCTTTTAAAACCCGTTGTATCAAGCTCGTCCGCCGGATCAAATATGAATGCACTGTATGTTAAAATCAACACCCGCCTTCTCTTAAGTGACTCATCAATGGTTCAGATCTTTTCTGTGCGTGATATCAGCTCTTGGGTCACTTTGACACTTCAAAACCCGTCTAATGGCTTCACTTGGGCTCCTCTGCAGTTTGAACACTTGAACCTATATAAAATAAAATATGTCCCACATTAGACACACCAAATATTTATAAAATTACATAACATATCTAAATTGAGTCATTTAAAGCAAAATACTTATTCAATTCCTAATTACTCGACTAATTACTAAAACTTACTTTATTCCTTATTTTAATTAGAAATTATGACTAACAAACAGGTAAAAAGGCATATAAAAATGTGTATTTTTCATGCATAACAACTGATTTCACAATCATGAATTTCAAGTGATTTTAGATCAAACTTGCATTTTTGGAATTTTTAAGATTTTTCACTAATTTTCCAAAAATTAGGGTTTGATGGGACCCCGTGAGCCCCGCCGCCAAAATTAGGTTTTTGTGACCAAAATGCTCCAGACATTATAGAAAGTCATTAAAATAATTTTCAGAATTTTATGGACTAAATTTCGGATTAAAATCTCTAAAGTTTCTAATTTTAGCCTAAAACCTTATTTTTACCCCAAAATTTAATTAGAGATACCCCAAATCTTTCTATAAAAGGAAGGTGTTGCGCCCTTTCCCAATTTGGGAAAAAGGTTTGGCTGGGAGATTAGGAGCCTCTTTCCCCATTGCTTGAAAAGGAAATGACTAAAGGTATTTAGTCTAATCCATACTTATTTTCTTTATAGTTTTCTTAAGCATTCTTTAATCTTGACTTCTTCATTGTTTCAATCTATTTTGAAAGCATAAAAACTACTGTTTTATATTTTTCTAGTAAGCCTAATCTTCAAAATCATGTGTCTATGTTTTAAAAGGCCTAGATCTAAGGTTTAGCATTGGTTTTCAAAGCTTAATAATGATTAATATAATATTAATATAAAATCATTTTGTTTGAAAGGTGTTCAAGAAGGTTCAAGGTTTCTCTCATCAAATCAAGGTAATGGGTTTTTCAATCTCAGCATTGGGTAGTGACTGTTTTGTTTTAATAGTTTTTATTTCAATGGATATTTTTGTTTAGGGCTCTAATGGTGGGTTTAGTAAATGCTAATCTTTTGCTATGATTTCTTGGGGTTTCATCTTAGAATGATATGTGGATATGTTCTGGAATATTTGATGAGTTTTTGTTAATGTTTAAGGCATGTATTAAGCTTTCAAAATGTATTAATAGAGTCTCGATTTTTAAAATTTTGAAAATGGAAGAGATGACCCGCGATCATCTTCTCGGTTTTGATTTGCAGCCGGATTGTCAAATAGTCCTAACTTTTTACTCCGAATTCCGAATTATGTGTGGTTGGTGGCGTTAGAAAGCTGACTTCTTGAAATTTAACATGGAGTTTGAATCAATCTAATATGAGATCTGTGCACGAAGTTATGAAGATTCAAATATTAGAGTTACTTTTTACCTCCTTATTGCATCTTACTTTTGTTTTTTTCTACAAAAACCAAAACTACATTAAAGTACAACTAATTCTAATTAAACGCCAACATAAACATAGGTTAAAGGACATATGGAATGTATAATTCATGTGTAGATCATATGGCTTATGAGTAATTGAGATGATCATGTTATGTTTTATAGTATGGTAAAAGTGCATGTTTGTAGGAGTAAGCCTTCAACTTTACATTGATGGATTTAAACTTGATGATAGAAATTGCTTTGATTTCAGTTAGAATCTTTATTTTAGAAGGTATTTAAGCATGCAAATATTGCTCAATGATTTTACGTCGAAGCATGAAACATGTGATTAGAATATGCATGAATATACACACAAGTGCGAATCTATTATGAGATTTTAGTTGATTATGCTTTGATTATGATGCATGAGGGGAAGGATTGGGAGCATGTTCCATGTGTTGGAACACACGTAGGATTGCTCATGAATGTATCATGATAGCATGCATCATGTATCGGACTTCATGGATGAAGTTTTATCATTGTTTAAACGGAATTTATCGATTGTATGCAATGTGTGAGATTGGATGCCGGATTAATCGATCGATGGATTAATCGAAACTTGGTTGGTCCGAAAGGACATGTTTTTCATTTTGTTTCCTCCTGAACAGGTTCACTCCCCGGGTTGAGTTTGATTGAGATACGTGGGGGTGAGGGATGGACTCGCCTTGCGGAGTTGAGAGGTAAAAAAACTGGACACTGAGCACCCAGGTGGTAGGCTCTTGTGCACTAGCTATCACGTGTTCTAGTTTCTCAGGATGAGATTCAGGCTCTCCCCCACCGCAGGAGGGTGAACACACCTGTTCTAGTTTCTCTATTTGAGATTCGGGTAGCATGCTGGGATTGACCACCCCCTTTGTTCCAGTGGTAGGAACCGAACCATGATACGCCTTCGTGGCCTAGATTGTGTCCTGCCTTTGTGGCAGATTATGTTACTCCTTGATGGAGGCATTCACCATTGTGATGATACATGCTTATTGCGATATTATGCATGATTGTACCATATTTTGGTTACAATAGACATGCAGGGTGAATTTAAGAGATATGATTGCATGATTGTACCATGTTTGGTTACAGTAGACATGCAGGGTGAATTTATGAGATATGAATGCATGATTGTACCATGTGTTGGCTATTTTGGACATGCAAAGTAAATTTATGAGATATGAATGCCCAATCAAGATGGAAGCATGAGAATGAGATATCTTTATACAGGATTATATGGTATGAATGCACGATGTGGAAGTATGTGAATGAGATATGGTTATACAGGTTTATGTGTTATACATGCATGACTAGATAAGGAGATAATCATATTGATTATGGATATGTTGCTATGTTATAATGCCATGTGATTTCTGGTTATTGTCATTTATGTAAAACCATTACTGAATTTTATACTCACCCCTCTTTCCTTGTTTTGTTTTGGGGCTACGTGGTGTGATACGCAGATGACAGGATCCTCTCTTTGAGGAGCGTTCGTAGAGAGAGAGCGGGTTTAGGCGTGGATGCCTTGGATTTGATCCAGTTTATCCTCTGAGTTATAATGCTGATGTATGTTGTGACTTGTGAGTTAATAATTTTTGGACCTTTGTTATTCGAGCTCGGTGTGTTGGCTCATGTTTGTAGTTGTGAGTTTAATGACTTGTTGACTTATTTTGAGATTAAACTCTACCTTTATTCCTCTTATTTACTCTTGCTCAAAATCATTTGCGTAACTCTGTTCGTGAGACCGCCCGTATGAGGGGCGTAAGTCTTCCGCTATATCTCATTAACGTCACCCCCGTGTGCCGGTTCGACTCTTGGGCGGTGCCTGGGGCGTGACAGATATTATCGTGTACCATCCAACTGATTGATTGTGTTATGACCCGTCTTATTAGTTTCTTACTCTAATTAGAATTCTAACTAAGTTATTATTTTCCTTCATTAGTTGGATTCCTAGGACTAGACTCCTATGTCAATTAGGACTATATTTTAGAGTTTATAAATATGTAAAGGGTCCTCTCTAATTCATTATACTTGATCAATGGAATAGTTATTTTATAGTTTAGTTTAAACTAGTCTTTTAGCCCTAAACCTACTTCTTCTCTCATTTTTCCTAAAATAGAATTACCTGTAGATCACTGTCTACATCATTGGTATCGGACCATTGAACGTACATCATGTCTTACGATCACTTGACGCACTTGAAGCCGAGTGGAAGCGACGAGATGCACGCAGACCGAAAGCAATGAGATACGAGCTCAATGAAAACTTCAAAACGAAGAACACGATCAAAGGTGAAAGGTCCACAAGGAGCGCTGGTCGCCACTACCTCCAGCCAGCCTATACCCTGTCTCGTCCCCGAGCGCCGCCGTTGCATGGCTTCCCTTCTACCCTACGACCACCACCGCGGCTGTTGTTGTAGGCCCCCCACTACCGTCACCATTGCAAACTCCACCGCCACCACCTTCAGATCTACCGCCGCAACCTCCTCTGCACACCGCAGCCATGACTGTGCCTGTTGGACCACCAAAGCCGCCACCTTTCTGTCAGTCAGTGCACTTCAACCCCCCAACTCCGCCCTTCCAACGGTCGTCGCTCAACCCTACACTGATCATGCCCAAGTTCACGCCTCTGACGATGGTGCTTCCTCCCAACCTCGCCGCCTCCCTCGATCGACAACGACCATTCGACTAACATGCTGCCTTTCTGGTTCGAGGCCCTTCTCCACCTTCCGCTAGGCTGAGCCAGCACTGCTCTAGCTCCTCCTCCTCCTCCATCACCCTCCTTGAAATCCACCGGGACCGCTTCACGAGTGTTTCAGGCACCTCTGAGCCGTGACCACCACCAGATATGCTGCCTTCTATGACTCCAACACCTCCGCCTCCACCGAAGCCACCTCCTGCAAGAAGCCATAATCTGCCTTCCGCTGTCGTGCTAGAAGCCTTGGCAGCGGCGCCGTTCGAAGTGGCTAGGGCATCAACGAGGAAGACGATGGCCCTCCTCTTCGACTCCTGGAAAATGGAGGTTCTTGTGTTTGGTGAGGAAGAAGACTGGGTCAGACTATTTAGCCAGTCTAGTTCACCTCTTTGAAGGTCTGGTTTGCAATAAAAAACAGTTCGAGTATGAATGGACTGCATGGAGAGGGCTCGGTTCCCTTTACGAACAAACGAGTTCAACTCTTTTGGAATGGACATGAATTTGGTTAAGATTCCATGCCATTCTTATCCAAAGATTCATCTACAGGAGCCTTGGTGGGCCTAATGCATTTTGATGGAGTTGAGTGTCGTGCATTCTCGCCTTCGATGCAAAAAGATAAGCACCTTGAGGACGAGGTGATACGGAAGTGTTGGTGAAATGTTATGACATGTATTATTAGTTTCCTACTCTAATTAGAATTTTAACTAAGTTATTGCTTTCCTTCATTAGTTAGATTCCTATGACTAGACTCCTATGTCAATTAGGATTATAGTTTATAGTCTATAAATATGTAAATGGTCTTCCTTAATTTATTATGCTTGATCAATGGAATACTTAATTTTTAATTTAGTTTAATCTAATCTCTGAGCCCTAATCCTACTCTTTCTTTTATTTTTCCTATAATGGAATTACCTATAGATCACTGTCTACATCATTAAACTACCACAATTATCAGATGTCGTCCTGGGCGGCTAGCTAGTTTTGTTCCTCCATTTGTAACCTTTAGACTTCAATTGCTTTCTTTTTTATGTTTTTCTTCATGGATGTTAGCTACTGAAGGAGGAGTTGAAATAGTGATTTCAGATTTGTATATGTTAAGGACGAGAGCTTGTTGATTTGGAATAGGAATGCGGACGTGTTGTTTTCTTGGTATGAGGTTGACCTATGAACTTGTTTTTTTGTTAAATAATAACCTATGAAGTATGAACTTGCACTTTTAATTTTTTTCACTAATTATTTAATTTACTTTTTATCAGTTAATAACCAACCAGCAAGCAGAGTGGCACATGAGGCGTTATAAATGCCATGGGGATTCCATTCATACCCTCATTAAACCACCGCTATATTTTTAGCTACATTTTTGGGTTAAGCTTAGTAAACACATAACTTTGAAAATAAGAAAAAGACACTTAATATGGGATAGATGGAGTATAAGACTCTAAATATGCACATCCCAATTAAGTAAAATCGTCAATTAAATATGCACATCAAAGTTTTTTTTTTTTGCTAGGAAGAAGACATCAAAGTTACAAATATCTGTTACATGCATGGAATGTCGTATCGGATATCGGTAAAATATCGGTCGGCCTAAGAGACGAAATATCGGAGATATATCGGAGATATTGTGTAAAAAAATATCGGTCGTCAAAAACTAGTTTTTACCGTATATTTTCACAATCTAACTTCTAAAATGAGTTATATTAATTTAAACAAAGAATAGATTTCAAAATATGCATATTAGGATAGAAAACAAACATTAAAGTTTTTTTTCCCAAAAAAAAAAAATTTCGAAATTTTTTTTTTATTTTTTTTTTCAAAATTCAAAATTTCGATATTTATTGGTATCGGTGTATCGGTTTGTGTCTGATACCGATATATCGGCGATATATCGGCGAGCTGGCATTCCATGGTTACATAGAAAAAAAGAAGTTAACCAAATAAAATATGAAAAAGAAGTCAAAATTCGTGTAAGTCCGAAAACTTTGGAGAATTAGGGGAGACCATTTAGTAATAGCAACATTTTCCTACTTATTAATAGTAGAAAACAGCTTTTTTATTCAACGTTGGGACTTGGGACCCACCGATAAGTGGAACCTTAAATTATGAAATGTTTTTTTAAGGGTGGAGCTATGGGTCAAAATTGTCTTTTTTTAAATTAAATAAAGACCTTGGATGTCATCCGCAAGGATCCGTGGCGCAATGGTAGCGCGTCTGACTCCAGATCAGAAGGTTGCGTGTTCGATTCACGTCGGGTTCAAACCCCATTCTTTTTATTTTTCACTCTTTTTCGCGTCTCACGTTCCCCACATCGGCGTCGGCCTTCTCCCATCTGAGAGCTAAATCGGCTCTCATCGCTGCTACTCCGTCTCTTTTCCTGCAAACCCCAATGACCCAGCCACTCCAAACCCATCAACAACTCCTAAAAATGCCTCATTTCACTTCATCTCTTCTCCCCCAGCACTTGTCCATTCCTCTTCTACCATCCTTCCCATTGAAAAAAAACTCCATTTTTGGCCTTGGAGCTGCGAACTTCCGGCTTGAAGATGGACTCTTGAGAGGACCCAATTTGAGAATCAGCTGTGCTTCCACCCGGGTGAAGAGGAAAGTGGGTTCGAACAGTGAAAGGTCGGAGGCAGAGGAGCTTGTGAGGATTTTGCTCCGGAATTTGAATGGGGAGAGGCCACTGGCGGCGACCTTGAGTAAGTACGTCAAGGTTGTGAGGACCGAGCACTGTTTTCTGTTGTTCGAAGAGCTGGGGAAGAGGGACAGGTGGCTCCAGTGCCTTGAGGTCTTTTTTTTGCAAGTTTTTCTGTCTTTTTTACTGGCTGTCTTTGACAGTGTCTGTCTATTGTGCTGTGCTGTTATTTGATTCTGCTTTTTTTGTTTTAGCTGGAGATTGTTTGCAGAGTTTCAATTGCGTTTTTGTTTGAAATTTTGATGAACTGGTTTGACTTGCATGTATAAGTTCTGCATCTCTTAATGTAGTTATTACTTCATCCATATTTGTTATGTTTGCTGAATGTTCACTGTTCTTGTTTTGATGTGTTTAGCTACTGGAAACGATCAAACAAGTTGTTGATTTTAAGTACACAGTGAAAGAACACGTTATGCGCGAATGTGTCGTTATACAACTTAAAGTTTTTTTAGTTTCTTAGTGGAGTCTTGTCTATTCATTTTTTCTTGGATCAGTTGTTTATCTTGTTCATGTATGATCATTGACTGATCATGATTTAATTGACTTTTTATTC
Organism: Houttuynia cordata; assembly: GCA_039654745.1. NCBI lineage: Eukaryota > Viridiplantae > Streptophyta > Magnoliopsida > Piperales > Saururaceae > Houttuynia > Houttuynia cordata. The sequence goes on from CM077503.1 coordinate 37,388,069, forward strand.
TTTTCTGTCAAAAGGTAGCTTCAAGAAAAATTGATGAAAATGTTCCGACTCTTGCACTGTAGAATGAACCTTGTTATGGCTTGATTAGAAATGTTTGTTCTCGCATCTGTTGCAAACCAACTTTCTGAAATGTGTAGGCTGAGTGTCTTACTTATTGACTGGCCTTGATGCCAGTCTGTATTTTTCTCCGGATGATTTGTTAGAACTAGCTGGGAACTAGTGAAGATATATTTCTAGAGTGTTTGACAGTCATAATTTGTTTTCCTTTCAAGAGCTTGAACTGGGAGATGCCATTGCATCCTTTTTTTATGTGTTCTAAAGTTAAGTTGTTCCGAAAGCTAGCTGGAACTTAATTTAAAAAGTTCATTTCTGCATTTTCTTTTGTCTGGTATGAGTTACTGATGTATGCTTCTAAGTTTCTAGTGTAAGTACATGTTGCAAGTGGGGAATTCTCTAATGCGAAAGTGATATCATTATGTATGGGTAAAGGGGGTAATTCCTGTATGTCATGCACTTCTGGTAGTTGGTTCAACCTAAACGTTCATCTGCCTCATTATTCCAGGTATTCAGGTGGATGCAGAAACAGCGTTGGTATGTAGCAGATAATGGCGTATATTCTAAGCTTATATCAGTGATGGGGAAGAAAGGTCAAACCCGAATGGCCATGTGGCTCTTCTCTGAGATGAAAAATAGTGGTTGTAGACCCGATACTTCTGTGTACAATGCCCTCATTTCTGCACACCTGCATTCTCGAGACAAGTCTAAGGCTTTGGCAAAAGCTTCTGGCTACTTTCAAAAGATGAAAGATCTTGAAAGATGCAAACCGAACGTTGTCACTTATAATATTCTTTTGAGAGCGTATGCACAAGCAAAAGATGTAGCCCAAGTTGAAATTTTGTTCAAAGATCTTGAAGAAAGCATTGTTTCAGCAGATATTTACACTTACAATGGTGTGATGGATGCATACGGGAAAAATGGGATGCTACAAGAAATGGAATCTGTACTTTCCCGCATGAAGAGCAACCAGTGCAAGCCAGACATTATCACCTTTAACCTGCTTATTGATGCTTATGGAAAACGACAAGCTTTTGAAAAGATGGAGCAAGTTTTCAAAAGTCTGTTGAGGTCAAAGGAGAAACCCACCCTGCCCACATTTAATTCCATGATCGTAAATTATGGAAAAGCCCGGCTAAGGGACAGGGCAGAAGCAATTTTCCAAAAGATGCTGGATTTAGGCTATGCCCCAAGTTATGTGACAAATGAAAGCCTAATAACGGCTTATGGCTACTGTGATTGTATTTCTAAAGCTAGAGCAATTTTTGATGAGATGATACAGTCTGGAAAGGAGATGCAGGTTTCTTCATTGAATGCAATGCTTGATGTTTATTGTAGAAACGGGCTACCACATGAAGCCGATCTGCTTTTGGATCATGCCTGTAAAAATGGGATACAACCAGATGCTTCAACTTATAAGCTTCTTTACAAGGCATATACAAAATCCAACATGAAAGAGCTCATAGACAAATTGATGAAGGTCATGGACAAAGATGGTATAGTACCTAATAAGAGATTCTTTCTTGAGGCTTTGGGAACTTTTGGTTCTACTAAAACGAAGTCGAATAATCCTTCAGAGTCAACTTTAAAGAACAGATCTACAGATGAGTGCCAAAATGACATGAAACCGTCGGTGTGAAGTTCCAAAATTTGCCGTCAGTCTGTTTAGTGGCACAAAATCTGTTTTTTAGTCGCTCGACTTCTCAGGGTGAGAATTGAGTTTGAGTTTCACATAGTGGTCCTTATCTCCCCAAGCAGCTGATTTTCATTTCAGCTGGATATCTCAAGATCACATTTGACTATCAAAGTTCTTGGGTTGCTCACCCAGAGTATTGTAATTGGATTCTATTTTTTTTTCAATCATATGGAGTGGATAAATCATTCCAACAGATCCCTCCAATTTTGTTAAAAGTTCAATGCCATCGCTTTGTCTATTATGTCAATTTAACAATTGCTAGAGCTCAACTTGCCAAAATCTACAGGAGTCTAGCTTTCATAACTTAGTATTATGTTTTGCCAATATCATTGCCAAACCTGTATAGTTTGTTCTCGCATCCTTAGAGGATTCTTATTCTCACCAAATAGTAATTGTAATTCCTGTAGCAATGATTAGCTTCCCACTTGTTCACAGGCCAGCCAGATTCCTTGACTAATGGAGTCCTTAGTGGTGATATGTGTGAGTTGAGCCATTGGTTGGTGGTCCAAGAAAAGAAATATAGGAAACAAGAACGAGAGAGATCTTTGCTTTACAAGATCTCTGGTGTTGTACCAAAAAAAAATCATTGTGGTGATCCCTCTAAAGGAGTGGGGACCCTGACTGAGAAGGACTGACGGAGTGGAAGAAAGCCATGAAAACACGTCTTTTTCCTAACGAAATTTCTGCATCTCCTTCTACGAGACAATCACGTGTCTCTAGCTGATCCTGACTGTACATTCTCCTGTGAGAAATGTTTGACCATTTTGTTTATACTGAGTACTTATTAGCTGAAAAAAGAAACTACTAATTCCTCAAGCTCTTCTCCTTCTCCCCTATCCACACCCTGTTTTGCAGCCAGGAGGAGCATTATTAAGCCACGGAGTCATTATGCCTCGTAAGTTTTCTGTCGATCTTTTACTTCTTTTTTTTCCAAAGTTGTTATATGGCCTCATCATGTTGATCAACGTGATAGCCATATAGGAACTAAGTAGCACAAATGCGCAGGAGGAAATCATAAATTCTCTTCTGCATCAGCTGCTCTCTTGTTCCATTAGTTTTGTTAGACTCAAGAAACATAGGAACTCATGTTGGTTATTGGACCATGTCTTTGTAGCTCCTTTGCTAATGTGGCTTCTTGCTACTCTCCTCCTTTCATCGCCATCTTCATTTTGGTTAACGATTGCTGCTGCCCCGAATAACATCAACAAAACTTTGCGACACGAGGTGATAAAAGCTGGGCAAGGAGTCGTTGCCACGGATGACGGTCGCTGTTCAATCATTGGAAGAGATGTGCTTCGAGATGGAGGTAATGCAATAGATGCCTCTGTTGCAGCAGCTCTCTGCTTGGGGGTAGTGAGCCCTGCATCCAGTGGTATTGGTGGAGGAGCTTTCTTGCTGGTTAGATTTGCCGATGGTAAGAGTCAAGCCTTTGATTTCAGAGAAACTGCACCCTTGCTGGCCTCAGAGGTAAGCATCAGTTGCTGCTTCGTAAGGAGTTATGACTTGTGAACTACCAACTGGATTTTTTTTTTGTACTACTACCTAGTGGACTTGTAGGGAGAGTAATTTTGCAGTAAGAGGGGATGTTACTACTTAGAAAATGTCACAATTTGGCTAATCTATCTGCAGAACATGTATACCACTAATCCATCTTCCAAAGAAAGTGGTGCACTCTCCATTGCTGTGCCATCTGAACTGGCTGGTCTCTTCGAAGCATGGAAGCAACATGGACTGATGTCATGGAAAAGGCTTGTGAGACCAGCTGTTGTGCTAGCGCGAAAAGGATTCCAAATATCACCTTACTTGCACATGCAAATGGTTAGAACGGAATCAGGCATTCTAAAGGATAAGGGACTCAGTCAAATCTTCACCAAGGATGGAAAGCTGATGAATGTTGGCGACATTTGCAGCAATGAGAAACTCGCACAATCATTGGAAGCTGTCGCGAGACATGGTCCGCGTGCATTTTATAACGGCTCAGTTGGAATGAATCTGGTGAAAGATGTCCAAGAGTCTGGAGGAATATTAACATTGGAAGATTTGAAGACATACAAAGTAAAAGTGAAGGAGCCGATCAATGCAGAAGTAATGGGTCATAAGATAATAGGCATGCCTCCACCTTCAGCTGGTGGTGTAGGAATTATACTTGTGAGCAAATTCCCTTGGTTGAAATTGTTTACATTTTATTTGGTATGTCCACTGATTTTCATTTCTCTGTCTCAGATTCTAAACATTCTTGCTAATTATGAAATTTCGCATGGGCTTGTGGGCTCTCTTGGGCTCCATCGTGAGATCGAAGCTCTGAAGCACATGATTGCTGTGAAGATGAACCTCGGTGATCCAGATTTTGCTAATGTTTCTGAAGTTGTGTCTAATCTGCTCTCCCCCGAGTTTGCAAAAGAGCTCAAATCTACGATTCTTGATAACATGACATTTAACTCTAATCATTATGGTGGAAGGTAAGTCACGCTGTGGTTCCTTGTTGAATTTTTCCTCAATTGTTCAATAGACAATGCGTTAAGCTAGGTATACTTAATATTCTTTTCAGGTGGAACCAAATTAAGGACCATGGGACGAGTCACTTGTCCATTGTGGATAAAGATCGAAATGCTGTTTCTATGACTTCGACCATAAATTCTTATTTTGGATCACGGTTCCTGTCGCAAAGTACTGGAGTTATCTTGAACAATGAAATGGACGATTTCTCCATTCCAGATAACGGCAGCACAGCAGAACTACCACCTGCCCCAAAGAACTTCATCAGGCCATCTAAAAGGCCCTTATCATCCATGTCCCCCACCATCATTCTCAAGGTAATTCGATTGACTTTCACATTAGAAATTTGGTATTCATGTTCTTAGTTCTTTGTGATTACACTTTGATAGGATGGCCAATTGAAGGCAGTGGTGGGTGCAAGTGGAGGGGCCATGATTATTGCAGCGACCATGGAGGTGATTTTAAACCACATTGTAAAGGGAATGGATCCTTTCTCTTCTGTCATGGCACCAAGATCTTACCACCAGGTCTCACTCAAAGCATATGTATAATCATACACTATCAGCATATATCATTATCTAATTTATTGAAGTTAATGTTCTGTCTTTTGCTAGTTAATACCGAATGTGGTGATGTACGAGAATTGGACTACGGTGAGTGGAGACCACTTTGAAGTCTCGGCCAAGATGAGGAAAGCCCTGCTGAAGAAGGGCCATATTCTACAAGCCCTCGCTGGTGGTACCATTTGCCAGTTTGTTGTTCATGACTTAGAGAAAGGTGGAAGACATGTTGCCAATGGCGTTGTCTACGGGGAACTTACTGCTGTAAGTGACCCAAGGAAAGGGGGATTCCCAGCAGGGTTCTGAGCTTTCTTCATCAAAAACTTTTAGTTCTCCCATGTAAAAGGAGGGGTAATGTTTTGGCTAGGTTCCTAGGCCTCACGACCCAGATCTTCCTTAATGTTTTGTTTATCTTTTCTTTTTGACAATCAGTTCTTCCTTAGTTCTTAGCTTGCTTATTGCTTTGATTACTGCTTGATTAGGATAAGGGTTCATCCCGATTAGAAGTTATGAGTACTTAAGGTACTGATTAGATAGAAGGTTATGGTCTACTTAATATTAAGGGCATTTGGAAAGATGAATCAGGCAACTCTCCGATTGAAAATCCCTTATCAGTCCAAAAAGTGTTTGTTCGGTGAAAATAGACAAAAATCAAAGGACGGTGAATTTTCAGGATTCATATTAAATTATTAAATGCCTGAAACACTGTGACGAGAATCTTTACCCTATTTTTAATATTTATTTTTATTAATTCTCTCTCCAACTAAAGTGATTAATTTTTTATCTGACATGAATTGTCACCTTTTCCGTTTTATCATCCAAACGCACCTAAGTTAGAACACTGGGCTCCCATAAGCGACTAAGGCACGGAAGGCCGTAGGGCCCTTTCTTTTGAGCGAATGAAGGATTAAGCCTAAATATTATATTCTCTCTCCTTGACAAACCACCATCACCGTCATTCACCCCTTACCCCTTTACCTACAACGTGTTTCGGAGAATCCGAGCACCTCTTCACAACTCCATCACCGTCATTCACCCCTGTTTCGCCTTCGGCCAGACCATGAGATACTGACACATATCAGCATTTGTTCTCTGGTTGAGAAGCAAGGATCATGGTCTCGACTGCGAGAAGGAAGACTGAAAAGAAGGTTGATTAGGCAAGAACTGTAGCCTGTGGTTCAGGCGATTTGTAGCTCACACAACTCAAGGAACTTCTCAGCAAGTTTTTTGCAATTGTCGATAGGATCCAAGAGACATAAATTGCGGCATTTTGAATGCAGTGTCATGCAATACCGTCTTACTCTATTTTTCTTACCGGTATATCAAATTCATTGAGCGCTAAAGAAGAAACATTACAAGAGTCCAACCACCCTAGGTGGTTAAAGAAAAAAGAAATTATAGTTTCTATCTCAAGGAAAGAAAAAGACTTAAGCGGGTTTCTATAGGACGGCCATTAGGCCTGCAATACTCTATGGAGCGGAGTGTTGGGCACCAAAGAGGAGTTATATAGATAAGTTGAATGTAGCCGAAATGAGAATGTTAAGGTGGATGAGTGGGATAACTAGGAGAGATAGGATTAGAAATGAATATATTCGTGAGAGCCTAGGAGTAGCGCCTTTAGGGGAGAAACTGAGGGAATGTAGGTTGCGTTGGTATGGACATATGCAAAGAAGATCTTTAGATGCCCCGATGCTAAAAGAGGGAGAGGGAGACCTAAGAGAACTTGGATGGAGTTAATAAGAAAGGATTTGACTTTACTATCTCTTACAAAAGAGGTAGCCCAAAACAGGCTGGAATGGAGGAGTAAGATCCGTGTCGCCGACCCCAAATAGTTGGGAAAAGCCGCTAATTGATTATGATTCTGATTATGATCTAAGGAAAAAAAAAAGGAAACTCATCTTAAAAGAAAAGCATTTGCACCCATGTAAGATCTAATTTCCTCTCACACTGATAGAAAGAAGAAACTTGTGGGAATATTACCCTCTGCAGATGCGTGTATGCCACTCCATAGTACAATTGAAGAAGAATTTGAAGACAACGCCCAGGTCAGGCTGCTGCCTAGATGGGGATAGGATGTACTCAATGCGTTGGATGGCTGCTGAGGAGAAAGATCAATTCCGAGAATTTTGAACGTAGACTTGAGAGTCTTCAAAGCTATGGTGCTTCTCTTGCTAATCGTTGCGTGTTGCACTACGCTTGCATAGATTGCAGTTTCCACTCGGTGTTCACCCTTGGGCCTTGATTAACTCGCCACGACTTTTAGTGACACGATGTAGACCAGAGAGTACTTGTGAGCCGAATCTTCGCATGGCACGTGAAATGCAACTGACGCACTTGACAACTGGAATCTTTCCTCAGAAAAAGCCAAAACATCTCCACGTAAAGCATCCCCATCTAAGAACGGCGCCAAAGCCTTTTTCAGTTCACTCCCCACTCAGCACTGAGTCAGAAACACCAGCTCAACCAAATCCATCCAAAGATTCGAATCCGATCACTTTGTTTCGTTTGCTCTTTGGTTGGAGATGGCCATGTCCGCCAGGAGGAATCTCTCAAAAGTTCTTCTGCTGGTCGCCGGCGCCCGCCGATTGTCGACGGCTTCGGCCCCGGTTCTCCCCCATTTCGACTACCAACCCAAGCCCTACAATGGACCCTCCGGCGACGAGATTCTTCAGAAACGCAAGAAATTTCTCGGCCCTTCCCTGTTCTATTACTACCAGAAGCCGGTACTGCCCCTTTTTCCTTGCGAGATAAATTTCCTGCTGTTTGGGACTCTCAAAATGATGTCGAAATTGATGTATGACTTCCATTTTTAATTGTCTCCATTTGGTCCTTTAAATTGTCATTGCTTGTAAAAGGGGTGACAGGCTACATTATCAGTAATCAAATCTTCCTTGGAAAATAACATAGATTCTTACTTGTCATTAGACTAGGGACTTCCTATTTTCAAATTTTGTTAGTAGTTTCTACTCCATCCGTCCCACGTTCATGGCCCTGTTTGGTGTTTCAAACTGAACTTCTAATGCAGGTTTTACTTGTTGTGGAGTATAAATTTAATCTATTTGAAATTGTCTTGCAAGTTTAAACTCCCTCTGTCCGACATTATTAGTCACATGTGGTTTTTCAATATGATAATTTAGTATTCGGCATCGACTATAGTGAGAATATGACACCAATCCTTTTCTCTTTTGTTTCTTAAATTATCAGACTTAAAATTTCTTATCAGGGACCACATTACGTATTTGTATGCACACTGATTGTTGATAGTTCTGTATTCAGCATCTAATCTGATGATGAGCATTTTCCTGCGGTTTCCTTTTATTTATAGAGGATTCAATACCTTTATGGCGTACTCTTTAACGCTTTCATTGATTTTACATGAAACGATGATGTTCACCCTCACTTCATGCTCAACTGCTGTGCAGGTGAATATTGTTGAAGGAAAGATGCAATACTTATTTGATGAGAATGGAAAGCGATATTTGGATGCCTTTGCTGGAATTGTCACTGTGTCTTGTGGACATTGTCATCCAGATATTGTAAATGCTGTTGTGGAGCAGACCAAGCTTCTGCAGCACACAACAACTATATACTTGCACCATGCTATCGCAGAGTTTGCTGAAGCGCTAGCAGAAAAAATGCCTGGAAATCTTAAGGTAATTTATTTCTATGTTCCTGTAAAAATTTGAGATACAGGATCATACAAGAGAGAAATGTTTGTGTGCGATAAGGTTGTGGTGATTCATGTCACGAGAAACAAAAGAAGTTGTAACTTTGCCTCACTTAGCTTTAGAGTTTACTTTTCACTAATCTAATACTGGAATGACAATTTTGATGCCAACTTTATGTTCAATAGTTACGGTATTGAGTGTCTTTTGGTCGTACATACGAAACTAAACATAAATAGCTATAGGAGGTATATAAGGATGATCGTGGTGTATGTTGATATCAACTTTTGCTTATTCGTAAATTGCATTAAGACGGATAATCTCACATAAAATATTGTTACTTGCTCAAATCATAACTTTTGATCATTATTTTGTTTGTCTATGTGAAGTGGTCAAATAGTCATATCTTGGACAGGTTGTTCATGGTGACAATGATGACGTGTGGACAGGCATATTATCTATACGAATATTTTTAATTTTCTCTGGTAAATATGGTGTACAAAACAGATTAGAGTGGAAGTGTAAGATCTTCATCACCAACCTCAAATTGTTGGCAAAAGACTCTAATTTGTTGGGAGTATAATTATGGTAGGAAATCTGATGCATTATGGACATTTGGTGTAAGTATGGTGTAGTTTAACCTCATTTGTATGCAGCAGTTATACCTTTGGTTTGAAATGCAGGTAGTATATTTTGTCAATTCTGGGAGTGAGGCGAATGAACTAGCAATGCTAATGGCTCGTCTGTATAGTGGTAATCTGGGAATGGTTGCTTTAAGAAATGCTTATCATGGTGGGACTTCAGGAACAATTGGGTTAACTGCGCTTAATACTTGGAAATACTCAATACCTCAGGTTCGTTATAGTGAACCTTCATATCACTACTGAGTCTACATTACAGTTGACTATTATAGTGTTAGCACATGACAGTTATTTATTGGTTCTAGCACTTTCTGCTTCCCCAAAAAACTCATGTTGACTTCTTGAGATCTATATGGAGCTTTCTTATCCAAAGTGGTTTTCCTTACATAATGTTTTCAATCTAGTAACCATCATCCTGATATTTATTTTTGTTGAATCATAGGAATGGACATTTTAATTGTACTATAATCTAAGTCGGCTTTATAATTATCCGGATACCATGTTCTTGTTAACCAACACATAGAACCACATAGTTACACTTTCAAAGAGTTGGAGCCATAAAATAGCCATAACATAGATGAATCCTAATTTTTCATGAATTGGCACTATTGTTCTTAAGGTTATGCCGCTCAGTGTTCCAATTATATCTTAGTTCTTGTGGATGGTGTAACTTATGTGGTTAATCAAAATTATTGCTTGAAATTCACACAAGTCTTAAGATGATCATCTCATTTGCATATGCATAGCTAGAGATGCTTGAGCCTTGCAGTAAAAACTATTGATCACCAGACACGTACTGCTTAAAAAATAAAACTTGGGGAGATTGCAGGAATATGCTGTTGATATGTTGATCTGAGTCACATACCACGCCTATCAATGCATAACTCAGTTACCTGAGTTGTATAATATCCACGTTTTGTGAGCTTCTCTTCCCCCACTTCTGTTATATAGCACTTCAATTTCCTACAAAATTCAACTCTTCTTGCTGCAGACCCTAAACACTTGTGTGAGAATAAATTATGATGATGCTGATTCCTGTCTTTCTCAATAGAAGTGGCCTGATGCTTCTGCAGGGTGAAATTCATCATGTCATGAATCCTGATCCATATCGTGGCGTATTTGGATCAGATGCTTCACTCTATGCCAAAGATGTACAAGATCATATTGACTACGGCAGTAGCGGAAAAATTGCTGGCTTTATTTCAGAAACTATTCAGGCATGAGTTGCTAAAAATTCTTGGAACTTTTATGGGCCCAAGCAGGGCAATTTTTTTTTTTACATAATAATGTATAAGTTTCAATTTACTATTGACAAATGATGTATAGGGAGTTGGTGGTGCCGTCGAATTAGCCCCTGGCTACTTAAAATTGGTTTATGAGAGTGTACGCAAGGCTGGGGGAGTCTGTATAGCTGATGAAGTGCAAAGTGGATTTGGTCGTACTGGAAGTCATTATTGGGGTTTTGAGACCCAGGGTGTTATTCCGGACATTGTCACAATGGCAAAGGTTTCATACTCATCCCTCATAGTTTCTAGCCATTAACTTAAAGAGAAGTATGATAGTACAATGTCATGAGCTCTGCCAAGCTGTGACCAAAGACTAGTTTTATAGTAATCTGTTACAAGGGAGAATTTTTCAAGATCCAATATCGAGATATTAATCTTTCCAAGAATCTATATATGCAAAATTTTCCTCATAAAGCTATTTTTTGCTTTTTTTTTTTCATAAAGCTAATTCAGTAAGTCTATTTATTGTCTTTTCACCTTTTTCATTCATATGTACACATGGAAGAGCAGCTGCTTTTTTTACATTGGATGGACACTGACTGTCATAGATATTTTGGAAGGGTTTACAGGAATTTCATTTTTCTTTGGGTAGTTCTTGTTTCTTTCTTCTGCATAACATAAAACAAAAACAAATATCTTACCTTAACGAGCTCATTTCCAATCATCTGTAGCTTCTTATGCACATTTTTAGCTTATTGTTCACAACAGGGTATTGGAAATGGGCTACCTCTTGGAGCAGTGGTAACAACACCTGAGATAGCAGAAGTCATGGCTAAAAAAATTCAGTTTAATACTTTTGGTGGAAATCCTGTCTGCAGTGCTGGAGGGCTCGCTGTTTTGAGGGTTCTTGATAAGGAGAAACGCCAAGAACACTGCGCCAATATTGGGTCTCACTTGATTGATCGTCTAAAAGCCATTCAACGGCATGAAAGTAAATTCTTTTGACCTAAGCAATCTTTTCTCAGAGTGCTTTTCTGCTACTGTAGGCCATTCTGCTGAGCGAGATATCAAATTTTACTTTATGGTAAATGATTTAAAAATTCATAAAAAAACTCCTAAGGCATCATATTTTTCAGTCATAGGTGATGTAAGAGGCCGGGGACTAATGGTTGGTGTGGAACTGGTGACTGATAGGAAAGAGAAAACACCTGCCAAAGCAGAAACTGCAATCGTCTTTGAAAAACTAAAAGGTGTCATTTGAACTTTTTTTTCTGTTATCCTCTATCTTGTAATATTTTTCTCTTTTTATTGGCACAATTAATGCTTGTCTGCATAATCTGAAGATTTGGGAGTGTTAATTGGAAAAGGGGGCTTACATGGAAATGTCTTCCGAATCAAACCACCAATGTGTTTCACTAAAGATGATGCAGGTACTATCTGACCCCGTGTGCCAATCCACGTATATAAGTATCCCAATCTTGTATCTACGCTGTAAATGTTTCGTAAATTCCATTTTCCGCACTTTTCTGAAAGGAAGGCAAATATAAAAAGCCTAGATAGTCCTCTATTTTCCATGCAGAATAAAATAACTTATTTTTCCATACATGCAGATTTCCTTGTCAACGCATTGGATCATGCTATCTCAGGGTTGTAAATACTGCTCAATGTGACTTTAAAAAAATTCTGAACTAAGACTTGAGGTGAGTACCTCATTCTATCTGTTCTTTCCCTTCTTCAACGGGCAGTATGAATTCAGCATTGACGCACTGACTGTTATCTTGCAACACTTGGGGCTGAGGAAAACATTTGAAAAGCTAGGACTCTTGTAATGGGGGATCGAAGATGATTGTATCAAGTTTTTTCACATAGAACTCAATGTGTTTTTTAGCTCTTTGGCGATTGAAAGTTCATGCCTCCTGCATACTGCGTGACTGATTTGCCTATTTCTTAAACGCTGCAGAAAATAGCCAAAATTACAACATACGCTGGTATAGACATATTGGAACACTTTGTCACCCACCCTTAACTAAAAGAGTGACTGGTTGCCAAAAAAAAAGTAGTAATGCTATTCCTCCCGTATTTTGTATCACGCTCAAGGGGTTAACCTCGTGTGCTAGTGTGGTCCAAGGATACAAAATGTGGGGCTTACATCATTTCCATAAGAAGCACGTGAGGTGGCCGTGAAAATAAAGTGGGAGAATAAGCATTTTCCAAAAAAATAAAAAGAAAAGAGCTACTGCTTTTGAATTCTCTGAAAGCACCCAGGGCATTTAGCGCACGCGCTAGCGGCGAGTCCCTTATGCAATGTGGCGGCCATCGATCTTGGGAGCCGACAGCTAGTAAATTCACTGGGGGCTATAGCAGTAACGCTTCACTATCTGATTACATCTCCGGGTGAATAGTTCACCACACCCTGTTTTAGCCAGCGAATCTCCCTCCTGTGACCTGTGAGGAATGACTACTATTTTTTTGGCAACAGAGGAATGACTACTTGTCAATGAGTATCCGGACAAGGTTATAAATCTACAAAGAGTGTCGTCTGTGGCTGCCTTCCATTGTTGCTGGCTAAATAATTAAAATTGAGTACAGAAGAGAGTTAGCTGGGTACACTTTCAGCAGCCAAAGATCAAAAATATATTTTACCTTGGGAAGATTTGTTCTTCCACCAATCTACAAATACAATTCTGTCCTACGTCCTGAGAGAACAGTTCTACTACATAAGTTTACATGCAAGTGCCAACACCGAGCTGCCTTCTCCTTTGCATCAGCTATAACAGCATAGCTGATGCACCAACAATGGATCACCCATAAACTTACGATATACCGTAATATAGCAAACGGAATATGGCCTAGATGCCTGAGATGTGGCTCTTACCTACAATGGAATATGTACAAACCAAACCCCCTCCTGCCACCCTCTCCTCCAATCTCACGCATAAAAATACTAGCAGCTTGAATCCTCCTATCTGGCCACTAATGGATACACTGAGAGGCAATGAGCTTACTGGACAGTAGGCGAACATTTTTTCCACTTTTATTCAACAAGTTATGCCGATTCTTGAGGTCGTACTGCCCACAAATCGCTTAGCGCATGGAGGCGTTGGAAATAATCACACAGCGCAAGAAGGGCCCTAGCCGCTTGGCGGGTTGTCACAATGATGAACATCTGCTTCAGTGCCTGCTGCCGGAGATGGTCCGCCTGTTAAAACGGCAGTGGTTTAGTATCAGTGATGTCTCTGGCGGAACTTGTATCTTCCTTTAGTTAAGCTTTAGAATCTAATCAGAAGCTCTAGCACCATAGGACACAACTACGGCACCACCATTTGTAAAATTATGTGCTATATGGTTCTAAGGTGACCAACTAGATTTTTGCAGCTGCCTAAAATTCTACTTTTTTTTTGTGTGCATTTTAGGAGTTGCTATGTGGTCAGACTTCTGTAGTTCCAGCATTTGAATCGCTACAGGGATAACATCCATCCCTGCACTTGATGGGCTGAAAGTGCTTCAAATTGAAAAAAGATTATGGAAAATATCTTACGAATTACCTGATTTGCAAAGCTTACAAGAGCCTCCAACTTCCTCATCGCTGCAGTCATCTGTCCCATGTAACTTTTAGCACCTGACGTCAAGGTCTCTGCCAAAGTCTGCTGAAGCTTTTCCATACCCTGAGATAATGCATCTTCTGCTTGTTGAGATGATCGCTGAAGGTCAAATACAGACATACGTTGGTGATCCGTCAAGGGATCTAGCTGAGGAATGAGAACCTAGAACATTTACAAAAAACACAATAACAAGTTAGTCCTAGTTTAAAGTAGCCCATATGGATACACATATCCCATGGACAAATAAAAAAGTAAAAGTTTTCTATTCAGGCATACAACTGACAGTATTTCTTCTCAGTATGTAACTTCAATATCTGCTGGAACCGGCTACTGTCTAAAATTTTAACATATTCTCGGTGATCACTTTGCAATTAAACCCACTATAGGATCATGCCTCATTTAGTGTCCATTCAGCTTAAATGCATCAATTAACTAGTCCAAATTTCATGTTATTTATAATCGATCAAGGTCAAAGTGCATTTTACTAGGTAGTAGAATTACCATATTTTGACAAAAAATAGAATGTAACTGGAAGTGAAAGAAAGGGGCATTGATTGATAATGATAATGTAACTGGATAAGTTAAGGGTGGAAATTGATAGTTTGTGAAGCCTCAAGGAGCAGCATCTCACATAACAATTGTTATTCTTACTATTTTTCTTCGTACCTTTGCAAATTAGGTGATGAAAATTGTTAACAGTTTTGATGATCGAATCAAGCAAATCGCTCAGTCCTTGAGACAGAATTTGCCCTCCTTACGGTGCTTAGGACTCTTGGACGTCTGCCTTCTAGGATAAGACGATCAACTACGTACTGCAGGAGCACCTCCAACACAGTACATGCAGTGAACCACAGTATGTATGCTCTCACACAAAAGAGAAAAAGAAGGAAGATGAAAATCTAGAATTGTATATCATGACTAAGAAATCCCGTTGAAGACACCATTTTCCGTTCAAACGGATGCGTCTATCCGTTAACGGACACTTTCTTAAGAAAAAACAAATCGGACCCGTTTTGGTTAATAAAAATCAAATCAAATAAATTAGAAAACCAAACCAAATAAATTTATGCCAAAAATAATTATCTTGTTGACTCAACCCAACCCTTAGCCTACCTAGGTGCATGGGTCCAACATGTCTCTCCCCCACAAAAGTGGGGTAGCTTAAAAGCCTAACTTGAAAGGCCAAAATTGTGCCTTGTATACCAACAATATCACTTTTTTTAGGCGATGTGGGACTATTCACTCCTTCAACTAATTCACATGTGTGATTCTCATTCAATACAAAGTGGGCTTTATGCCAACTTCTAACAACAATTTTATTAAACGAACATGCCAATAATGATTAATACATAAATTATGATATCATTTACTGTTGTAGATTGATTTACATTTTAACAAGATGATATTTATAGAATATAGCAGATAGACTCACTTTTAGAAGCTCTGAGGGGCGGAATCCACCTATCCACAGAAAGAAACGCTCAGCTGCAGGTTTCCACATCCCCGACATCACATAAAAAACATCAGATTTTGCAGCAGCTGCTTTCAAACGGAATAGTATATCATAATGACTCATGACATTCTCCACGAGAATACGCAGCTCCATATCGCTAACAGGAGTATGCAGAGCATTTCTGAGTTCTGAAGTGAGCCTATTTTGCTCTTCAATCCACTGCGCATAATCGATCTCAAATTGAGCAATTCCTAGAATAGATTTCAAATAGAAGGCAATAAGCAACATATTGGAAGAACACACAAAAAATGCTAAATGGACTTTGAATAATGTTCGAAAAAAGAAAGATTGTAGCAGAACCATTCAAGATACCTGAGCTAACAGTCACAGGTAATCCTACCTGACCAGAATCTCCAGAATTTCCACCAATATATGCACTCTGCATAAATAGATTCGGGTTGTTAGATGGGTATTTACTGTTTTATTGCAGCCAATGACGCATCCACTACCTGCTGTCTAGCTCGCTCAAGCTCCTGCTCAAGCTGTGTCAGCTTTATTCGGCTTGATTCCAGTTGCTGAACATATGCCTAATAAAAATACAAGTTCCTGTCAAGTAACTTGTTCCATTATAGATATAGAACTTGTCTCATAGATTGCAATAAATTGGTGTTGCCTCCCACAAAAAGCCAACAGAAAATATATTTCGCGAAGGTAAAATGCTGAATTAAGAAATAAGACCAAAATAATCAATTATTTCCATACGCCTTACCTTCTTCCGGATCCGACTTTTACGTGCAGCCTCCCTATTCTGTGCAAGACGTCTCAATACCTACAATCATTGTAGCATCTAGCAAAGTCTCAAATCGACAAATAGATCAAAGATGAATTTTGTATTGGAACAAAATAAAAGATGAATGTAATTTTAAGGAAAAAGTGTTAATATATTAAATAACACTGTGCTACTCGAATGCCAATGATGGCTGCTGCATTTTTGCAAGTGAACTATTATTTCATGGAAACCATCTTGTTTCCACATAACTCTTCAGTGTTACTCGCTAAACTGGTTAAAGATATTATTATAAGAATTTCAAGAGCATATTTGTCATTTTGCTATTGACAAGCCAAGATATTCTTCCAATACGTCTGTAGGATAGTTCATATTAATCCATACATGTTAGATTATAATAGCAAAACCAGGTGCTTCCAGACTGCTTCATTGTCATTTATCATGTATATTTGGGAGTAAAACTTAACATGCCATTTCTAAGGACCAAAAGGATAGGCAGTCTAAAACTTATCCCGCCATTTCTAAGGACCAAAAGGATTGGCATGAAACATCTAAACAATAAAAAAGAAATGGCATGAAGCAGATTCTATTCGCATCAGTTGATGTCTACTTTGAAGCAACAAGAATTTTTTTTTTGATAATTGAGAATTGCATTAAAAAAAACAGAGACCGACAACAACAAGAAATTTTAGAATTTTTAGTTGTCAGAAAATCCGATGCAGCTGATTTATATTTCCCTAATGCCTCCAGATAAGGCCTGTTGATACATGGTAAAATAAGAGACTAGCAGAGAAACTAATACCTGTATCTGACTGACCATAGTAAAAAATGATTTACGCGGAAGCCTGATACATTTTATGCTTTTACCTATCCTTACCTTCTCAGAAGGTTTGTTCGGTTCCTGATCAAACTTCCTCAGTGTCACATGATTTCCTTGGGAAGCCACCTCACACTAGATAAGCATACTTTATACAGTCAAATATTACGAGAAGGAAAGAAAATCCAATTATCCAACAGTATGGGTTCAATTCTCACCCTGTCGTCAATCTTCCCATCAGGCTCCAAGATTGCAGACGTGCCAGTGTTCAGACTACTGCCAGATCTAAACGACTCGCCCCACATATCCATCTGATGATGTGGTTCATAGAGAACCACCCTTCCAGAGGGAATATATTGAGTTGATGCAGAATTCATATTCTTCCTATTAGACAGAAAAACATAACTCATCAGATGAATACGATATTGAAAATGTATTCGAGAGGAAAATGTTAATTCTAGATACATGAGAAGTGTTTTAAGTTACAAAATATTTTAATATATAGTCTAACGTAAATCCTGAGTTTGAACAAACGGAAAAATATAGAAGAAAGTCCAAACAACACCTTGTGGGTATTGTAAGTACCTATAAGAAAGAAGATTAAAGTTTCATACTGTATGATTTATAGATACAGCTAAAACATCATAAATTCATAGTGAATGACAATCAAAATACAGGCTACCACCATCATTACCAATCTTGGGAGGACAGATGTAGTTACAAGTTACTGCAAGATGTTTATTTTCTCTATCCAAAATTTTTAAACCAATAGTAACGACCACCATCCTCTCCCCCTCGCAAAAACCAACCAAAAAACATTTGCAATCACACTCTCCAATTAAATTCAGCTAAACTTAAGTATTTAGAGCATACCAAAAAGTATAGAAATTATCAGGTTGACTACTCTTCTCATTTTTTTCTAAAAAAGCACACCATCTTAACGGTTGCAGAACCCAAAAGAGTAAAGAAAAAGAGGAAACTAATAAGGAATAAAAGATTAGCTCAAAATATGAGGAAAAACATATCACCTCAAGCTAATGGAACAGCGTCACAACATCAGCTGGAATAAGCAAAAATCCAACAAAAACCCACCAACCAACTGATCCGGAAGCTCCCAAATCCCTCACTTGGCTGCCTCCTCCTCTCACTCCCCTAAGAACCCAAACTCCAAACTCCCATCCCTTCCCACCACTACAAAGATTCTACTCAAATAAGCAGCTTATTTTTTAAATAACAAAAAGAAGACCTCTCTCTCTCTCTCTCTCTGCTCTCATTTTATTCTTCCCGCTACAGTCAACTGTCACAATTCCACTATCACATCGTTCCCTCCCACGGTTCAAATATGCGCTCCTAATCATGTCCACCACCTCTACAGCTTCCGGCCGGTATCGCCGGAAAACTTATTTTCACACAAATAAAAATAAAAAGGATAATTATTGTCTTAATTAAGGTAGGTTTAGTAGGTTAATTAGGCAATTATTCTGATTGAGGTGGGCATGATTAGGCCATTGGTAGATTGTTTGATGATTATTGAGGGAGTAATGATTATAGTAAATTATCTTGGGGAATTGCGTGGGTCGTTTTACTCGTCAGCTGACTCAGCTCCCGTGTCAGATACTCAGATTGTCCAACATGTATTTGCCGTGTCCCCTCGTCCCCCCTTATTGCTTCTTGATATTTACATGCGCTTTGGTGCGCTTACTGTTTATCCTTCGCACAAGGAAAAAGGAAGCCCGCGATGATAGTATAAAATGGGAAAGTTTGTCTGACACTACTTGTCAATCATGCCATTTTTTGGCAAGTCCTGTCCGAAGCTCACGTGCGTCGGCATATGCCGAAGCGCTGAGGTGTGGTATCTCACGGTGCGCCATAAGGCAGGCAGGTTTATCCTCCCCTTCAATTAATGAGTGCCATCGGATCGAGCACATGCCAATGTGCCCTGCGCAGTGCACATTATTAACTTTTCTAGCTCCAACTGCTCAAAGCAGTTTATAACTCACGCACACAGAACCTAAATTGTTCTAAGATCCCAAAAATTTGGAAAGTTAAGAGTGTTTATAGTCATTAACAAACATCCACAAAATGACTATGTTAACATCAGGGGATTTTGGGTAATATTTGAACCATGAAGAAGTGTCAAGTGCAATTTCGAGAAAGGTCAATGGTCTAAATGCCAATTAATCTAGGCTAAAAAGTTGAAATCGTATGGCAGACTGAATGAATCTGTTTCCATGTGTTCTATGTAACTTTTTTTTATCAAAATGGGTACAATGTCCCCATTTGTGATTCCAGCTTTTGAAATAGTATTGGCCACAACGAGTATATTCTCTTTTAGTTGCTCGCATATCATCCTAGTGCCCCCACCCCTCTTGATTCCAAACTTACACCACATACCATCTAATCATCTTTCCACCAAAAATAGGAACGGTGATCCCAATTCCATGCATGCCCTCCCATATTTTTCGCGATGATAGTAGCTTTTCTTCTTTTTTTCGATGAAGTCTAGTTTGTTCCGTGCAACCGGCAATTTAATTGCTCAAAATATCAAAATGTGTATTCCTATTGAAGAAATATTACATATTATCAACATAACTATTAGAAAATAGTTACTGCGCAAGAGATCTTATAGTTGAAAGGTGCAGAGCGCATTGAGCATCGATCTTGCATGTAAGGGGCAGGAGGGCATGGGCAGCTAAATCTGCCTTCCCTTGTATTTAATGGGTGATATCGTGGTGAAAATTTGTTAGAGTAATGGAGTCAAATCCGGTTTCGTGAGAGAGGGTTCGTGAGGTGCGAGGCTTACTACGAAGACTCCCATACTTTTTTGCTACTATACGTGGATGACATGTTGATTGCATGGCTTGATATGTCAGATATAGAGAATCTGAAAAAGATTTTATCAAAGGCCTTCTCTATGAAGAATATGGGGGCAACAAAGCATATTTTTGGGATAAAAATCAACCCGGATATGAAGGCACTCACACTAAAACTCTCACAAGCAGAATATGTGGATAAGGTGCTTGAAAAGTTCAATATGTACACAACCAAGCCTGTCAGCACACCTCTATGAAGAATATGGGGGCAACAAAGCATATTTTTGGGATAAAAATCAACCCGGATATGAAGACACTCACACTAAAACTCTCACAAGCAGAATATGTGGACAAGGTGCTTGAAAAGTTCAATATGTACACAACCAAGCCTGTCAGCACACTTCTTGGCTTCTTTAGACTAAGCAAGAGGGATTGTCCACAGTTCAATGAAAAAAGGTTCGAGATGTCTTCAATGTCATACTCTTCAGCGTTTGAGAGTCTGATGTACATTATGGTCAGTAATAGACCTGACATCTCTTGTGCAGTGGGAGTAGTGTCAGGGTATAAGGAGCAAGTATGGTTGTAGCAATCCGAGAAAAAATGGATTGGCAGGCTATGAAGTGGGTTCTAAGGTACTTTCAGGGTATAAGGAGTCTAGCCTTATTTATAGTGGGGTTGAGTTGAAGTTGTAGGGGTTTGACGATTCTGATATGGGAAGTGATCTAGACGGTCGATGAGTGCTACTGGCTATGTGTTCACATTGGGTGGTACTACAGTGTCATGGATGTCTAGACTCCAGAAGGTTGCATTGTCTACAATAGAGGCACAATATATTGCTGCCACAAAGGCCTACAAAGAACAAGTATGGTTGCAAAACTATTTGAAGGAGTTGGGAATGAAGCAATAGAGTACTTTGTATAGTGGTAGTCAAAATGTTATTCAATTCACAAAGAATGCAACTTTTCATTATCGAATGACATATATAGACATCCAGTATCGCTACATCCGATCTTTGATCAACGAGGGCATGATCTATTTGAGAAAAATCTGTACAAATGAGAACTACACAAATATGTTCACTAAGGTTGTACCAGGAGATAAATTGAGGTTGTGTGCAACCTCAGTAGGTCTTCAAGCTTGAGGACCAAAGACAGCAACAACAAGGCTCTCTTGACCCAGAGGTGAAGCTCTTAGGGCCATCAGCTTCAAGTGGGAGAATTTGGAATGGAAGTTGTGAAGGCAGATTTGCCACTTCAATTTCCAGATGCATCAGCGGTCCACCAAAACATATTGGTGGTAGACTGGTACCAGCACATACATCGACGATGAAGACTTGTTTATGAGGGGTCTATCACTAGGAGCTTGAAGTAGGCCAGAAGGTTCGCTGGAAGTTACGTCAAAGGGTAGCAGTAGACTGGATGCTTGTAGCAATCTACCAGACAATCTACTGGAGGATGCATTGGAAGACAATGGATGCAGTGGTAAATTGCTTGCAGCGGTCTACTGAAAGGTCATTTGGAGGATGAAATGGTCTACTGAACATTACAGAACAGACTTCAGAGTTGCTTTGACACGAAATTTCATTCCTAATTGAAGTCTAAGTTGAGTCATGACTGTAATGGATATTTAAAAACTCCAAAAAGGTTCTTAGGGTTTATGCTAAGCTTGCAAAGAAGGGGGAGCAAGGTTTGGTGAGAGATTTATAACAATAGAATTGAAGTGATTTTTGTGTTACAAAATCATAGTAATTCATTATAGGGGAATTTATTAAATAATACTCGAAAAAAAAAATTGCTGATGGGGAACATTGTTCAACATATTTCCCGATCGGGGTATATGACGAGCCACGCAGCCTGCGTGGCTTTTTTTAAAAAAAAACTGACCCGACCCACGCCTTTGAAGAATAACCTTAAGCTGTTGTTTTACTATTTTAGTGGGACAAACTTCAACGATGCATATCTCTTTCATTTCTTATCAGTTTTTGCCTCTTTTTTTTTTCATTCTTCCTTATTTTTAGTGCACTTTCTTATAATGATGATATCACAAAGATGTTGAGCCACCGCATGCTATTTATCGTTGTTTTGTGGTATTTTTTTCGATAGAATATTAAAATCATTATGATATCATGATGATTAGAAAGAGCACTAAAAATAAGGAAGAACAAAAAAATGGGCGAGAACAAACTAAAAATGAGAGAGATATACATTGTTGAAGTTTAATTGCCTCTTTAAAATGAGACAAATTTTAACACTTTTGAGATAGGCGTCGGTTAACCGACGCCTACGAAGCTCATGTTGTATTTTAGTGGGACAAACTTCAACGATGTATATCTCTCTCATTTTTAGTCCATTTTTACCCATTTTTTGTTCTTCATTATTTTTAGTGCTCTTTCTAATCATCATGATATCATAATAATTTTGATATCCTATTAAAAAAATACCATAAAAACTACGATAAATAGTATGCGATGGCTCAACATCTGCGTAATGTCCATCATTATAAGAAAGAGCACTAAAAATAAGGAAGAATGAAAAAGAGAAAAAATGGATAAAAAATGAGAGAGATATGCATCGTTGAAGTTTGTCCCACCAAAATAGTAAAAAAACAGTTTAAGGCTGACCGATGCCTTTCTCTTTAAGTAGAAACCGACGCCTTTTGGGTCAATTTTTTTTAAAAAAAGCCACGCATGCGCCTGCGTGGCTCATCGTATACCATGATCGGGAAATATGTTGAACAGTGTTCCTGATCGATAATTTTTTTTTCTAAGTATTATTTAATAAATTCCCCTTCATTATAATCTTACAACCAATAAAGCTTATAGTTTGTTATGGCATGGAGTATAGTGAGAAGAAGCTAAAGCAGAGTAATCTTTGTGTCTCGTTTGTTCTAAGTTTGTGGTTACTTGTTTGATTAATTGTTTCGTATTATATTTTGAAGATGTACTACTAGAGTACTTATACTAGTCGGGCAGAGATTCTCTATACCCCATACCCCCTTGAATCCCTACAAATTGACAAATCTTGAATCCCAACAAATTGACAAATTGGGCTGCTCCATAGTACATATAAAGAGGACCCCTACTTTTATTTAGTTTTGGTTAAACTCGTGATATACTTAAATTAAATCCCTGATTAGGCGCCCCATATGATTTTAAAAATGTAACCAGTCAAAGGGTGACAGCATTAATGTTCATGCTTGATTGTGTACTTATTACGAGGAACATATGTCATTGCCAAAAAAAAAAAGAGAGGCGCATGTGTGGACAACGTCCCATGTGGTCAAGTGCATAAGGTACATCCTATTGGCCTTAGGCCTTAGCCTTGAACAGGAAAAGTACAGCGGGTGACGGGTGTACCTACACAAGCCTATTTTAATGAACAGAATTGGAACAAGTCATACATTAGCCGATTGAAGTAAAACGCCATTGTTATCGACTCATCCTCCTATCAAGGTCACCCCTTATTTTTTATGATGGAGATGCCAACCAGTCATTAGTATTGAGATTATAAAAGGGCAGCATCGTCGATCGAGGTGTTGGACTTTCAAGAGAAAAATAGGTACAAAATTTATTCATGGTCATGGACAGCAACCGAGATAACATTTAATACTGATTGGTCATTTCTCAACATGATAATTTAAAAGTCGACACCCCTTCCGTCCAAATTTAGATGTTTCATAAGGAAAAAATGTGTCCCCCAACCCAAATTATGCTGATCCAGGATGGTCCATTTTTCGCAGTGGAAATTTTTATTGTTACCCATCAGTAGAGGAAAACATTTGTGATAATAAAAGCAATTTAATTCGTTTTTCGTTATCTAATTAGCACTACTATAATAGCACAGAGCCACATAAGGAGTATCTTAGTGGAGCTCTTATGCCACCAACTTCTCTTTTAACAATACATGAAACTAACATTGCGATAGGAACATAACCTGTAAAGCGCTAGTTTACACATGATTTTCATAAATTAAGCAGGATTAACTGATTAAGTACCATAAGCACATGATGCATCAAGGAGGTAAACACCCCCATAAACCTCAAAAGCAGATCCCTCATGAATCTCTTGCTTTCCAGCCCACGCAAGAACCTGCTTTTTGCTTTCCGGCATAGATTTGTTTGGTTTCTTTCAATAATGGCCAGTTGCATATCATCATCTTTACCAGTTTTGTTCAATCGCGTAAACTAAGCAAAACAATATGAAAGTCGGTGTGGATGGATGACGAGGGCTGAAGTGGCTAAGGAACAAGACAAGCAGATAAGTCCCTAGTATAAGAATAAATTTGTGCAGTATAAAATGGATTAGTGACCGGTAATGGGCGTGGATTTTGCAATAGAATAAAGGGGAGTAGGTGCTGGAAATGGGAATGGCCTAGTGGCACCTTTTTGGTTGGCTGATTCAGACGGCAGGCTGGATCGAGAGAGCATAGATTGGACGTTCGTGGGCCATGGCTGTGCACATCTTCCACATCTCGTGAATAAAAGGACAAAAGCCTCAACAGTTGAGCCTC
This sequence comes from Houttuynia cordata, assembly GCA_039654745.1. Lineage (NCBI taxonomy): Eukaryota > Viridiplantae > Streptophyta > Magnoliopsida > Piperales > Saururaceae > Houttuynia > Houttuynia cordata. The sequence goes on from CM077503.1 coordinate 37,412,387, forward strand.
CTGAAGAGAGCAGGACCCACAAGAGGGAGGTTCGGAAGCACTTATTATCCGGGTGATTTCTGCCGGAAAATCCGCCCTCACCAAAAAAGTGCTTTCGGGGTGGTTAAGCGTGCAAGTAATGCTTGTGCGCCATTGATTCTTATGATGGACGGCTCCCAATTGGTGGCGGAAATCAGGAGGCGGATGATAAATGTTTACGGGAGGTTGTCGTCCTTTTTAACGGTATAGCCTTTGAATTTAGGCCTTAGGGTTGTTTGAGTCCGGTCTTTCCACTCTGCATTCCTCAAGTCCCTTCGGAAGGTTGAAAGGGTACAGGGCATGGAATGTTGTCTCGCCTGTATCGATATTGGGCCCCGCCATATCCAACGAGACCCGGAAGAATCAGAACTATTTTTTAAAATATAGTTGATATATCGGTATTAAATTTTTTTTTTTAAAAATCAACTTTTCCGTTTGTTTTCTATCCTATACCAAGTGGAAAGATACGGGTTTAAAATATAAATATATATTTTAAATTATATACGCATTTTTATGCATGTTTCAAATTTTATACTTATCTAAATTAGTATCACTAATTTTAGAAATTATATTGTAAAAATATATGGCAAAAACTAGTTTTAAACTACTGATATTTTTTTACACAATATCTCCGATATATCTTTGATATTTTGTCTCTTTGATCGACCGATATTTTAATAATATCCAATACAATATCCCTTGGTTGATACATGCTAGTTGGAGAAACGAAGAAGCCTCCCCTCACTTTGGCAAAGTGCAGTGCGGGAGCTTTCTGTACTGGATTTTGTAGAAGTCAGCTTGCGGCACGCACGAGAGCATCGTCCAACTCCCGTCCTAGTTCCTTACTCCCGACACAGGAGAGAGGGATTCCACTTCCCTCATTCCTCTCTCGTCCGCCTGTGCTTTGTGGATGTGAAAATGTGGCAATTGTACATTTGATGGTTGAAGACTCAAGGATTTGGCCAGTACTCTTGACCAGTTGCTTTCATCACTTCAGAAATAAAAAACTCACTTACGGCCATAAGCAACCCCATTGCCCATGAATATGATCCCCACATTGTCATGTGGTTTGAGTACGTACCACTCTTCCAAAGGTCTACTATAATAGATAGATAGTGCATTAAGGTCTCGAAGTGGCAAATTAATGAATGTTTCTTAGGTGGGTTCATAAGCCAGACATACAAATTCTTATTGTCGAATGGGCTAATGCTTTACCATGACATGGGTGACGAGTTTCGCCCACATGGCCCAATCATTTCTCTCATGGGCTGATGATGTAGCTGCCAAAAAGAACATTTGACGATTATGGACATTTGCTTTCTTGTTTTTTTTTTTAGCTGTTGGGGTCTCAGGTACTGTCCAAGTACACGAATATGGAGTCTCTTAGTTTGAAATTATAGAAAAGTCTCACCGAATCTTTTCCACCACCTGAAAATGCAGAAAAACATGGAAGAGAAGAGGATAAATGAAAACATTTGGATTCTCCGGGTTTAAGAACTCTCTAGCCATTTAGAGGTTATGGGCTAGTGTATCTGGGCCCATATTAAAATCATGGATCTCATCCTTCTAGCCCACCATGCCAAGCCCACGCCCGCTCCTGAGACTCAGATCCTTCAAAAGAATCAAAACAGCCAATCAAAGGAAAGCAAAACCACAAAGTCCATATTACCTCCACTCCCTTCTCCCTGCATCGCTTCATAAAAGTCCTTTTTTGTAACTTCCCAACCAATCCCAATATCTACACTACCTACGCTCGCAGGCCACAGCGTCTCCCGCTCGCCCTTTCCCCTCTTTCCATCCCCGCCGCCGTCCTCGCCGCCAGCCGCCTCAGCCATGTCTTACAAGCGCAAGTTGGAGGAGCCGGCGGCCGACCCGGAGCCCGAATCGCCGTCCGATTCCGACTCGGAGGAGGAGGAGGACCTCGGCAAGGTCCTCGAGCCCTTCAGCAAGGAGCAGCTCATTGACCTCCTCCGCTCCGCCGCCGCCTCCGACCCCACCCTCGCTGCCGAGATCCACCGCGTCGCCGACCTCGAGCCCTCCCACCGGAAGCTCTTCGTCCACGGTCTCGGCTGGGAGACCACCTCCGACCGCCTCCGCTCCTTCTTCGTTAAGTACGGCGAGCTCGAGGACTGCAACGTCGTCGTTGACAAGGCCTCCGGAAAGTCCAAAGGTTATGGGTTTGTTCTCTTTAAGCACCGAAGCGCCGCCCAGAAGGCCCTTAAGCGCCCCCAGAAGCGCATCGAGAGCCGCATGACTGCCTGCCAGCTTGCTTCCATCGGCCCCACCGCCCCCACCGCGGGGAACCTCCATCACCATCCTTCCGCCCCCGCCCCTCCGGACAATCTTGCCCGCAAGATTTATGTCGGCAACGTCAGCGCTGAGATTCCCGGGGCAAAACTGCATGCTTTCTTCTCTAAGTATGGAGAAATTGAGGAGGGACCGATAGGGTTTGATAAGAACACGGGCAAGTCTAAGGGCTTTGCGCTATTCGTTTACAAGACGGCCGATGCGGCGCGCAAGGCCCTCGAGGAGCCCAACAAGAGCTTCGATGGCCATCAATTGTACTGCCAGAGGGCTACTGATAACAGCGGTAAGCACCGTGCGGCCTCTGCTGCTGCAGCTGGTGGGGCGGCTCCGTCCAATGGCCCCGGGCAGGTTTCGGCAGCACCTGGAGGGTACAATAATGGGGCGGCCGATATTGGGGCTTCGGCCTCCACTGCGGCTTTCTTGGGTCAGGGTCTGTTAACTGGTGCGATACCATTCAATCAGGCCCTCCAGGCCAACCCTGCTGCCCTCGCCGTCCTGGCAGCAGCGCAGCAGAACCCTGCTGCATTTGGCGTCCCGCCTGCGATGATTGCAGCAATGAATCCTGCCTTTGCTGCTGCAATGACTTCGGGTGGGATGAATCAGGCTGGCACTCCCCAAATGGGAGCGTCAATGATGACGCCGGCATTTCAGGCTTATGGAATGGGCGCTAGTGGGTATCAGAATGCGGGATATCAGAATGTGGGTTATCAGACTGGAGCTACCCCTCAACCTGCAAACTTTCAGGGTGGTGCTGCTTCTTTCCAGACTAATACCATGGTGCAAGGGACCCCGGGGCCTCGGCCCTCTGGTGTTGGTGGGCATATTGGAGGGTATGCAGCGCGTTAGGTAAGTTCATAGTGGGATAGAAAGTGATATTTGGTTATTTATAGTTCGCTGTTGGTTCCACATTGGTTTCATTTCTTTTTTAAAAAACTTTATTTGTGTATTTTTTTCTTGATTCTTCACTATATTTGGCTTGGTATGTTTCTGAATTCTAACCATGGTTTTGCTTTTGTTTTAGTTTGATAATTCGACAATGTGGTTAGTCGTGTGGTTTAAAGGAAAGGACGAATTTTACTGGAGCTCAGGGTGATGATCGAGTTCAGATGCTTGGATTAATCGAAACGGATCTGCTTTTGAGCTTTTATTGACCTTTCCCTTTTTTTGTTTTGGATACTCTATAAGGAGTGTATGAATTCTGCATTGACTTTTTCCTTTTTTTTTTATTTGGATACTCTTATGAGGAGTGTATGGATTCTGCATTCCAGATAATCAATTTGCTAGTACTTTGACTGAGTTTAACTGCAGCAGATTATGTCGATCCTTACTATAACTTTGATTTCGTTGTGTTTATATTTATATTTTAAGAATAATCTTGCGCATGGTTTAGTTGTTACCTTTCACGTGAAGCTTTTGCTTTGATCGGAATACCTGGAAACTTGTTTTTTGAGACATAGCACTTCGATTAGTGGTTTCGGATTGATTGTGGATTGTTGCCTCGAGTGGTGGTTGCTTGTCTCCACCTACTTAAAATTGGTGTGGATAATTTTGATAAAGCGCACTTTATGCAAGTGATTCTAAGTTCTGTTTTCTAGCCTCTGGTAACTGATTGCAAGCAGCGGCCTTCTACCTGGGTGTGGTCATGGTTCATTTAACTTTTTACTTGTTGATCTAAATTTGGAAACAGTCTATAAGTTTAAGTGTGAAGATGGTCCAAATTGCCACCCTCAAACTACCGGCATATTAATTCTGACCAATCAAATGATGGAGCTCATTCTCTACTCTGGATGAGGAGTGAGTCAGACACACAAGTGCTGATTGATGAATCAATTATACTCTTGAGGCAAAAGCAAGGAATACTGAGTTTTGGTCAACGTTCCTGAGTAAGTTCCTTGTGAAGCTCTTCATACTTATTTTTGTGGTAACGTAGTAATTTTTTATGAGCAAATTATCTTACAACTGTGTGGCTCGTTCCAAGCGGCCTTTTCTTTTTGCGATAGCATCTATTTTATAGTCCTTCATGATAGCGGACAACGCGTGAAGGAAGCGAAACGGAAGGGAAAGAGAGATAAAAGGTATAAATTTTTTTGGAATCACCACCATAGATTACCGTCAGAATTAATACCGGACGGTGGACTATGGCATCGGCACCATGGTTGTCTAGCATCATCATCGAACAAAGAGTCTCAATCAACATAGAACAACACAGTTTTTTCTTCAAATCATTGTCTTTTATTTTTTTAAGGCCTTTAAATAGGCTTATTACAAAGAGAGTTTTACTTTAAGAAGGAAATATAAAACCAACTTATATTTTTTCTAAAATAAAAAAAACGGAAATAAAATCCTATTCTAACTAGAATTCTCTACAAAAGCAACTGCAATATAAAATTCATAATTAAACTAGAAAACTTCTAAAATTAACAAGCTTCCATTTGATGATTGCATCGACTCCGTCGAGTTTGGCTTGCGGAACTGCGAGAAATCTCAAGCAAATCTGACTTAATATGAATGCACTAGCAAGTCACAACAAATTGTTGCTTGAAGAGTTGCCTTGGATGGTATCGGTCTTCATCTGGTTGGATAGTACAAGATTAACTAAAAATTTCACAGGCCAAATCGTAGAAAACACCAGCGATGGAAAAATATCACCGGATCATTTGGAATCGTAGGTGGCCGAAAAAGCTTCTTTCTTAAAGGAAAATCCACCAACATATGTTGCCATGACGGAGAAAGGTGAGATATCCAATGAAACAAATGCACAGTGCAAAGAGAAGCAGAAAAGCCGGTGGCTTTGTTCTCAGAAACAACGTGTGCACCTAGAAGCATGCTGGAGAGACATGAATGACGGGAAGCACTGGATCTGCAAGCATTGCTAGTTTCTCTTTCCTTTCAGCAATTATCTAAAGTGGACGGCTAAATTGAGGCAATGACATGGATTAATTCGGCTTGAATGACAAGAATTGCTTATATTTTCCTAAAATAAAAAAACGGGAATAAAATCCTTTTCTAACTAGAATTCTCTACAAAAGCAACTGTCATATAAAACTTATAATTAAAGTAGAAAATTCTAAAATTAACAATCTTCCATGCGATGACTGCATCACTTCAGTCACTATTTAACATTCAGAATGCTAAGGGGTGAGCTGAGAGAATGGATTATCCGTTTGTACTCAACACAATAGTGGTGAGTTGACACATATATGATGAGTTAGATAACGAATGTTCTGTTTTTTCCATTTCATGATAGAACTTATGTTAACTCAATTTTTTTCCATTTCGTGATAGAATTTATGTTTATGGTCCTTTTTAATCACTATTTAACATTCATAGAATGCTAGGAGTAATTATGAAGGGAAATTTTTTTGGTTGTGTAAGAACAGATAATTCATTATTCAACTTATCACTTTGTGTTGAAAAAAAATGAGCATGCCAATTTTGCAATTTTGTTTGATTGGATGTTTGATTTCAGGCATTTTTCTTAGTTTTTGCTCAGCATCGTAATTTGTAGTTATGTTACAAGAATGTACATATTTAGTTTTAGAAGATTGAAAAACCAATTCTTCTCCCATAGTTATGAACTCATATCATTCCTATACACATCATTGGAGGACTGTATTGGGGAGTGCGTTCAACGAAGTTCACTAACTCTACATTTTGTACTGATTAGAGTTTTTATCATAGCTCAGTCTGTGGTTTTAAGATTGGAATTGTGAATTTGATTGGCCCTTGGAATATAAAGCCTATTCACTCTGAATTGCTTGATATTATTTTGAATTGGACAATGCATATGAAAAGACAAAAATGTTCTGTTATTTTCAATCTATGATAATCAGAAATGGATGCGGAAGTCGCTAATGACAATTTAGTTTTTAATTTTTTTTTAAACTATGGATAAATCAAGTGGTGGAGTAGATTCTGCATTACAGTGAAGGAAGCTATGTAATGTAGCAAACGAATGCCCATGTATCTTAAAAAACGATCTTTATAGAATCGAAAGATTCTGAAAGCGTAGCTTGGAAAAAAAACCATATTCTTTAAGTATAAATCTCACTGTTAGTTGCTTTAGTACTGAAGCCTGTAATTGTAGGAAGTCGGAAATGACCGTGACCTCAACTTTCAACTTGCATTCATCTTGGTGTGGCTTTCTCTTTCCTAGAAAATTGGCTTATATATACTTGAACATGTATAAAATCCTGAACTAAGCTTGTGTCAGCCATGGGATGCCTTAAGAAAATCATAAGTTACAAGCTAATAAAGATTTTGTATCTAGTTCTGCTCTCAAATAGGTAGTTAATTGAACGTGTGTGTGGCTCTGGTCCATTTGCCTGACTAAATAAATCAAAGCTGGAACTTCTTAATACGTAGGGTTTAATGAATACACATGCAGGACTACACTTTAAGTTCTGTGTGTGGTTTGTACGTCTTTTCTTGACTGCATAAAAATACATCTATTAAATGAGATGCACTGCAATATAGTGAGAAAAGCTGTTGATACTTTGTCTTACTGCATTCATTCTATAGTTCCTTTGTCAGCTAGCATCTTAAGTTTTTCCTGATTGGCTTAGAATTCTATGGGAAGTAAGCTGTTTCATTGGTTAAATCATGAACGTATGTGTTAAAGCTTTGAAATTACTTGTCTATTATGACTAATTTTTATTGAAGCTGAAACACTTTAATGTTTGATCTGAAGTGAGTGGGCTGGATAATCTGCTTAACCATAATGTTAACGAGGTTCTTTTGATAGCTGTACAAATTGATTGCAAAATGAATGCCATTCTGATATCATTGCTTTTGTTTGTAGGGAGTAGGTTTGAATTTTGTTAAAAATAAAGAGAGTAGTTCTGACTTCTAACTGGGGCCAGTTAATTAAGCGATCTGGTTTTATCGTTTGTTTTGAGATGCATCTAAAAAAATAGTTCTTGATATTCTTTTCATGAATCAGTTGTTATGCAAAAATGAAATCTAAACTTTGTTTTATTCTTGGTAAAGGAGTTGAAATAGTTAAATCTAAGTTGTTACCAAAATCTTTATTTGGGCTTTCGTGTCTAAGCTTGTCATGCGTTAATAGAATATATGGACATCAAGAAATAAGAAGTGCGTAGAATGTCCTCTACCTAAATACAAGTGGTTAGGAGCCATGCATCTAACTTGTCTAAGCCTAAAATCCATGATGTTTATGTGCTGTACATTGATGGCCCAACTCATGTACCCTTGTAATTATGTGTTTGCTCTGTGAACATGAATTGTTGTAGGATCTGCTCGTCCATTTGCTTGATTGTAGTTGCATTTATAGGAGTTTGGTAGCTTTTTTGGCTAACATTACTTGGATCTGTGTTGCAGTTGTAAGCCGTTGCTGATTGTGCTTTATCTCATGTGTCATGTAGGGATGTTATGCCTCCTGGATGATTTTAGGCATAGGTGAAGAATTATTTGATCAGCATGGGAGAGTTTCGCCTCGGAGAAGGGAGCAGAAAAGCGTCAAACCCAAATGAGGTGCTGTTTGAAAGTGGAAAGTTTTCACTCGTCAAAAGCGATATTGTGGGTTCTGAAATAATGCATATTGCTACGCCTGATTATCTTAGGGGCCAAGAAGTTTTCCCCGTGAAAAAGGTTTTCTTTTGAGAAACGTGGGAAAAGGCCTTCCTCAATTCATATTGATCGCATCTTCCATCCTAAAGGCAATGCGTTGTGTAGCGCTTTTACCATGATTATGCCCCATTTGAATTTCGTAACCTTCTCAGTGCGCTGTTGGCATTTGCTAGTAATGTAAGCCAAAGGTGTGCAGAAACGATTTGATGATTTCGGAGTGCATGAATACAGTAGGCATTATTCACAAGGATGGGTGAAAATTTCAGATGTTTGAACCAGTGCTGCAGGAACCACCATTGAGGTAAAGAATTGGTATTTCAGTTTGTTAATGGTTACAGGGGGTGGGAAGTGTATCGAAATGGAAAAATATTTGCAGCCGATCGAATTGTGTTAACAAAGTCTCCTCATTCAATCATCCACTAGAAAATCACTGTTGTTACGTTAACCTTAGTTGACGACAACCTTTACAACCGAGTTATGGAATTTGGTCCCTTGATGCGGTAATTCCAGTGAGCGAACGGTACTGCAAATTCTCGTCATTTTTGGAAAAAAAGTGATCAAAATTTGGCCTTTGAAGAACCTTGTGTGCAAGTTACAAAATAAACAAAGGAGCTAATAGGAAGAGTGCCCCATTGAAATTTGCATACAGAAGATGGACTGGGCCCCGACCCTGTACTCCAATCCTTGAACGGGGCAAAACAATGGGAACACATCTTTAGGGGCCGTTTGGGGCGTGATTAAAAGCAAAACATCCAGATGGGATGTTTTGCTACACTGTAGCATCTGGATATTTTATATATCCAGCTGAAACACCTCAAGACGTGTTTCAGCTGGATATAAAAATCCACCTGGATGCTACAGTTTTTATCCAGAATGGATTCTGGATGTTTTGCAATAATCACGCCCCAAACGGCCCTTTATACATTTGCAGCTGTGCTCAAGAGAGGAGAATTCAGCAGCCAATCTTCTCTCTTCTCTTTGAACTGAATTCCCGGGATTATTCCAGGTCTAGCCATTCAGCTGCCACCACCTCACCCTTCCCCTAACAAATTCTATTCTAAACTCTCCATCTGAATTACTTCTCTCATCAATACTTCCTCATATTTCTCCGCTTTGTTGGGTTTCCGTTTGATTGATTTCCATGAAACTAATAGCTGCTTCTTCTTCTCAACTTTTGACTCGTTTTCCATTGTAATTGCACGTTAGTAGTTCCAGTTTTGCAACGGCAATCATCTTCTGCCAGTTCTTAAACTCAACTGTTAGATTACTAGATAGTAGTTTCTACGCTAACAACTTCTTCATGCATGGACTTCAGAAGCGTGGCTTCTCCCAACAATGACCAAACGCCTCACGTAGCACCATCAACGAGACAAGGCTCCTTGTACAACCTCACGCTGGAGGAGATGCAGAACCAGCTCCGGGACGTAGGCAAGCCCGTGAGATCCATGAACCTGGAGGAGCTGCTCAAGACCGTAATCGCTGCAGAAGAATCACAACGCATCCAGAGTCTCCAAAACGGCAACCCACCACTTTCTTCCTCTTCGGCTTCTCTTCCTGGAAACAACATAAACTTGACTGAGGCGCTCAGCCAGAAAACTGTCAATGAGGTCTGGAAGGAGATTGTGGAGAGCGAAATGAGGAGCGTCGAAGGGGAAAGCTCCATCCAGAGGCAGCCGACTCTCGGCGAAATGACGTTGGAAGACTTCTTGCTCAAAGCAGGCGCCATTAACAAGAGCAATCAGCATTTGTTAGGAAGTGGTTTTCTTCCTTTGCTGATTGCTGAATCCAGGGACACAGATGATCCGCCGCGGAACTGGCTGCAGCAATATCAAATGGCGGCGGCTGCCGTTCATCTGTCGCAGCCGTTGGCTGCGTTGAGTACTGCTTTGCCGGTGGCTGGACCTGTGTTTGCAAACAGTGCTGTGGCTCCGGGATATGCTCAGAGCCAACTGGGTCTTTCCGTGCCCGCGGAGGCAATGATGGGGAGTTCTTCATCGGAGTCGCATGCTGCTGTCGAGAGGAAACAGAAAGTAGCAGACAAAATGTTGGAGAAGACGATTGAGAGGCGGCAGAAGAGGATGATCAAGAACCGGGAGTCAGCAGCTCGGTCCAGACAGAGGAAGCAGGTATATTTTGTGTGCTGCATTTTAATCTCCTTTTAATTGAGATTAAGTGTAACTTAGATTGTTTAACAGCTTCATTGTTGTTTTGTTGTACTTTTAGGCTCACATAAACTTATTGGAACAGCAAGTGGCAGATTTGAGGAGGACAAATCTTAAGATCAGGAAGGAATTGGTATGGCAGCGATTATCCTTGTTTGATTATTTTCCCTTCTATTCCACATTTGTTGAATGTTGTAAAACCTTTTTGCTCAAGTTGCACTAAGCGAGCGTTTAGGAATTAAGTTTACTTCTTGGGATTCAAGTCTCGTTAATGCACTAAATTCCTTTTTCTTCCTTCATTTGGTTTGAGAAGCTTTAGATTTTTCACCAAGCAATTGTAGCAATGAGCCCACAAGTCTGATCCACTAAAATCTTTTAACACACAAAAAAAACTGAGAATGCTATCTCGATTGGATACAATACTAAAAATTCACTTTTATGCACAAGCTTCACCAAATCTCATGACATAAAGTGCAAATGTATGTTTATATTTGTCCATGATATAGTGGTTCACCCCAATTTATGTTCGCCATTGCCGCATGTTGTGACATGTACATTACAATGGAGTAGCACAGAATGAAAATGTTAATGACTCCTCCCGTCACATGTTGTTTTTTGAAAAGGAACTAAAACCAAATAGGACAGTTGGGATGGAGGGAGTACTTATTTTAGTGCCAGATAGACCTTTCTATGATTTGGCATCGCATGAAAATGTTAATGACTCCTCCCGTCACATGTTGTTTTTTGAAAAGGAACTAAAACCAAATAGGACAGTTGGGATGGAGGGAGTACTTATTTTAGTGCCAGATAGACCTTTCTATGATTTGGCATCAGCATGGCGATATGATGGTAATTGCTCACAGAAATCTGTTTTATGATTTAATCAACTTTTTACCTATTTCTGCTTCTCTCGTTAGCGGGAGAAAGAAGTCTGATTATCTTCGACTTCATTTTGCAGGATTTTGATAGATTGTCTACTGCAATTGGCAATCGACAGATGAGATACCAACTTCGTCGCACTACCTCTGTATAAACACATTTGCCACATTTCTATAGCTTGTTTTCCTACATCAACCTCATTAGGAAGGAAGCGGACTCGGCAAACTTTAGCCAATCCTTTTTCTGGGGATGCTACTCAGGCTTCCTTGCCATACTCTTACTGGACACAATGAAGGTAGAAGACCCAACAATTATTCCATATGTTTTTTTGGCTAACATCCCGCGGCTTTTCTGTCGGTTTGCTGAACAAATTTTGCTGAGCTTTTGTTTTTTCATGTTTTGTATTAATTCTTATGGCCCCCAACCTCATCAATGACTGAATTCTCACATTTGTTTTAACATAATTATAATGAATTCTCCTACTCAACATTCCTTATTTGTTTACATCTCCATATGAACCCTTAAGTGTATTCGAGGTGGTGACTTGCTTTATTCGAGGTTATTTGCATTTTTCAACCTTCAACAAGGTTACCGTGGACATCAAGGTTCTAAAACCTGATTTATGCATTAACTAGGTTTGCCAACTGGACAGGTTACCGCTGCTAAATGCAAGGGAAGCATGTATAGGTGTGGGTGCCAGCAGAGAGTGAGGAGGAGAGGGCCGGAGAAAGGTGACCAACCTCTACTAGGGCATTAATGAATTGACAAGCATCTGAGCATCCAATTTAAAAAATAAAGGGTTTTTGGCCAATGTCTGCCTCAATGCAACCTCAAATGGTATACATATGCGTGGTGTGCCTACCTGCGAACTCATGATTTACTTATTCTTCTTTTAGCAGTAACCACATTCAAAATTAGTGCAGAAGGCAAATTAGTCAGAAATCATACTCCCTCCATCTAATGAAGCTTGTCTGCATCTTGAAAAATGCGGGTCCTATGTTACATAGCTGGATTTGCTAGCTCAAAACCAAACACATGAAAGAAAGAAAAAGCTCTCTTTTCATGTACGGGCCCAACACTCCTATAAATTTCACTCATTCTGCAATCCAGACGAGCTTAGAAAATGTAATACAACAAAAGTAAATTTCGAAGTTCCATCTTGACTGTTTCGATTAACAATTTATTACGTTACAAAGCATAATACTCCCTCTAGTCACTTTTAATAGATATCGTATTTTTTATTTGAAAAAAATGATATCTATACAAAGTGACCGGAGGGCGCGTGTGTATACATATAGGGCATGTTTCATCCATATAAAAAAGGTACAATACTAAACCAGAATGTTGTTCAAAATCAAAGGGCAAACTACGTAAAAAAAAGGCTAACACAAACAAATACTCTGCAACATAATGAGCAAATTCCTGTACAGATATTGACCATGCACCCTTTTATATGGATAAATTGACTCTTCACTTATGGATGCTCATTTGCCCGACTTATTCTCATCTTTCTCTGCCTCACCATCATAATCATAATCAAGTAACACATTTTTCAACTATTTAGGGTCGGCGACATTGATCTTACTCCTCCGTTCAGGTCTATTTTAGGCTACCTATTTTGTAAGAAATAGTAAAGTCGAATCCTATTTTACTAACTCCATTCAAGTTCTCTTAGGTCTCTCTCTCCCCTGTTTAGCATCATTTACATGCATCACTTCTAATCTTCTCATAGGGGCATCTATTGGTCTTCTTTGCATATGCTCATACCAACGTAACCAACATTCCATCAGCTTCTCCCTTAAAGGAACTACCCCTAAACTTTTACGAATATATTCATTTCTAATCGTATCTCTCCTAGTTATCACACTCATCCACCTTAACATTCTCATTTCGACTACATTCAACTTATCTATATGACTTCTCTTTGGTGCCTAACACTCATAGAGTATTGCAGGCCTAATGGCTATCCTATAAAACAACGGAGGGCAACTTGAGTGTTGTGTGATAAACGTGTTTTAAAAAGGATTAAAGACAAATTCTATAGGACAACCATTAGGCATACAATACTCTATGGAGCAAAGTGCTGGGCACCAAAGAGAAATCATATAAATAAGTTGAATGTAGCCAAAATGAGAATGTTAAGGTGGATAAGTGGGATAACTAGGAGATATAGGATTAGAAATGAACTAACTACCTCACCATCCGCTAAGAAAAAGAACTAACTGCAGTACAAGGCCAACGACATTTCAAAAAGATGCTTTAGCAAAACATATCATGAATAACTTTGAGTTTCTTCATCTTGTTAAACTGCTACCTCCATAATAGGGTTATCTAAACAACTAAATAGACAAACAGAGATATCTGAACTTCTCAGAAAAGCTTATCCAGATACTCGTAAAGGGCCTATCCAAGATTAGTCATCATTCAGACCAAACTATAGTAATTTTAGGAGGAAGAAATTACATTACTCTTTTTTTCTTCCCCCAAAATATAGGTTTGAAGCAGCATACCAAGAAAAAGATGATTCTATCATACTACTAATATCCATAATAGGCATCACCTAAACAACTGTCTCAAGATTCATGTACAAAATATTCATCCAATATCAGTCGCTACTATCGTTCCATTTGAATTATTTAGAGCACTCATCCCACAATATAGCAATTGACCACACCTCATCCACGTCCTCACACCAGTTTAACAATGACAGCTTCGTGCAGAAATCCCAGAAAATCCACATCATAACCATCATCTCCCCACCACCCCAATCCCAGCTAACTAGAGTGGGGCCACACAAGGGTGGTGGATATTGATTCTAGTGTGCCATCCCACACAATCATGGACCATTATATAATGTTTAAGCCAATTATTTTATTCCATCTATTTTTTTTTTCAAAAATTCACTCCTAAACTTGACATTCAGTCAACAACCTCAATCATATATCGCCAAATACCTGATCTGTCTCACGCAAGCAAAATTAGTAAAGCAAATTGACATGAAATTATGAAAGGCACTAAAGTATGGATATTATAACAAAATATTTTTCCAGCCTCTCAACTAGAACACACCACACATCCGTGTCACACTTGTAAGCTTACCAGAATGTCAAACATTAAATGCTTCAACTAACACAGGCAGCCATTTTCACTTTCAAAGATACTTACTTTCTATAAATTTCACCCACTGATCTTATTTCTAATAAGAATAGTGATTATCAACGAGCAAATTTCTCCAAGTCATTTTGGTAAATACCATCTTCAAATTTATAGGTCAGACACACATTAATAAGGAGGAAGAATACCAAACATAATTCCTAGTGCAAATATTATCATATTTGCTAATACAGAATTCTAAGATGCAAAGATGCACATCTGGTAATACATCTATGCTCTATCTTAATAGTCCTTGATTGTAAAATAACTTTGCTTATTTTCAACCAAAAGAGCGTTAAGATACTTATTATTTCACCACAATGTTAAGTATTATTTAAGTAAGCCCTCTCCTTCTACTCCTATCCTAAACTTACTTAGATCTAGGTTTTCCCTACCAAGAAATTTCGCTGGAATCCAATTTAATGAAACTTGATAAGTGTAAGTCATAACCAAGCTTGAATCACATCTGCAAAAGCAGCATGTTAAAGCATGATTCTAAGAACATGCACCTCAACAAGCAAAAGGCAATTAAGCCATTCCCAGCTAGGAGGTACTTCTCATTTGGTGTTTCACTTGCTGTTGCTCCACCTTCGCATGGATGCTTGCAAAAATGTTTCTTTACACAGACCCACACCACTTAAATGGCTTCTCCAGGAGCTATCAAACTTGCAATTATTCCTATCCTTTTGATGAACAATGTCTATCATCTAGCCTATAGCATTTCTCCATCATAACAATACTATCCTGGCACATTCCTTTGCCAATCCTGCCTTCTTGACTTCTTCAATGCCAGATAGCCATAGAAAATGTGGCTTCATAAAGGTTTCCTCTCCACAACGAAGTATATGTACTTCACAAAGCAAGCAAATGCAGCTTTGCATCTCCGCCATCAACAAGGAACATCCTCACCTATCTCCCGCTCCATCGGTAATTCAAAAGAAATGTAAAATGTAAGCCCCAATAAGGGAAATAAAATTTGAAGGAACTTCAAACGTTCCTTAAAATATAGACGTACTGGAAAACAACTCTAAATTGAGGAGAAAGGAAAAGAGAACAAAATGTAAGAACTAAGCAGAAAATTAAAAAATAAAGGAATGAAACTGCTTTGCCCAGTCTTGACTACAAAAGAACACCGAATAAAGGAGACTGATGCAGGAAAATCACACAAAACTATATTTAAATAAAAAAAATAGATAAAAATAAGCAAAGCAGAAGATGATAATAAAGCATTAAATATCTGAAATGTATATTTAAAACTTTCCAAATGGAAAATCAAGAAAACGTGAAAACAAATATTCCGAAGTTTCACAAAATAACATTCATGATCTTGGCTGACCACAAAATCTAGAGAAAAGTAAGAGACCTTCAGTGCCTGCCCATGCATGTCCTCCATACTACAAGGACAAACTTGGATAATATATCTTGGAAATTGCAACAGTCTATATATACTCGCTGTATCACAAATCACAATGCATCTGCAAATGAAGAGAGCATAAGAAAAGAGAAAAACCATAAGAATCCAGACCAATTAGTAATCAATTGCTGCATAATGGAAAAAAGGTAATTCTTTAGTTGATTAAGAAAACCCTAAACAGGAAATGAAATCCAGTGCAGACGAAACCAGTGCAGATGATAGTGTATCTGTTGCTTTCATAATTATAGGTGATTACCATCAGCATACTCTGCCATCTATGGTATGGATCATATTCTGCCATCTCACCCAATCATGGGCCATATTAAGGCAAAAGAATAAGTATTCTCGTGGCTTTCTCGTGTAATTTATTCATGCTCTTTTGATCCAAGCCTTCTTCTTCCCCTCTTAACACCTTCTATAAAAGTATTGCTGGATTATAGGTACATATCATAAAAAAGTTTCCTTTTTATCATTCATTATAAGCAAATATTAGTCGGTTGTTAAAAATTATTATTTAGTTAGTGCCACCTGTACCTGCATCGTTTAGGAGCAATCATTTTCTTTAGTAAATGCTATTCTCAAGTGTGTCCACAAATTTCCTGAAACTATTATGAATTCTATCGTGACCGTACCATAAGACTAATTGCTGATGCAAATGCATAAAGAAATTTGAGTAGTTAAGCTTTCCTATTTCATCCCAAAACGGTGCTTGTCCACCCCAACGACACAAAATTTTCAACAGGCAACATTCTAGCATTTATTTACTAAACCACTCACTACCTATCATTCTGAATTAAATTCACCTTTCCAAAACTTTTTTATTAACCAATTTTTTTAGGGTAATTTGTATGTATTAACTAATTCAATGATGCTCATTGTGAATCATTTTTTTTATCTTTGAAGTTGCGACTATTACTAGTAAAAATGCTGAATAGCTCAAAAGGTCTAGACAATACTTGATAAAGACATACTCACTCCACCCACATTCACAATTCTATTTGTTTTTTCAAAAAAAATATTGAATAGCTCAAAAAGTCTAGACGAAAGCACTCATACTTGATATACTCCCTCTGGCCCACATTTAAAATCCATTTGTTTTTTCAAAATGAATTAATATTGTTCATGTTGGAAAACCAAATGGGACTATTAAAGTGAGACGGAGGGAGTGAAAAAGAAGAGCATGATAAATGAGCTCCAACTGAGCCAACATAAATATGAAAGAATAGTGCTTTTGATAACTTACATAATGACTTATGCTGCATCTGTTTCTTCAGGTTGATATACAGAAAACAAAAAAAATTATTCTACCTAGTTGCGAACTCTTTATTTAAATCTGAAAATCAGTACCTTAGGAGTGTCAATAAAAGCCTCATATAAATGCTTTCAAACCAACACTTCCATATTCAGTTTTAAAACACTCTTGTTCACTCAATACGTCCATTTTTAAGCTACTTTCAAACATTATCGAAACAGATTTCGAAGACCATATTAGTCGATTTTTTATTGACAGTCATGTTTCCAACAGTTCATGGGACTTCTGTTGATCGAATACTATATTCTTCCAGAAATTGTCACTCGTAAAGTTGAAATTCTTTCTTCCACCAATCATCATATAGAAATACGAAGTGTATTTTCAACATGGACTACTTCAGAGGTAAAATGAAGCATCTTTAGGCAACATAAAGAAGAAATAAATCAAGTAGAGGTATAAACCAATGCAAAAAAGTTTAGAATTAAGCAAACAATTTACAGTACACTATGCTATGCAATATGGCCGAATTTTAAAGAGAAGTTGGGGTGATATTACCATGCTAAGTTGATCCACCGGAGCCCGCATTTCCGCCTTTTCTCGAAGCCGATCGTTCAATGGGAGAAACCTGGTAAGGTTGCAAGCCCAGCCCTTGAAATGGCAGGGCCTGCGGCGCCCCATAGGCGCCAAGCAAGGACGTGGCCCCGCCAAGCCCACCAAACAGCTGTGAAGCCGCCAGAGCAGGCGAACCCAAAAATGCCCCCATCGGCGCTGGCAGCAGCCCAGAGCCCTGCCCCGCCATCAGCGCCGCATTATACGCCGCCGCAGGGTTGCTCTGCGCGAACAAAGCCATATTCTGCACCGCCACCGCCGCAGCCAGCGCCGAATCCTGCGAGTGAGCCGCCGACCGTGTCGCCGGATTCTTCCTCTGCGCCGGGCCCACGGAAGCGAGCTGGCAGTGAGCCACCCGGTTATTGATCTTCTTAGTGGGCTCCTTCAAGGCGTCGGCGGCGGCAGCGCGGGTTTTGAAGTGGACGAAGCCGTATCCCTTGGACTTCCCGGTGGCCTTGTCAACGACCACGTTGCAATCGTCGATCTCGCCGTAAGGGGCGAAGGCGGCGACGAGCGTGTCGCCGGTGGCGTCCCAGGGCAGGCCGTGGACGAAGATCTTGCGGTGGACGACGTCGCCATCGGCCGCGTCGCGTATCATGCGGAGGAGGGCAGAGTCGGAGAGAGCCGCGTCTATAAGGAGCTCGACGAGCTGGTCTTTGGTGTAGAGCTCCAAGAGGGTCTGGAGCTCCTCCTTCGTGGCGGGAACGGAGCCACCTCCGCCGGACTCGGAGTCCGAAGAACTGCCTTTGTTGGAGATCGGAGGAGAGGCGGCGGCGGCGGCTCGTCTGTCGAGCTTGCGCCGCTTGTTCGTGGCCATGAGAGGAGCAGCCACCGAAGGATAGCCGGGCCGGGGAAAATTAGGAAAGATTATATTTATATTAACAATAAAAATTTATTTAACCACCAGTCTGGGTGGTGTTACTGGTGTAGTTGGTTATCACGCTAGTCCGACACACTAGAGGCCCCCGGTTCGAACCCGGCTCAGAGATTAAATTATATTTCCAGAAGGCTACGTAGATTTGAGAACATTCTCATTTTTATTATACCGTGAAGTCTACAAAGAAGTCACGTGACTTTTTTCTCCCTGACATCCCGTCCAACTCGTGTGCTCGTTCATGAACCAAATTCAAGTCAATTTTTTCATATTTTCTCCAATTTTAAAAAGAAAATCACGTAATTTTGTAAAATATACATAATATTTTAGAATAATAAATATTTTAAGATATACATACTATTATAAAATGAAGGAAGTAAAAAAATTAGCCTTTTATTTTATTTTGTTTATTCTTAGACTAGAGTATCCCCGGATGCCAAAAAAAAATAAAAACATTTCCTCCTTCGTACCCATCCAATCAAGATCCTCAGATTAGATTTCTTTATTTGATCTTCCCACGTGTTTCAAGTGGCCCAGAAGAGCATGCTGTGATAGAAATCCCGGCCCCGTCCGGAACCGGTTCTTGATTGGTGTGGACCGG
Organism: Houttuynia cordata; assembly: GCA_039654745.1. Taxonomy (NCBI): domain Eukaryota; kingdom Viridiplantae; phylum Streptophyta; class Magnoliopsida; order Piperales; family Saururaceae; genus Houttuynia; species Houttuynia cordata. The sequence continues at coordinate 37,431,245 of CM077503.1, forward strand.
ATAAAAAAGAAGCAAAAACTCCCCCGTCCAATGGTCACGGGGTTCAGTCTCAGGGCATTTCAGCCATTTCCTAATTCCGATCGAATTTCAGGCGACGACGACGCGACAAGTCCAAGCGCCACCATCTCGAGGCGTCGTGGGGAAGGAGAGAGCGGCGAGTCTCCCACTCTCTCGGGTTTTTCTTGGGTTTCTTTTCATTGCAATTCCCTCTCCCGTCTCCGAATTATGATCAAAATTTGGTAGTCTTTTTGGTGTTAGCTTCTCTGGGCAATCGATTGATCATCGATGGCGGATCCGGGGAGCGCGTCCCCTCTGATTGCTACCTCGCCCATCCCCGACGCCAGCGAGATCGACCTCGAGGCCGGTCCCGGCGAGCAAATCCAGTGTCGTATCTGCCTCGAAACCGAGGGTGGTCCTATATTCTTCTATTTTTCCTTCTTATTTTTGCAATGCTTACTGTTGGATGATCGGAGTTGCTTTTTGGCACGAAATGTTTGCATTGATGATCCTAGTGAAAGAAAAGTTGGGGCTCTTTCCGATTGGGTAGTTTTCAGACTGACTTTGGGGTGGGAAGAAAATAGTTGAATCATGGAGATGCTTGTTGACCTTGAGTATACTTTGCTAGATTGATTAGAGTTGCGTTCCTGATGTGTGTGAAGAGAAAGTAGTTGAAGCTTTTTAGGTGTCCGGCGTATAAAGTCAGGATGATTGTTTTGCAGATATGCTGTATGTACTTAAATCTATTAACTTGTTATCTCTTTAAGGTGACCAATTGTTGTTTTTGTTTGCAGGTAGGGATTTTATTGCTCCCTGCAAGTGTAAAGGAACTTCTAAGTATGTGCACCGTGCATGTCTGGATCATTGGCGAGCTGTTAGGGTATGTATGAACACGATGAATTTCGACCTATGGATTGTGAATATGTGGCGATTGATGCAACTAATTAGAAGTGTTTAATGCTGATTTTTTACTTTGTTCAAAACTTCGGTTAGTTTAGACTTCTGTCAGATTCTAAAATTTCTCTTGTGCAGGAAGGATTTGCATTTTCTCATTGTACAACCTGTAAAGCTCCTTATCATATGAGGGTGCACGTCATTGCTGATAGGAAGTGGAGAACTTTGAAATTTCGCTTCTTTGTGACCAGAGACATTCTTTTTATATTTGCTTCTGTGCAACTTGTAAGCCTTCTATCCTGTATTTGACATTTGTTTTGGCTGTTTTTTTCCATAATTATGTTAATCCATGGAAGTTCACCTATAGACCTATTAAAAGAAAGGGAAGTTTAATTATATTTGAATCAATGTCAATTTCGTGCAGGTAATAGCTTCATTGGCATATTTGGTTTACTTGATTGACAGATACCAGCAAAACTGGCTGAGATTGGCGTGGGGCTTTGAGAGTGAATTTAGTTTTTACTATATATGTGGTAACTTTTCGGGATCTAATATTAGCAGTGTGCATAGAAATTTTGTTGCTTAATGTCTCATATACAGCCGCTCTATCTTAATGTACTCAATGCAATTGTATGTTAAATAAGTGTGAAAACTTAGTGGAAAGGCTTCCCCCAATGTTTTAATTAGGAGGGGCTTAGACTATGTTGCATCATCACTATTTTACCTGGAGCGAGCTTCATGGAGTGTTGATTGCGAGATAATATTGTTTTAGTCATCCTCCAATGGAAATCTGTTGTTGAAATGATCATTTTGGCTTTTTGGACGAGGACCATAAGGTTCTCTTGAATAATGTAATGGGACTTTAAATTGGAAATGCGTAGATCCACCTATTGTATGCGGCATCTGTGTGTTTGTTTGAGCTGTATATTCCTTTGTATAGAATCCATTAAATGATGTCTTTCCGGCACATGAATGGCATAGGTTGATGGAGGACTACATAAATGAGGGCTGTATAAAGTTCCTCCACATAGAAGGTGTTTAGCTATTGTTAATTTACGAAGACTAATGAAATTTCAATTGTATCCAATAAGATATGGGTTTCGAATGCTAGATGAAGGATAAAGCTACAACGTGAAATATTTGGTTGTCTGCTAATTCTGATCACCTTGGCTCTATGCCATTGACATAGAAAGCAAGTAGTTCTTCTTCCTGTTTGGAATTTTAGCATGGCTATATCTGCATGTAGCCTTTCTGTTAAGAAACTAATTCAATTGAGTTTGTATATGGTAGAAGGATTCTCCATATGTTATGGATGTATCACCTTTCATGATTAAATAACTACCATTTTCTTCCCCTGTTTTTTTCACACTTCCATATGATATAGAACTATAAATCGGAAATTGTATATGATTAAGTCAACTGTGCTTATTCTTCAGTGGCTGCCAAGCCATAAGCAGATTTAAATTCTATTGAAGAATCTAGACTTAAGATATTGTTTATGGTACAGGTGCATTATTGTTTTTCGCTTTGCTGGGACTGTCAGGATGCTTCATTACCTGTTATGATAGGCGAGTACGTAATGATTTAGCCCAGCCGTGTCGAGAATTGTGCCTTTGCTGCTGCCATCCTGGGTAAAGTTCTATACTTTTAGTGTCCTTGATATACAAAAGTCATGTCTTGTGGTGCACATATTTATATATTTGTTCCAAGTTATGGAACAAGTCAGCAAGAAAATATTATTTGTGGGCCAATCCTGAACTAACTATGTTTGTAGGATTTATAACTAATTACTATCATGAACAGTAAATGATTACGTCGTTGAAAAGAATTAGAAAGGATGCTGTTAGCAATTGTTACATTTAAAGATTCAAGGTTTTCATCCAATGCTTTCAAGGAACTGTTTGGCTTCTCTTTACATACCCATGTTGGTGTTAATGATTTCTAAATCATTGCCAAAGTGTTTGTCTCAACGGTTGAAACTGTGATATACACGAAGGTGGTGTAAGGAGGAAGAATGGTAGATGGGGTGGTAGAAATGGTTGAAGTAGGAAGAGAGGTGGATGAAGGGCACAAGGCGTGCGGAGCAGAAGAGAATGAAAGGGGAGGAGTAAGAGACAATGAGGAGAGAGAAGATAATTAGGTTTAAGGGAAATTGATTCTTTATTAACTTCATCATGGGGCCAGCGGCCTTTACATAATTCCTGACACCCAAAGGGGACCACTAATTAGCAACAATTAAACCTATCTGTCCATCCAATCTCAAGCAATTGAACATAAGTAATTGACTAATGAGCCTTAAGGCCAACTAACAAGCAACTAAATAAGGAGCCTAATAAGATAGACACAACAAGTTGATTCAGCAATCTGATACAGGGGCAGAACTTTTGTATAGCTGTTTTTAAGTGGGCAAAAACTTAATTAGATTTGTTACGCTTCCTATGCAGGATGTGCGCAGATTGTCATTTACCTGGGACCCTGTGTATGTGGACCGACTGTACAACATGTTTTGAAAGTTGTGCAAGTGCAGCTGGTGAATGTGGGTGCCTGGGGGGAGCTGGTGAAGCTGGGCTGCCTTTGCTACTTATTATGGGATTGATTGTGCTGGGACTATTCACTCTCATTGGTATATTTTACAGTGTGCTTGTGGCTACAATGGTAGGCCAGAGGATTTGGCAGCGGCATTATCATATACTTGCGAAAAGGATGCTAACTAAGGTGAATGATTTTTATTTTTGTATAATAATGGCGACTGAATGTTTGTGATATTCATGTTTAGCTTACCTGCACTTTTTATCAGAGATAACCTCTTTTAGTGACATTGAATTGATAACTGTCATTGGTTATGAACGGATAGAGAGGATTCTAAGGCTGACTGCTTTCTTCCGTCTTGCTACATTACTCATCTTCACCACTGTCCACCTGTTTGTTAGAAGCTTATGATGTTGAAGACAAAAACGGAAATTTTTGTAGCATAAATCGGTACCTGATACTGGGTATAGTCATTAAGGTTATTCTTAAGCCTGCTGCATTGGCTGTCCATTTAAGGTGTCTGTAGCATGCATCCCAAGTTTGAATTGTGGTAAGAAATTTGGTTGGAACCTGAAGCACTGTTGTTTGGTTATAATATCTAGCTGACGGTTGCCATTTCTTCACCTTGAAGTTCTACTCTTAAGATTTGATTAAAAGGTCATTTCTGAAATTACTTATCTGGATTTATTGCTTCTTAATTATAAGGAGATTCTGTTTGCAGCTTGATAATTCTTCATCTCGTTAATGAGTTACTGGAATTGTAGGATTGACATACAATGTTGCTTTATTGTACCTTCTGATTTTAGTCATCCTTGATTGATTCTATGAAACAGCACTTCCTTTTTGACCTAAATGTGGAAGTTTCACTGTTCAAGTAAACCATTGATATTTAGGTTAAAATTCAGAGGTCTACTAAGATAATTATATGCAGTTCTTTTTCTGGTGATTGCTATTATTCTTCTTCATTCATGAGCATTTTCTTGTTTTACCTATAGTTCATATGTTAAATGTTCTGAAGAATGTTCGCACGGAGCACGTTACTCCCTTAATTGCAATAGCAATATAATTATGCTCGAGTCTATTATGCTTACTATGCTCTCTGAATTGTGTTAGGAATATGTGGTAGAAGATGTCGACGGTGAAATGACTGATGGGGAGTGGAGCCCTCCACCTCTTCCACCTGAGCACGTTCAACAATTGAAGACACTTGGCTTGCTTTAGCTCAGTATTAAGCAATCTTTCTCATAGAATGGCAGCGGTGACGCCTCTCCCTCACAGGGGGACTAATGAGTTTCCTGACAATGTAACCAATTCCAGAGATACTCTCATGTGAGACCAAATTTGATTGGTCTTATAGTTGACGGGAGAGAACTAATAAATGCTTGTAAATATGGTATTTATTAATTTAAACTTGGTGTATTAATCTTCTTGTTAGTTTTTTAAAGGCTGAGACTTTCAGCACACTTACAACCCAGTTTCTTAGGTTTGTTTTGAAAAATGCCGTTAGTTAAGAGTTTTCAAGGAGCAGGCTAGGTAGCACCCCCACTCATGCTACTTAAAACCTCTGGCAGGCTTCATCACCGAGAACTTCTCCTCACCCACACCCTCTCCTCCTCCCGCACCATGCCCCTACCTCTTCATCCCGCCTTCCTCCACCGTTTGACAGTAGACACCAATCATCATACTTTGAGAGGCAACATCTACCGACAGAATTTCATCTTCGTCTGAGAAAGACCGCCTTCCTCCACTGTTTGACGGTACCGGACCAGGAAGGGGGTTAATTTATGAGTACGAAGGAGTGACACTTTGCAGGTTTTAGTATACGTTGGGCAATATTGAGCACGCGGTGCTACCGAGAAAAATCAGGGTGCCGAGAAAGTCTCCTTTTCTAAAAGGTACGGTAAAAGTCTGTGTATGCCTTTACGGGATTAGTCGCTGCCATGCATTATAGATTGTAACTAACCAGGCTTTAGGCTCAAGAAGCGTCACCAGGAAAAAGGTATTTTCAAGAAGGTATTTGCGGATTGCTACTTTAGCAATCACAAAAAACTCATTTTTTTTCAAGTTATTATAAAGGCCTATATCGACTTGGAGGGCATGGAGCAAAAAAACCTTGGAGGGGTAACTTCAGCAAAAATAATGCTGTCATTTCTATTTTTTTCTGTGACAAGTAGCCAAGGTTTATTTACACATCTTGAATGGTATACATCTAATGAAACTTTGAAACATATGTAACCAAAATAAAATTTCTCAAATTTAACATACTACAAATTAACTATGCACATTACCGAACAACATGCAAATTCTGGCAGATTACTCACCGCAACTTGAGTGATGAAACAGTATGCAGTATGCACATTCGAGTAAACTACGGCAGCCCTGAACCAACTTCCAACAGATTACTGACAGCAACTTCAGAATGATGATACGAAATGCAGCATGCAAATTCCAGTAAATTATGGTAGCCTCGTACCATAATCGAAGTGTTGAAATTTTATGGAAGCAAGAAAACTGAACAATAAAACAGAGGTTAGATAATTTCACGAAGTGTAGCAAGCACTTGGACAACTGATAGACAATTATACCACCTATCTTTGGCATCAGTAGGTCCAATAAGTTCTTATTAGCATTTTAGCAGCTGATATGGTTTTGACTATTTAGTAATAAAAAGCAGAAGGAGTTCGCATCAAAAGTAATCAGAATAATCACATTTTTGTCATTTCGGACTCGGCCAGTTTTTCAGCTTCCTAGCTTAACACTTAATGAGCTCCTTTATAAAAACAATTTTCAGTAAAGGGGACAGTAGCTCCTCATTAAGCTCACAAGACAATGACAAAGAGTCCCAGCCAACAGCTGCTTGATCTTTATTTTCACTGCAAAACTGACAAGCTCCTTCTCATTCACTTGTGAAACAAAATACATCCGTTTTTTTTTCACAAGCAGCTTTTGCACGAGACGGAAACTGCACATGAGATGCGCCACGGAAACCCAAAATTTAATTGTTTACGGACAAGAAACGTAAACGACTAACAAGTGCACATATTTAAATAAACAAGCCACACTGACATGTATCTGAAGCAGTTGCCAAATAAATGACACTTCTAATCTGTATTACTTGTAGATCCTAACTTAGTAGAAAGAATTTATTTCCAGTTAAAAGCACTTGTTGCAAAAAGCAAGCGAAGCATTTTCCCCTTCCAACATTAAGAGGAGGGTCTACGAAAAAAACTGACAGTTATTCATCTACGAAAAATAGCATGAATAAAGATATAATTCAGGCATCTGACGACAGTTTGTCTTATTCTATATAGGTGCTCATGAGATGATGTTTGCGGAGAAAAAAGGAGTGCATGGATAATACCACTTACAAATTAGAATGAAATCAAGGCTCATCTTGTCCATGTTGCATCAACAATCATTGCACGAGTCCAATGCTCAACGTCCTCAGTATGTGATGGAGGTGGAGGCAAGGTAGGATGTTCAACAATATCCCATCCATCAGCCAAACTTTCCGATTTTGCAGTATCGGCTAGCTCAGCACCAAAAAGGAAACTAGCAGCAGAGTGTGACAAATTGTTGTCATATACATTTCGCTGAAACATGACAATGACACCCGATAAAGTAAGAACAACAAATAGGCACCAATTTGTCATGATGATAACACTATAAAACTTATTTGCAGTAGGTTGCTGGAAGGAAAACAAAAATGCATGAACAAGCTTTCTCAAACATATGAAGGCCAAACCATAATAGTTGTATGAGCACTCTCTGCCAAACTGCTTGAGGAAACAGCTGAATTTACATGCCATACAGATCTGTTGGACTGTTGGATTTGCCTATAATTTCTGTAAACAGAAAGGCTTGAATAATTATCGAATGAAGGTATGTGCAAATACCAAGATCCTGGTTCTACAGACAAGAAGTGCAGGATAATGACATGAAGGGTGTCAATACCTTGAGCAAGCCATCTTCAGGGAAACACCAGATCGGACCTCTTTGGAAGAAGATAGAGTAGCAAGCAGTCTCGAAAATGCTTCAAATGTGGATGCATCAGATGGAACATCTAAGCCAAGTGAATTGTAACAGTATGCAGTAATGCAAGCTACACTTTTCTTCAGAAGTGAGATTCCTTTTTGCAAATCTTTATGAGTCTCGACTGAATGTGGTGAGGCAGAAGAATAGTTAAAGCTACTACTTCTAGCAGAATCCAGTTGAGCTTTCCTTTCTGACTCCACTGAAGCGACGCCAAAGTTACTTAAACTTCTGTCGGACCAAGAATTTTCTGCACTATTGGAACAGAAATTCTGTCGAGGTATAAAAAGGGGGTATTCATTACTGCATAGAACCAACAAAGTACAACAAATAAGATAAATAGGGTACGGGAGAATGAGAGAAAACAAAACCAAAGCTCAATCTGACAGGTCATATAAAGAATTCTACCTTCGAGAAGCCGGGCGGGCATCCCAATATGAACTTCGTTGCCAGATACGTGAACATGATCCCTGAATAACAGTTTCCACGTCCAAAACTCTTTGGTCATTGGAGGATGATTAAGAGGACTATTCAACTTTATTATGCAGTACTTATCAAGTATGGACTGGATCATGTAATTAAGAGATTAAAGCACGAATAATAATCATATTTCTAATAATGTTGGTGTAGTGTTGACCAAGAGGGACCACAAGAAATTTGATTATCAATGCAAGTAAACTCATTGTCGTTTTGTTCACTAGTCAATGACACAATGCCGCTTACCGCAAAACCAGAGTTGTGGAGAGCTGGAGCTGCCAAATTGTGGACAACAAGGTTGAGAAGCTGAACCATATATCTGTTGAAAAAATGTGCCATGTACATAATCAGGCGACAAGAACCTCCTACCTCGAAATTATAAAGCAACACATATGGTGAACCACATGTATACACATAACGGAAAAGGCACTGACTGAATGGCAGAATTTGATTTACTGATAAATAATATGATTGAATCGAAAGATATCTGAGCTAATTTTGAATCTCGCTAAAAATATGTAAGCACAACTAGAACAATAATTATGCCCTGGTTTCAATGCACAAAAAACTTATTCCAATCTCATCACTACTGCAAGTCAAACTCTTAGGGAAATTGATTAAAGCTGCACCATACAGAAAAAATATCCATAAGGTCTATCCAAAGCTGTTGCAATTTGGTCACCAAAGTCGGAAAACATTGAGCCATAGAATAAATAGCAGGCAGCAGAAAAGGCCCTTGTAATGACGCAGGATATAGTGTACCAAGCAAAGGAGATCTGACACTACGAATAAGTGCACCAAACTTGCCAAGAACTTGAAACAATATTATCTCTCTTTAATGAAAATTGTTTATTTTACTTTTCCCGCAATGAACAAGATTTAAAACAGAGAATGGCCACAAAAGGTAATCCGCCCTTGATATAATCATTACATAAACATTTCATGGGAAGTCACAAACAGTTTTGGTAGTGAAAGCACTGACCCCAGAGAGGCAGCAAGCTCTTCAGATGGAACAGAATGAGGATCAAGTCCTTTAGGCAAACGCGCATTGCATATTTGGTCATACTGACCATTAGAGCCATCTTTCCCCTCACCATCTAATGTCAACTGAAAACAAATTAATTCATGTCACTCATTTAATATCTAATAACACTTAAAAATTACTAAAAATAATTGGTATCCCATAAGAACAGCCTTTAGTTACACACAAGAGAGGGTAATCAGGAAGCTAGATACATAAGGTGTGTATCTAAAACTGTTGCAATATGCATATATATTACTTCATCTTTGGGAGAAGAAGAGAGACCAAACAAATTATCTAAGTACATGCCAATCAAAAGTCTTCTTAGCTTGGCAGAGATAAATTGCTTACAAGAGAACCCTGAGAGAGAATTTAACATTTATGAATATTTTATCATAATTGATCACTTATAATTGTTCCACCTTATTCATAAACATTAATGAATATTTATCATCATTGATTATTTTATGAATGGCATACTTACTCGCCGTTGAGGAAACAGTTTACATATTTGTTTGACGACCACTGACTGTTTATGCAAACGTTCGGAGGTAATTGTCATCTGCAAGATATGCAGTATCATAAGTTCACAAAGACATTTAAATGATAAAAGTTAAGTAGATACAAATGTCAAAAAAGACAAGTAACTAAGTATATTAGGACAGATTGCTTTTTTCTGGTATAAAAAAGCCACAGTACATTTACAGTTAAAATAGGATGATTTCTCGTGAATGGATAAAGACAAGTGCATCAACGGGAATAATATAAGGCAAATAAAAACCGCTCTAGCCACATATAAAATACAAAAGTGTAGGCCAAATTGTTGTTCTTCAGGCCAGTATGTAGAAATCTTCACAAATTATACATATACATGTTGTAATGTAAGAGAATAAAGAAGTTGCACGCACAAGCTTTCCAAGTCTTTTAACAAGTACTTTTCAGATCTTAAATTATATATTATGATATACTCCACCGATCTCTCTCTAATGGATCTATTTGGTTTTCCAAAATGAACTAAAATTAGTCCGTTTTGGAAAATCAAATGGAGCTATCAAAGTGGGACGGAGGGAATATAACCTTACAATTAATAAGCAGATTCGTAAATTATTCACAGGGCAGAAATTAGAAAATTAGAAAATTAGTACACTGATATAAGCACTCGACAACAGTACCCACGTAAGCAGCCCTAAATTTTATCATTACCTCAAACATTAGATCGAAAGTAAACTACCTTTTTCATGTGACATATATGCTGTCACTGTGTCTAGTAGCATCATACTGACATTCCTACCTTATCCTCGTTTCAAACACAAAAATAAACTGCTTTTCTAAGAAAAAATGAATGAAATTAGTTCATACATGTCCCAAGCTCTGTGTGCAGATAAGGTTGGGGTAGAATTTCTCCAGCTGTTCCACACGATTTTTTTCCATCTGCATAGCAAAATTTATAAAGAATGATAATCAAGATAAAAAGGCTAAGCAAGCAGCTAGAGCTAAATCAACTAAAGGCTCGTCTCTAAGTGGGTCAACTTGCAGCTCGAACATGGGCTCATGGAACCATGCTTGAGCTTGGCCAAGCTTGAATTGGCTCGACTCAAGTATTAGATGGCTCAACTTTCAGAATAAACACTTTTACGAATGGATTATAATAATGACAAATTTTTAATACATTTGCATTGTGACCATACAAACAAGGTGAGAGAAGGCAAGCAACAGCTCAACCCATTGTTGTAGGCCCGAGCTAAACTTGGATTGAGCCTGAAAATGAACAGAGCTCAAGAGAAGCAAAACTCATCTTGGTTTGGCTCGTTAGAACCCCTGGTTCTGACCGCAGGTAAAAGAAAATTTGGCATCCTGAATGAAAACTTCGTCAGAAAGATTTCACTACCATGGCAAAAGCAGAATCCAGTGATGCATATTGAACTTTCAAATCGTTGGACATCTTCTCGAGCTGGACTTTTCCTAAATGAAACATAAATGTCCCAAGAGTGTACATCAAATGCAAAAACCACATGAAGTTGAAAGCACAACAATCAATGAAGTACATCCAAAAGAAGCCAACCTTTAGACAAGCATCTCTCAGTAAGCCGAAGCGTCTCCCTCAGTTGTGCAAGTTTCTCATTTTTTAACAGCCTCCAGTTGAGTTGCTCATTCGCTTTGTTCTGAGCACAATAAGTGAACAATACTAAAAATAAAAAAAACCATAATTCTAAAAAAACGATCAGCTTAACTATATAAAATCTCCAAAATAAGAAATGTTGCAATTCACACAATCAATAAACACAACCACAGCTTAGGATTTGGACAGGGTCACCGGGCACTACCATTCACCAACTCAGCTCTTTTTACTCTTTTCCAGCATATCGTACAGCATAATTGGACACAAAAAAATAAAGCTATTCTCAATTTCTAAATGAATCTCAAACCTTTGCACTCAGCTCGTCGCTTAGTCTCATGTACAGCGAATCCCGAACGCTTTTCAAAGACTTCAATGTCGTATTGTAATCGTTTAATCTGCTCATAGTACGGCACCCCAATAAAACACCAAAATTCAGTCTCAAATAGCAAACTTTCAAACAAAATCAATCACAACATGTACGAAGTGTAAGAAAAGCACCTGTAATTGACACAGTTAGCACAAATAGAAGCCAGATATGAACTCTCGCACAGAGCACAGGTACTTGGCTTCCTAGCCATTTTCTACCAATTCTTCCGCCAAGCTCAAATAAATTGCTATGTACACCCTATAAATTGACTTTAATCCAAGCAATTAGAATCACACAAAAAGTTCATACTTCATAGAACCTACAAAGGCAAAAAGTTTCAAACTAAACTGCGGTTTCAATTTTGGACAAGGAACATCAAAAGGCCAAATAGTGTGAATTAGGCAAGCTAAATTGTAAGAAATCGGAGAAGAAGAACTGAAAAATTGGATTGATGGAAAAACCTACCAAGGCAGAACCGTCCACAGTAGGATATTGCCGAGCAAAAGGAAGAAGCCAAGCGGAACTCAAATTTGAAATCCCCGAATTTTCCCTGAGAAGACGATCGAAGAGGGATTCAGAACTTCGTTGTAAAGTGAAATCCAGAGCTCAAAGTGGAATTGTGATAAAAGGCCAGGAATTTCGCTCCCTTTCCTTCATTAGCAGAAAGATTAGGGAGATTTTACTAATTAAAGAAAGATTAGGGAGACACAATGAGAATAGACATGGGACCCACGGGCGGCATGGGACCCCTGCGATCCAAGATCCCGGAACCTGTGGACCACCACAGCCACATGAAACTTGAGTCGGCGGCATTCGAGAACCCAATGGGCCGGCAGAAGTTAAAACCGTTGAGGTAACGGCATGAGTAAAACCGCCTGGGTAAAACCGCGTGCCCTTGTAACTCATGCCAACTACGTGTTTACAATCGGCGATACGTCAGTCAGATTATGTGCGGCCCATGTGATCTGACTGTTCTGGTCATGGGTTGTAAGCTACTGCATTTGTCACTTTCCTTGGGATATTTCCCCAGTCCACAGTATCTGGAGACGAAACCGAGACTGAAAACCTGCAACAATTTCCCCTTTCTTTATACTACTTACGCCCACCGTTGACCTGTCTGGATTAGAAAATGAGTTCATTTTGTTTTCTAATCCCGACAGGTACATGTGGACGGATGGAGTATAATAATGGAGTAACTAGAAAGTAGATGCGATATAATAATACCAGGTGCTGCTCATCTGGCTTATACGATGAGGAACCACCTCAGCCCAAGCTATATAAGCAATATCATTGACAAGTGATATATTTTGTGAAGAACAATCTGATCTGTAGCTCATTTATTTGTACTTTTTTTGAGGGGTTGGAAGGGAGAGATGACAGATATAGCTATGTTGGTGATGGAGGAGTTTGAGAGGAGAATGGACTTGCAGGAGAGACAAGGTGTCAAGGGGACTCCTACTGCTGCCCCATATTTCTCTGCGAAACTCGTTGAAGTGTCCTTGGCGAAGATTTGCAAAGAGGGGTTCGAGTCTGCAAAGACAGTCTTGAAGCCGAGAAGCGCGGTTGGCCTTGCTGCCGTTGATGGGTTCTTCTCAGCCTGAGTTTGTGCTACTCCAAGAAGAATATGTTCCTAGAGCTGGTCTGTTCTTCTTAGGCTCAGATATTTCAGTCTTGTTCATGGAATTGACAACTTCTTGTCTTGTTACAAAGATGTACATATTGAATTGTAACTTAGTTTCTTTCTTGATGAAGAAGATTCTATTGCACTTAAAAAAAGTCCAAATTGCTTTTTATCAGTTACTTAATTATTAGAACGTAGCAAAAAAAAAATCTTATTAGACGATTGTCCAGTTGCTTAACCCTAATTCTAGAAAAATGTTATCCGTTGGTCAAGGAATTTAATAAAAAAAATAAGAACGTGTCATTCGCCTCGACCCAGTAACTTGCACCGAGTGAGTCGATTATATTTTTTTATAACACCGAGTGAGTCGATTAGAACAAAACAAATGGAGGAACTTGACCTATTTGTTGGTTAATGACAACGGAACAAAACTGAGTTATCAATTATCATTTTGTGACAATTCGCCCATTCATAACATAATCTGTAGGGAAATGAGGCCACGAGGTTGTATAGTAAATATTAGGGGTGTTGGTGGGTTGGGGCATGCTGCTTCGAACATAGAGGATACAAAAACAATATCATTAGGATATTATAGTTTTATACAGTTTTATACGAGGACAGTTTACTCGTACGAGGTTAATCTTTTGGGCCATTGGATTTCGATCTGAAAGTGGATATCAAATCAGTGATTAAATGAGTGTCAGGAGTTATATATAACTGTTTGTAGGCCGTCAGATCGCTCTCGTGTAAATATTATATGAGAACAATCTCATTTAAATTTTTCTCCTTATATTATCATACACGAACCGGGCGGTTCGAACCGGTTCCAGTCGCAAATTTAAAAACCGACCGACCAACTGAATTGACCGGAATTCGAGTCGAATTCTAAAATTACGGTCAATACCCTTTCCCTCCATTTTCCCATCTAAGAAGACGCTCACCAGCTAAATCGGCCTTGTTTTTCAAATCCATCTCCGGGTTTTCCCGGTCGATTTCCCCGTAGAGATGCTTGCTCCAACCTTGGTACCCATCTATCAATCTCATCGTACCCCGGATTTCTCCTTGCGCAGATGCTTCCTCGGACAGTCTCTGCCAAACCCGAAGAACAAGACTAGAAGAAACCGGGAAGCGAGTAAGAAGACCACTGGAACCCGCCCACTTTCCTGCAAGATCTTCTCCATTTCATCGAAAGAGGATATACCCACGAATGCTCCTGGTTTGAAAGTAAATCCAGGAGAGGAAGTGTTGGATTCTCCGTCGATCGCGCAGTTTCTCGACCCCGATGTGCTCGCTTCGATGCTCCAGTCATGTTCCCTTGCCAAACAAGTCAGAAGCGTGCATAAAGTTGTTTTATCGAGCCTGGGAGCGCCTGAAACATTTGTATGTAATAATTTGATTAGTGCGTATGTCTGGATTGGGGAATTAAGAGATGCCCGGAAAGTGTTTGATAGAATGGTTGACAGAAACGTTGTTACGTGGACGGCAATGCTGAATGGATATGCTAAATTTGGATTAGATGAAGAGTTTTATAGGTTGTTGGGCTGTTTGGTAAGGGGTTGTATTGAACTCAATGGTTCCACGTTTGTTTGCATCTTGAACCAATGTGGAAGGCGAGTAGATGCAAAGCTTGGTGCACAAATTCACGCCCGCGTTGTAAAGTGTAAGTGGAATAATTTGATTGTAGATAGTGCCCTGGTTCACTTTTACTCCCAATGTGGTGATATATCAGGTGCTTTTAAGATCTTCAATAGGATGTCCAAACGAGATGTGATTTGTTGGACCACAATGATTACAGCCTGTGCGCAGCAAGGATTCGGCCGTGATGTCTTCTCATTGTTTACACGGATGCAAAATGATGGTTTTCGGCCAAATGAGTTTACGGCATGTAGTTGTCTAAAGGCTTGTGGGGAAGAGAAAGCTCTCAACGTTGGGAGGCAATTACACGGTGCTATAGTAAAGAAAATGGTCAGATATGATGTCTTCGTAGGGAGTTGTTTAGTTAGTATGTATATGAAGTGTGGTAAGGTGCAAAATGCAAGTACATTGTTTGATAGAATGGCGAAGAGGAACACAGTGACATGGACTTCTATGATTGCCGGTTATGCCCAAAATGAGCTTGGTGAAGAAGCAATAGGCTTGTTCAGAAAGATGAAAAGAAGGCGCATAGTTGCAAATAATTTGACTATAGTGAGCATTCTTAGTGCTTGTGGCTTAGTTGGATGTTTATGCTTAGGTAAGGAAGTTCATGCACAGATACTGAAGAATAATATGGAGAAAAATATCTATATTGGGAGTACTCTTGTATGGTTCTATTGTAAGTTTGGGAAGCATGGTTATGCAAGGAATGTTCTGCAATCAATGCCAATGAGAGACGTTTTCTCCTGGACTGCCTTTATATCTGGCCAGGCACGTTTTGGAAACGGATTCAGAGCTCTTGAATCTTTGACTCATATGCTGTGGGAAGGTGTTGAACCTAATCCCTTCACTTATTCGTCAGCTTTAAAAGCTTGCACAAGAGTGGAAGCCATTAGAGAAGGTAGATGGCTTCATGCTTCAGCCAAAAAGACTTCCAGTTTATCAAATGTCTACGTAGGCAGTGCACTTATTGACTTGTATGCCAAATGTGGATGTGTGGAAGATGCGTTTCGAGTGTTTGACTCGATGACCGAGCGAAATATAGTTACATGGAAGACCATGATTGTAGGCTATGCCAGGATTGGGATGTGTAAAGAGGCTTTTAAGCTTATGTATAGGATGAAGGCAGAAGGGATAAAGGTAGATGACCTAACTACTGCAGCAGTACTTGGTGCTTGTGGAGATGTTGAATGGGATGTGGGGAGCTTTCCTGTATATAGTTTGGAGTCAAGATAATGTGTTCAAGACCCTGTTCAGTGGGTATATGATAGGAATTTAAATCAGTATACATGGTGCCATCAAACCCCCTAACTGGAAAGCAGGAACATTCCTATACCATCCCAGTTTTGGCATAGCATGACCAATTTGTCACCAATGCCAAATTTGGCCAAGCATGCGGGACTGTGATAACTTGGGTATGAAAAGACTGTCAATTCTCAGCATGCATCCTGCTATCCTCAGATAATTTCTGTCTCAGTTAATTGTAAACCTGTGTGTATACTATGTGTATTCAGCTTCGAATGAACACCAAAATCCTTGTTTGTGCTGACTACATATTGTTCAGATTTCCGCAGATTATTTCTGCGAAACTCCAAGCATGGGCTGTTGATAAGTTCTGCCAGCCGTGCCCTGTAATTTTCATCTATATTATATGCTGTTAACAATTTATGCTAGCCTTACTCTGTAATTTGTCTTTTAGATACAGAGTTTTTACAATATGATAATTATGATTACGCCCAAATCTTCCATTTCCTCGGTTGGATTTGCATTTAGTTATCACCCTTGAGTCCGGTTTTCTATAATGAGTGAGTTTGACATGTGTGAGACATTGACATCCCAGTTCTTAGTCTTGCCATGCAGTCTGAATTGAGCAATGTCAAGTGCTGCTTAGGGTCTGATGAACAGAAAAAAGAAATTGAAGAATTAACTTAAGAGTAAAATATAATAAGAACAAAAGTAATGAAATAATATAGTGGACGCCTGCTTGAATCGGTATTTTTGGCTAATAAGGAGTATGAAAAAACCCTGTTAATTTGATAATCAAATAAAGTTTGTTAAAGATCTCGTATCCCTGATTCAAAGTCAGTCCTCTTCTCCGTTATCAGGATGAAATCCCTATTGCCCATAGCTCTAATGTTTCTCATGAGTCATGACTGGGTGCTGAATTGCAATTCTCTCAGTAGCTCCTCTCGGATTCTTCTGACGATCACATAAGAGTAAAGCCACTTGTCTTGTTAAATGTATATACTCATAATTTTTTTCTTTTTTGCCATGCAGATACCATCATCTACCACGACAAAGGGACTGCCAGAGATAACAAAGTTTTTAATCTTTCTTTTTTCTTTCTACTTAATTGATCAGGCTCAGATGGACGTGCCCTTCAGGAAATAACTTCCAAACAAAGAAACATCCTCAGTTCTCACAACTCAACAAAAATGCAAAACATGACAATTTACTTCCACCAGAAAAAGAAGACTTGTGTCTAACAAAAAGTCAAAAACTGAAGGAAAATCAGAAAGAAACTGAAGTGTTACTAGTCAATTGAAATTACCCATGACAATTTACTTCCACCATGAAGATTGAAGAACGTGGGGCCAATTCTCCACGGCTTCACAGTATTCCCACTCAGCCTGCTGCTCCATCCATGGAATGCCGGCTCGCCAATATATCGGATCCATCCGATATACCGATACGATTAAATCTCATTTTTTCAAATTTTTTCAAATATCAGCCCGATCGATATATCGCCTTTTTTAAAAAAAAATTATTTTAAAAAATGATTTTTTTAAAAAAAAACTTTCCTGTTTGTTTCCCATCATAATATGCATTTTTTTGCATATTTTGAAATCCATGCTTTGTCTAAATTAGTATAACTCATTTTAGAAGTTAGATTGTGAAAATATATGGTAAAAAGTAGTTTTCGACCACCGATATTTTTTTACATAATATCTCCGATATTTCGTCTCTTTGGCAACCGATATTCGATACGACATTCCATGGCTCCATCATGTTCTCTTCTGCCAGCGCCGGCCTCTGGCAAAGGGGACAGGATGACCGTGCCAGTGGCCGGAGCCACCTGTCCAAACAGTCAGTGTGGAACATGTGCTTGCACTGCAATGCCCTCACCTCCTCTCCTACTTTGAATCCTTACAGGCACACTGTACACTCTTCCGACTCTCCGCCACAAGACCTACCCATGTACTGAGTTGTCGGGCACCTCTAAGCAAGCAGTTCCATGAATGAGCCGCTTCCTCTATGGGCTTGTGAATTTGAACAAAATTCAACACTCTTGATCACCAAGCAGATCACTGATGGCGCCAGGAGAGCAGTATCAATGAAAAGCATGTATAGGTAGTCAATGGAGATTGTACAGAGGTTGGAGAAGAAGGTTGTGAGGGGTTCACAAGTCACTATTTTTCTAGCTGTCAAAAAAATGTTGTAATCGTTATCATAATAAGCGCATGCTCCCAACTATTTGGTGTTGGTGACATGGATCTTACTCCTCTTGTTTTGGGGTACCTCTTTTATAAGAGATGGTAAAGTTATATAATTTTTTATTAACTTCATTTAAATTCTCTTAGGTCTCTCACTCCCTCTTTTGACATCATTTATATGCATCTCTTCTAATCTTCTCACATGGGCATCTATTGGTCTTCTTTGCGTATGTCCATACCAATGTAACTTACATTCTCTCAGCTTCTCCCCTAAAGGAGGTACCCTAAAACTCTCACAAATATATTCATTTATAATCCCATCTATCTTAATTATCTCACTCATCCACCTTAGCATTCTCATTTGACTTCTCTTTGATGTCTAACACTCTGTTCCATAGACCATTGCAAGTCTAATAGTTGTCTTATAGAACTTACCTTTCGCTTTTTTGGAACATGTCTATCACACAACACTCCCGAGGTTGCTCTCTACTTTACTCATCATGCATTTATCTTTTGCACCACATCACTATCAATATCATCTTCTTTATGGATAATAGATCATAAGTAACAGAATTGATCACACTTTAGCACTTATTACCTATCTATTTTAACTAAGGCTTTACCTATAGTTTTACCTTTTTTAAAATTAAATTCAATGTACTCTGTCTTAGTCTTACTTATTTTGAAACATTTTGATTCTAGAGCCTCCATCCATAATTCTAGTTTCACATTCATATCTACTTTACTCTCATCAATTAAAACTACATCATCTATAAAAAAAATATACACCAAAGTACATTGTCTTGTAAATATCTAATACACTCATTTATAACTAAAGCGAAAAGATAAAGAGTTAAGACTTACCCTTGATGAAGACTTACTATAACCAGAAATTTTTTGGTTTCCCCTATAAATAGTTTGAACACTAGTCACAACCTCCTCATATATATCTTTTATGATATTTATGTAACCTCTTGTGACTCTCTCCTTCTTAAAAACACTCCAAATGAGGTATCTCGGTATTATATTGTAGGCTTTTTTTAAATCTATAAAGGTTATATAGAAATTTTATTTTTTATCCCTATACTTCTCTAGTAACTATCGTAACATAAAAAGTCTGTCAAAGTGTAAATAAAGCTTAGAAAAGTTGTTTCCAATTGTGCTATATATAGGACAAACAATATAAACGATTGATTTTATTTTTTTGGTATAACATAAATGGTTGATTTGGTTCAGTTTTTTTAGTATACATTTAGCTTTCAGTAGTGACAATGGTGGTTGGAATGCCTGTAGAAGTCGGCAAAGTGGGGTACCATGGTTAATTTTTTTGCTTTTTTTTTGCTATGAATGATTGGTGTGCATTTTGCCACAAGGAAAATGTGTGAATGTGGTGGGCCATTCAAGAGAGAGCTCCCGTTCATTCATTTACTGCGAGTTCTGGAGAGTGCACATGGAAGAAAGGTTGTAGGTTTGCTCCGGCCAAGCCAAGCACCTATGGCCTGTGGGAATTAAACAGCTATGTACAAGTTGTTTTCCTCCTGTCCAGATATGGAACTTGAACGGCATTTCCTTTCTAGTCCCCCACTGTAGGGAGGTCGGTATTTTTGCAAATAGGGCAAGAATGGAAGAGCTGACAAGGATATAGTTGAGCTATTCAAGTCCAGACAAGAATTCATTTCGATGTTCCCGTCCAGATTAATAATAAGTTAATTACACAAGTTTTATGCTTGACAGATACGAGTGCATCTTTGTAACGGAAAAAATGAACTCCATTAACTGGGTATGTAAAAGGGAAAAAAGGTTTAAATGGGACATCCTAAGATTACCAAAAAAAAATGGGACATCTTAAGGAATGTACTTTTCTGGTGATGGCATCAACTTTTATTTTCCTTTCATAGAAAATTTTGTTTAACTTCTTGCCTGTGTTGTTAGGAGCCTGTTTAATGATACATATGCTCGAGTTTATTTATAAAAAAATGGTATCTATTAAAAGTAACCGGACGGAGCAATATATTTGGATGGTCTTTATTAAACTTCCAGAAGTCAAATGATCATCTCAACTGTACCAGTCACGTATCTTGAGCCGTCAGAGTGCAATTAGATGACTCACACATAGGGACAGCCAAACCCGCTTGACCCGAAAGCATGAGGCAAACATTGACATCCGTCAGGGGCATATAAACAAGGCTCTTCTTTTTCTTTCTGATATTAGGCTCTTCAAAACCAACTGCAAAAATGTTGAAGAAAATAATGGGAAAATGTCATATTTTTAGTCAAACAATTGGAATAAAAATGGTCGATATTCAAAATGTAGTTTCGCAGACCTTTCTAGACAAGTGTCATTTAAAAGTTAAAGTTCCAGTTAGTGCCTTAAAACCCGTGCTACGGTCTAGACCCTCAACCTGTACGGGGCACGGGTTATAGGACATGAGGTTTGCATTAAAGTGAAGAGCCTCATCCAGCCATCTTTTTTTCTTTTGGCAACATCGTCTAACTATCTCTGATTCCAATATGCATCTGTGCTACTCACATTGATATTACATCTTTTAATGGGGACCCAATAGCACGTTCAATTATTTAACTTTACCCAATAATGGAGTTATTTATTTATTTTTTATTGTAAACTTTCTTGAATTAAGCATGCCATGCCACTCATAGAGGTTCATACATTTAAAGCACGACCTTGATGGAATGATAAAAAACGAGTAGGGGACCTCCCCTTGTGGGAGAAGTTAGAATAAATGGCCCAAGTTGGAATTTTAAAAAGGCGAAGTAGGCTTCTCATTTTAGTACCAAATTAATGGTAGTTAATTGACTCTTACCTTCATGAACTGCATCGCGGATGATGCCAAAAGAAGTCCTGCACAGTGGACGAAATAAATGCATGTAGCGGGGGCTCGTGATCAGGTTCATATACACTGTACTCAAAACAAGTTGTGGTTGATTTTAAAGAATGTCAACCTTATCTGGTCTCTTCATTAGAAATAGAATTTAAGTGTAAAGGCAAAGCCAGCTCTTCCATGTCAAACCACTTGTTACAACCAGCGGATTACGAGACTACACTTAATGCCTGTTATCTTCTTCGGGCGAGTTCAAGAGAGAGACCCTCGTTTTCTAGTCATGTTAAACTTATGACGGAGATCAGGTTTGTCTAGCAACTGACTTGCAGGTCATATCAATTGCATGAGCAGACTATCAGTATATCACCAACCAACCAACCAACAAATCAATATTCAGTTAATTTGACTTAAGTTTGATCAGCCGAAGTGGCAGGAAACGATTTCGATAAGATCTTGTATACGATAGCCAGGTCGTTCTCACGAAAAACGTCGTTTGTTTTAAGATGGAAAGAAGAGTTTAGATAGCTTTATCTCACATGAAACAGAAAACCCCGGATTTGTCAACTCTGTCAGCCTCTTGGCATTCACAGCACTGGATTTCCTTTCTTTTTTTCTGTACAGCACTGGAGTTCTTAATCTTCCTCGACCCTTCCCCGCAACGTACGATCAGATATTTCCTACTACGTGGGCTTTTGGATTATCATATCAGCATAGTTGCGCTAGCTGCTTGACCGTACATACAGATTTTTATACACCACTTTAGTACATGGGTCCTAAAGTAGTACACAAGCATCTGTACGTACTACATTTGCTCCACCCTATGTATTATGGTCACAGGGATTGGTCATCAATCCTCCGTCCGCCCATGGAAGAATTATTCTTCATTAAAAACCGTCCTATTTTCCATCTTTCAATAGTATTTCATATCTGTTTTTCTGACAACATCACTACTAGAGTGCTCACGAGCCGAGTCGAGTTGAGTTTAGACTCAGCTCGACTCGAGCTCGATTTTAAGAAATATGGCTCGAGCTCGACTCGAGTCGAGCCTAAGATTTAACAACTCGAGCTCGGCTTGAGCTCTAATTCTTAAACTCGAGCTCGAGCTCGACTATCTCATGCCTAATGTAACACCCGAGAAATTGGTACGTTTATTTAAAATTAAAATTTGACCCTCTTAATATTTGATTTGATTATGTTTTGCTTTATAGAATTAAAGTTGGTGAGAAGAGCTTTCCAACGCCACCAACTATGTACGATTTGGAGTTCGGAGTGAAAAGATATGAGAAATTAAATTTTGTAACGGCGTGACTGCGATCGATCGCCAGAACAAATGATCGATCGGCAAAGTGAACCGATCGACCGCCTATCAAAACGATCGATCGTAGTTACTGTGATTATTGATTATTTTGTTTCGGAGAAAACGATCGATCGGTAATAATTGCTATCGATCGGCTGTAACGCGATAGCTTAGAAAAGGCATGCGACGATCGATCGCCGTATCGCCGATCGATCGTCGGTTGCGGTTTTGCAATTTCTAGCCTATTTTTGGGGCGGATTTGTTTGGAAAAGATGCCAAATCTCAATTGGACTTAAATTGCAGGTCACTAGAGGGATCTTGAGGCCTTCTTATTGGTGGGAAGTGTGCATGATATGGAAAATTGGTTTAAGAAAGGATTCTCCCCAAACTCTATATAAACCCTAGAGAGTTGGCTTGTGCTATTAGAAAACCTAGCCCTAGAACATCCATTTCCTTTTCCTTCCCATGTTCACCTACTTCTTCTAAGGCTTCTTCTTGTGAGAGTTTTTCAAGAGCTTGGAGCGGGAGCTTTGGAGGAAGCGGGAGAGACGAGCAACGTGTAAAAAGACAGAATCTTTGGTGAATTAAGTGTAGGATGGTTTTTCCTCTTTCTTCTCTTTCTTCATATGATGTGATAAGTATTCTTATTTATTACTTTGGAGTATTGCTTTGATTCTTGCGAGATGAATGAATTATGTTCTTATTTTCCATGTTTATTGCATCACATGCATATGTGCTTTCATGCTACGTGTCTAGATGAGAATTCCTACCCAAAATTGGATGCTTTATTCATTTTACAGAGACTAGAAGTTCTGATATTGCTTTGTTTACCATGATCCACGTTGAGTCTTATGTCTTAATGATTGTCTTGCATTAATTGTCTTAATTGGGATGTATTAAGGTCTAAGACTATGTTATATGCAAAGAAATATGATAAAAGGGTATATTACGATAATTCTAAAAAATCCTAGGGTCTGTAATTAATCTAAGAGGGGAGTATTATTGTCTGTTAATAATATTATCATCCATAATGAGTTATTAAGTGAGATAATCAAGTTTAATTAAGGATTTTATTCCCAGCCAGAACTATTTTTGTGTTGACAATTTGTAGTAAATATTTCATAACTAATTCAAATAAAATCAGAAAAATATAAAATCAGTGGGCTTAGAAACTAGACTCGTAATGGTATCATCAATAAAAATTTCAGAGGTTAAGTCTTATTGTACAGATCACAGTATCAGTCGGAAGAGGACTGTTGTGCAGGAGGCAGTGAGCTGAATCTGAGAGAAAATACTAAATATCCATATAACATCATGTAATATGGTATGAGAATAATTAACATGTCAACATAAGTGATTTGACTATGTGTTTATGGAATATCATAGTAAGGATGGGTTAAAGTTAATGCAATTAGGTGGGGAAATTCTTCGGTCAAGAGAACTGAAATCGTTTATTTGAAGATAAAGCGTTCAATTGTCGGATTTGAAGTTCTACTTAGAATTCAAATCATATTAGACTCATTAGTATATTGTCTCTGATTTACATATTAAAAGCCATAAAATATTATGGAGAATTGCTATCTAAGGCTGTGCATGAAGGTATGTATGTATTGCATTGTACTCGTTGGATGAATTGTAATAATTCGAAGTGTTTGAATTCCTTATTATTCCAAGAGTAAATCATATGCCTTTGAGAAGCCTTGATGCTTTATGCTACTCCAATAAGTGAGTCGTATGTTGTCTAAAGTCTTTGACACTTTTATCTATATTCTGTGAGGGAGTCTATTCCGGTAAAAATTACCTTATGATCTTAGAGTATTGCGATCTCTATTTATTTGAAATATTACCTATATTGTCAT
The DNA here is from genome assembly GCA_039654745.1 of Houttuynia cordata. Taxonomy (NCBI): domain Eukaryota; kingdom Viridiplantae; phylum Streptophyta; class Magnoliopsida; order Piperales; family Saururaceae; genus Houttuynia; species Houttuynia cordata. Next base: position 37,455,367 of record CM077503.1, read on the forward strand.
TTGATTGTTTCCTCCACTAGAGATCTTGCGAGACTCTCTCCAAAGTGGATTCATAGTATGCTCAATTAAGCCATCGCTAGATCTTGCGAGGTCACCTATATTTATGCCCGAAGGGAGGCACTATACGTACGTTAGATTATGGACATTACGGAAGTTCCTCAGTCTCCGCCCATCGTGCCCGTAAGCACTAGTGGGGCCAGCATCCTAGACGCATGGCAGGGTTCCAAAGAGAGGCACCCATAGGATGGTTCTGGTATATTATTTAAGTCACTTGCGAGCGACCAGTTTAGCGAGCAGAAATTGTAACTCCTTTCACTTTAGATGTCTGGAGCCTGTGATATAATTATTATTCTCTCCTTACACATTTGTTTGTTAGGAGCCTTATTAGTGTTTCATATATTTGCGAGTTGGAAATTATTGTTGACTAACCTTTCAGGTATGTAGACCTTGGTTCAGTCGAGATGTTGTGAAATATTCCTAACCCTGTGTCATTCATATTCTCTTCATACTACTTGTTTTAATTCAGTGGGTTTTTACATCCTACTGAGTGTTTCTATAAAATACTCATGCATCATCTGATGCAGGCGCAAAAGAAAATTGAGATCACAAAGTCTCAGGATTATTTGTTTTACTTTTGATTGATGCTTATGATATTATTGGCAACTGTGTGCCATAGACTTATAGTTTTATTCTATTTAAGTTTTATCGAAGAATTATTACTGGATTATTATTAAGTAAATTCATTTCATATTATTTAATGATGTCTGTTATTGTATTACACTGATTGCGGGCATAATCGGTTACACATTCTTTTGAGATGATTGTAATCGGCGGTGAAATCGACTATTCGGTCACGTGCCCGGGATCTCTACCTCGAAATGTATCTCATTTGTTGGCTTCCACACTCCGATCGAGGTATGACATTTTGGGGCGTGACACCTAAATTTGGCTCGAGATCGAACTCGAGTTCGAGCTCGAACCTGGCTCGAGATCAAACTCGAGTTCGAGCTCGAACCTGGCTCGAGATTGAGGTCGACCCCGGTTTTAAGCTCATGTAAAAAATGAAGACATCATGTGTTAAAAAAATGAAGACATCATGTGTTACCTACATCCTCCTAGCTGTATCCACGAGAACAACATCTGATTTGTTATGATAAGCTTCATGTATGGCTTCCTTCGCCACAACAGCAGGATCTTTCTCATAGCCTTTCTCAAATATTGGAATATGAAAGTAGAGACATGCCAGAAAGAAAAATCTCATAAGCATAAAAATAAATTCCTTTATATAAATAAAAAGGAATGACATATACCTGAAGCCTGCGAGCATGAGTTCTAGGTTGCACAACTAAACCAAACCGAAATGTATCACAAGCAGTCATCATAATACTAGCCTTATGCTGCAGAAGCCAGTAAGCTACATGCATAAGAGCTAAATGTAATAAATCTAGTTTTCATCTTCCAGCAAATTCTTCCTCCATGTGCAAAATCATGCGAAAGTAATTACCTTGACAAGATTGGTGGACTTTCCAACTCCATTGATGCCAACAAAAACAACCATATATGGTTTTCCTAGCTCCTTAGAAGCATGCACATCCCTCAGAATGTCAATCGACCTCCTTGGAGTTAAAATACGAACAAGAGCTTCCTCAATCCTCCATCGCAGCCTGCAATCATCAGAAAAGGTCATTGCCACTGTCGGAGAGGAGAGGGGTATCGCAGTCGTCGGAGAGGAGAATGAGGGACTGATCCGGTTTGTGTTAGGACTTAGGGTTTTGAAAGGATCAACCCACCTCGAGTCGAGTTGACTCGAGTTATTCCGAGTCGAGTCACGTCAAGCTTTTTTAAATCGAGTCGACTCGAGCTCGAGCTCGAAAAGGTCAAGCTCAAGTCGAGCTAAAAGTTGAGTCGAGCCGAGTCGAGCTGGAAAAAATCGCGAGCTGACTAGGCTCGGAGTAGGCTTAACTACTATAGAGTAGGACAGAATGCTAGCTACTAGATTGATTTTCATCTAACCAAACCAATATTTCCTCTGTCTCACTTTAATAGTCTGATTTGGTTTCTAGTCCAAATGAACTATTAATTTAAGAAAATTTGAAAAAAAAAACACAGATCACAATTAGTGTGCGAGTTTGTACAATATTCGTTGTTAATTTCTACATGAATTTGTTCAACCAAGGAACCAAACAAGAAATAAATGATTAGAAACTCAAAGGACCAAACCAAAGCAAGCCCTAGCAGAGCTCAAACAAAGTTAATGCAGGATTATCTGATAAATTATTCAAGCCTTAAAACGGCTGCGAGTTCCATAATATATGAGATGCTATCGGCCTGAGAAATAGATAATTTTAAAGTTAGAAGCACAGTGTCTTCTTTTCAAAGTTTTACCTTGGTATTTAAGATCAATATCCTAAATGTGTCTTTACACATGTAAATTATCTCATGGAAAGTGGGCACCTATAGAGAACTTAGAGTTTTGGCATGAGATCCAAAAAACAAAACATCTCTATCACCAAAAGAGAAGAGAAGGTGCAATGATGGATTAAGGATTAACTGGTTAAGTTCCCTACATGTAGATGAATCATTAATTTTCCCCATTAATGTTGCATTCTGGGAATATATATTGGATGCTACTTGCTTGTCTTATCGTAGACAAAATCCACACTGACGACTTGGCCTTATGAGAGGCACCCACTCCATTCATACTCCATTTGACTCTTTCATGTATATATTGAGTCATGTAGTTTTTCTTTTGACAAGAAACTTGTTATCACTAATAGTCCATCTAAATTAAGTTTGCATCAATTTCAATCAGGTTATAAATGAGCTCACATTGGCCAAATTGGAAATCTGTTTATTCCATCGTCAAATTGAATATTTCATCGGGTGCAGTTTACTAGGGAACCATTCATTCATTGGCCATTTTTCATCATTGTTTTCAAGTTTTTTCATCATGTCAAATTGAATTTTGCCCCACAATATGTAGAAACCCTAGAAAGAGTTGGGTTTTAAAACCTGTTGGCCTTATAGTTCACCCTTCCATTTCAGGTTTAACTTCAAGGTAAGAAAAATTGCATGTTGTGGTTCTCAAAACAGGTTTGGTCGCTTGGCTGTGACCACCAAATATAATGGCGGTAAAGGGTGGAGTGGCAGTGGAGGGGGATTGTCGACATTTAGGGTTTCAAATTGTGAAAGGTACATGCACTTTGATCAAAATTTGATTTCGAACGGAAAGTATTTCGTTCATACTCCTTCCATTCCAAAATATAATATACATTTAGAAATATTCATTGTTCCAAAATATTGTATATATTTTACTAACTCATGGGACGTCCTCTTTTGAAAATTGGAGGAGGCTTGGAATGATTGACTTGAACTTGGTTTGTGAATGAACATACGAGTTGGATGGGATATCAAAGAGAATGAGTCATGTGACTTCCTTGTGGGCTTCATGGTCAAATAAAAATAAAAATCTTCTCAAATGTGTCAAGTATTTTGGAACAGATGGAGTATTTTTTTAGGTTTGTTCCTTTCAAAATCATTATCCATATTATTACATGGATAATTTAGCCTGGAATCTTTTTTTTTTCAGATTAACCCAGCCATCATCAGTTTTGCCATAAATTTCCTACTCCATATTGTCCACAATTATTATTAACATAAATTAGTTTATTTGGAAAATATTTACGTTAATAATAATTCCGGACAGAGGGAGTAATTGATAATTGCCAACATTATCTTTTTTTATATGAGAACCAACATTATCTCTTATGACGAATTAACACACTAAGCTGTGATCTCTTTCTTTTTTAGTTCACTTCTCATGCTCATATATGAGATGTCCTTCAGGAAATAACTTCCAAATTCCAAACTAGTTTTCTTTTTTTTAAGCCGAGATCCGAACTCTAGCTAGTTGTAAAGGAGGCAAACGTGTGTCCATAAACGCAAGGAAAACCAACAAGAAATTAAAGAGAAGAGTTGAATAGAATATCTAGGAAAATGATATTAAGACTTCCACCATGAAGGTTGAGGGATATGAGGCCAATCCTCCTCCTCTTCACAGCATTCCCACTCAGCCTGCCGCACCTCCATCATGTCCTCATCCTCCAGCACCAAACTCCGGCACAGCGGACAGGCCGCCCGTGCCGCCTGCCAGAGCCACCTATTCAAACAGTCCTTGTGGAGCATATGCTTGCACTGCAATTCACTCACTTCCTCTCCTTCTTCGAATTCGCATAGGCACACCGTACATTCAGCCGGCTCTGCGCCTCCGGAACAATCCAACATGTAGGGAGTTGTGGGGCACCTCTGGGCAAGCAATTCCATGAACACTACTCCGCATGCTGTGTAGGATGGTGAATTTGAACCGATCTTATTGATCACTAGATAGGTCAATGATATAACCAGGAGACCAGCTTCAACGAGAATCATGTACAGGAAGTCGATGGAGCTTGTGAAAAGGTTGTAGAAGAACGTTGGGAGAGGGCCAGTAATCCCCATTCTTGATTCTCTTAATAGTGGAATGAGCTTGTAAAGTGTATATAATTGTATGTAGTATATATAGGCGTGCTTGACTATTTGTGATATAAAAATAATGTAAAGAATAAGTTAGCTTAATTTCAATGACAATGCAGCCAGGCCATCTTACTGGGTACCATTATTTTTAAATGTGGTAGACCAGTGAGATAGACTTTGGAGAAGCTATGAAAAAACAAAGTCTTGTGGTAATAACTCCGCAAGGAGGGAGGATTACTGTACGTGACAAAACGGTTGTGGGTTAGCTGCGGAGGGCAGGCCCTGGATATGTGGGATTAAACAGCTTCAAAAGTTGTTTTCTTGTACCTATACAGAGAAAGGTAACGGTTTACATTGAATTGTTCTCATATAAGCATGAGGTCAATTTTTTGGGTCATTGTATTCTAATCCAAAGGGGGGTATTAAATCAGTGGATAAATGAGTGTCAAATTTGTTGGTAATGAATTCTCTGGAGTTGTTTGTAGTTGTCATATCAAGATCAATTGCTACAATTTAAACTAGCCTCTATGTGTACATACTCTATGTGTGTGCTCTTACAGTTTGGTACCAAACAGCTGATACACAGTCAATCTTGTAGATCAATAAATACTGGTGCGCAGGAGTAGTGTGATAGGGATACTCAATAATTTCTCGGCCATATACGGGAACTTGGTGGTTTCTTTTAAAGTATCGACATTGGAAGGTTGGTCTCTTTGCAAATTGGGCAAGTAGGGACGAGGCGGGCAGAATCTAGTACAGGATCCATTGGAGTCCAAACAGAGAATTCAAGGCAAATGTCCTATCCATCCGGTGTGTTTAATCTTGACTGATATATACATCGATGCAACTTGCTTATTTAAAGGATAAAGATATAGTTTTTTTCTTAGATTTATGACTCATATGATATTTTAACAATCATATACCATTATACCCTCGTTCTTATTTGGAGTCTAGTGAAAAGTGAGTGGTTATAATGGTAAAAATAGAAAAATAGTTAGACATGGGATGATGTCATGTGCATGTGCCAGTAAGGGGAGGCCTGAAATTTTGTGAGTCACACGTACCAATAATTTTAGCTCATTGCAAGGCCTCAATTTTTTAGACGGATGGAGTATTAATTTGCTAGATTAGCTCTCGCAGTTATTCGATTTATAAGAAAATCACTTGTGCCTTTTTTTATTGGCTACAACTATCAAGCCAGTGAACAACTCATATACACAGCAGCTAGTGTTCTAAGATAGTCGTTGTGCCTGGGTCGAGACTCAAACTCCGGTCTTCACCACCACTTGCACAGGAGATTGAAGATCAATGTGCCAATATATTTCTTGCCTTTGTTTTTATGATAACCTGTTATTTTGTCATAATGCATGCTTGATGAATAATAAATACTTAATTATTTCAATTAAAAAAAAAGAAAATTAAAAATTCTATTTTTCAATCATCATGAAACAACTCCAAAAATTTGTAGAATTAAAGGAAAGGGAATCCAACTTTTTTTTACCAACTTTGTGATAGAAGATGGTTATATTGATATTTTATGTGCAATATGATGTGTTATAAACCCAATCAACATATTTGGAGAGGTGTATGATGAATATGATGATGTTGAATCTTCTTATCATTGTCCCATCTTCAAAGGGTTGCGTTAGGAAGGGCATCCGGCTTAAAAATTTGTCATTATGTTTCTATGTATGGATTGTGTACCATTATTTTACTGATAAGAGTCAAATGCGATATATAATCAATGCTGCCGACCAGATAGTTGGGATATAAAGACTTCAATTTGTCACAATGACAATTTTGTCACTTTTCCTGCGGTTAGTGACAAGTTCTGCCTTTCATCCATTCACAAATTTGAATTATGGGAGAGAGAATTTCCTTCTTTTGGCTTTAGATTTGTTATCAGCCCTAAACAACTCCCTCCATTCCATATATGTAATTAACAGTCCTATTTGGCGTTTAGAAATGAACTAAACTAAATATTACTATTAATATAGAATGGATAGAGTATGATTTCTATTCACAAAACAATATATGATGTTGGATCTTTTCATTAAACAAATTATAATGCCAGGAAAAAACTTGAAATGTGGCATGAAATAAAGAACTTGCACTGCACCTTTACCGTCATAACTAGCCGAAAGCCCAATAGCAGCAAATATCTCATTGTGGAGAAGGGCCTGCGAACAACTTGCACTCCATGATATTCTTTTATAACATGGAGTCTTTTCATGAGTTCCATCAGTATTACTTTTTATCACCAAAAGACAAGGAGAATTCGAAAATATGTTTAAAAATTTAGCAAGGTCTCTATTAATAGGTGAAGTCTTTAATTCTTCCCAATTAATTTTAGCAGACCAATTAATAAAATTGAACTACTTGCTTGACTTCATGCAGACGAAATAGACACTGATGGCTTGCTCTTAATCCTCATTATTCATACTATATACCATCAAGGCAAATGATTCCGGGGAAACAATTCGCTACATGGACGATAGCCTGATTGAGTCAAGAAACTTGCTTGACTCAATCAGGCTAGACATGAGTCGACGTTGGTCACACTTTAAATATACTTATGTGGCCTTTATTAAAAGGGAAAAATTTAAATGAGATCGCTCTCATATAGCTTATATGAAGCCGATTCATGTCGTAGCCGTTGGATTTTGATCTGACGGCTACAAGGGTGAATGATGGTTCACACTCACTTACTCACTGATTTGATACCCACTGTTGGATCAGAATCCCAACCACCTAAAAAGTTGGCCTTACCGCTCTCTTATTAAAAAGAATGTGTTCATGTGTAAATTACATGCTCAAGTGGCCTTTATTAGTCGAGCTGAACCTCAGTGCACATGGCCCCCTTTGGGCTTTGGCTGACTGCTGAACGAAGACTGGACCTTGGTCGGGTGAGTTGGGCCTGCCTGGGCCGAATTGTCAAAAGGCTAAAAACTTGTAGACTTCAGACCATCGGATCCATGTTTGTCTTGGATGTGAGGTTAGTATGATTGTATCTTTGAATAGTATAAGAATACAAAATGCATCAGTACATCCTACTACTACTGTTGTAGAAGAAATGTAAAAGCTTATAATATTCCCAAGTTCGTACGTTGAACTATGATTTCACAATAATTAATGGCATTAGGGCTGCGTTGGTTTTTAATCATCCATGCTGCATCAGCGAATGCCATTTTTTATACATTGAATGCCAAACTAATGGTGTAATAAAAGAAGATCATTCTGAACACCATCGCCTTTTGTTTGTAGAGAAATCTAAGAATTCACCCACCGCTAAATTCCACCTATCTACAATGAATGGGCCTTTCTCAAGATAAAAGCTGCAAAAGGCCCATATAGAATGTATGGAGTGGGTGGGCTGGCAAAAACCAGGGTTGGCACACCACTCATCCAATGGGTAATGCTTGCATGTAATCTGCTGCTAAAAAGAGCTAGAGGTGATGGGAATTGGCCAACTGGGGGAAATGCTGCTAGAAATAGCCAGCCCATGTCTTCATCTTTGGCGCTTTGATAGAAAGGTCGTTCGAAGACTCGGAACAACGCTGCTGGCTAGGCCCGAGAACTGGAATTTTATTCTTGATGACGTTTTGAAATGGATCAGCCCAAGAAAGTTTTATTTTATGAAAAGTCACTTTTCTTGCTGGCAAACGGATGATTTTGCGAGTTAAACTGTCTAATACTCCAGCTCAATTAGCAAGCTGAAAACTATTGATGCTTGCGAGTTAAGATGACAACATTTTATTCGTATCGGATATGCTTTGAAAATTTCAATATGTTTCTGATATTAGAGACACACGAACATATAACAAAAGAACATGACAATTAGACTTTATAAGCTGAAGTTATGACCATGACAATTAGACTTATGTAGCCGAAGTATGTCCTCTTTTCTACCACATTAATTTGTTTTCCACTTTTCTTTATATCACTTAATGTTAGTAGGTTGGACTGAGAAAAATAAACTTTGGGTGTGACTTTCAAGCATGATCTGCGGTCATCCCATGTACACAGTTATAGAAACATTTTGGCATTAGGTTCGGCAATGACACACGAGCATCCAAAAGTTCAAAGTCAAACCCACAGAAATACTCCCATAAGCCCTTAGTTATACTCTTGAGGATGTTTCTCTGCCCTCGGGTCTCGTATATTAACGAAAAAAATTGCAACAAATTAGAATATGGATGGGTGAATTCCTGCAAAGATATGTCTTCATATTTCTAATATAGCTGTTTTGAACATACATCATACCGATTGTCAGCAAATATGAAGCTGTCGTTAGTCTTCACAGTTGATTGATTTAGTCCAAGAAACTAGTTTTACCTTTTTCTTTTCGTGTTCTAGATTTTGCTCATGTCTATATCTTCAATTGGACCATCATGTTGCACGTCCTTCTCTACCTTCTTCACGGCCGGCAATGCTATATGACTTATAACAACATATTCAAGTGCTTTTGTATTTATTTAAAAACAAAGTGCTTTTTGTAATTGACGATCAGCTCCATGAATTGTACCTAATACACTACTCAGCCCATCCCCCCAACCAAAACAAATTCCAAAAGCTAGAAATCTGACCCACATCAACGTTCTTTTTTTAAAAAAAAATTCCAGGAAAATAATATTCCCTTCTTTCCAAAATATTGTGTACATTTGAGAAAATTTTCATTTTTATTAGACCATGAAACCCACAAGGAATTCACGTGACTTTTTCTCCCTTATATCCTGTCCAACTTATATGATTGTTAAGAATAAAGTTCTAATCAATCTTTTCAAGTCTCTTCCAATTTTGGAAAGAGGAAGTCACGTGATTTGGCAAAATGTACACAATATTTTAAAATAATAATATTTCCAAATATACATAGTATTTTAGAATGGAGGGAGCACGATTCTTTTCCGGTAAATAAAATGTCATTCATATTCACCCCCGGGTCCTCGAGCTCGGCACATCCCGAGCTACTGCAGGGAGTTTTTTCCATATTACCTGGCGCCATATTGCCTGGTTTTTCCAGTGAAATCCCATATGACCCGGAATCGACACGAAAAGTACCCAAAATACCCTTAAGTTTAGGTATAAGCACCCACACTCTTTGTTTTTCCATATTACCTGGAATCTAAGGAGGTACCCGGAGAAACTCGTGTTTAGTCGGAGAAGAAGGCATTCCGTCCGGCATCTCCGCCCATATCATCGCCGGCGCCGGCGCCGTCCAAATCGGGAAAGGTAATATTCGCGCCAAAAAGCGAGAAAACGAGCGGGATGAAGGGATTTTGATATAAAACAGCGGGGAAGCCCTCCCAACTACAAAAATTAAGATCTACATGAAAAAAAACACATATAAAGATAACCCATTGGTGTTGGACCGCTCCTGGACATGAAATAAGAGGATAAAAATGGACAAAAACGTGAAATACTCTTCGGCGAGTAACAAGTTTAATTTATATATCTTTCTATGATCCTAATGAAGGGGAAGAGGAGGAAAAATAAAGAAGAACACAAAAAAATAGGCAAAAATGGATGAAAAATGAGCGAGTAATCACATTTTGAAAATTTCTATTTTATCGTGTCGTCGAAAACACGAAGACACGACTATACTAAAGACACGACTTGAATTGAGTCGTGTTTTGGAATACACGACTTGCAGTATAGTCGTGTACGCAATGACACGACTATACTGCAAGTCGTGTCTTTTAAAACACGTTTTTACTAAATTTTCAAAATGTCATAACTCACTCATTTTTTATCCATTTTTGCCCATTTTTTTTTGTTCTTCCTTATTTATCCTCCTCTTCCACCTCTTAAAGATATATTATGATAAAAGAGTAACAAAAAATAAGAAGAAAGAAGAAAATAGAAGCTCTTTGCTAGAAAGCTTCCATTTTTTTCTTTCTTCTTATTTTTTCTTTTTCTTCCATCCTAATATATCTTCATGAGGTGGAAGAGGAGGAAAAATAAGGAAGAACGAAAAAAAAAAGGCAAAAACGGATAAAAAATGAGTGAGTTATGAAATTTTGAAAATTCTAGTAAAAATGTGTTTTGAAATACACGACTTGCAGTATAGTCGTGTACGCGATGACACGACTATACTGCAAGTCGTGTCTTTTAAAACACATTTTTACTGAAATTTTCAAAATATCATAACTCGCTAGTTTTTCATCCGTTTCTGCCCATTTTTTTTGCGTTCTTCTTTATTTTTCCTCCTCTTCCACCTCATTAAGATATTGTAGGTTGAGAAAAGAAGAAAAAATAAGAATAAAGAAAAAAGTAAAAGCATTCTCACGTTCGGAGCTTCACCGCACCACCCACGCTAAAAAAAAACTATGATCAAGAGATTTTGATGTAAGAGCAGCGGGGAAGCCCACCCAACTATAAAAATTGAGATCTACATATAAAGAAACACATATAAAGGTCACCCATCGGTGTTCGACCGCTCCTGGACATGAAATAAGAGGATAAAAAATGGGCAAAAGCGTAAAATACTCACCGGCGAGCGATAATTTAATTTATATATCGTTCTGTGATCTTAATTAGGTGAAAGAGGAAGAACGCAAAAAAAATGGGTAAAAACGGATGAAAAATGAGTGAGTTATGACATTTTAAAGATTGTCATTTTATCGTGTAGGATATACACGACTTGGGTATTTATCGTGTATACGACATACACGATAAATACCCAAGTCGTCTATATCCTACACGATAAAATGACAATCTTCAAAGTGTCATAACTCTCTCATTTTTCATCCGTTTTTGCCCATTTTTTTGCGTTCTTCCTCATTTTTCCTTCTCTTTCACCTAATTAAGATCACAGAAAAATATATAAATTGAATTATTGCTCGCCGGCGAGTATTTCACGCTTTTGCGCATTTTTATCATTTTTTTTCATGTTCAGGAGCGATCGAATACCAATGGGTGACCTTTATATGTGTTTCTTTACATGTAGATCTTAATTTTTGTAGTTGGGCGGGCTTTCCCGCTATTATTATATCAAAATCTCTTTATCCCGCTCGTTTTTCTGCCTTTTGGCGCGAAGATTACTTTTCCGATTTGGACGGCACCGGTGCCGGTGATGATATGGGGGGAGATGCCGGACGGAACGCCTTCTTCTCCGAGTGAACGCGAGCATCTCCGGGTACCTACTCCTTAGATTCCGGGTAATATGGAAAAAGGCAAAGTGTGGGTGCTTATACCTAAACCTAAAGGTATTTTGGGTACTTTCCGGGTCATATGGAAGAAAGACAAAGATTCCAGGTAATATGAGAAACCCAAAATTGGCGCCAGGTCATATGAATATTAATCTACTGCAGGTGATCGTGCATTAATACAGTGGGCAGGACGGTTTGAATCACTCGCCACCCGGTGCCATCGGATCCCAATTCAACAGCTCACGGTGTGACGGCGCACGATAACACACGCATGGCGCATATTAACTGTACAAACTGAGCACTTATATGAGCCCTATAAGCACATGTCAGACACAAAAATATGGTCCGGGTGCAAATTTGACCGGGGGTCGGGTTTGGGCTAAGCGAAATTGCAAACATTGCAATTTCCGGACATTCACAGGGGCATAAGTGTCAACAGGAGCATATATCTAGAAGCCCACGAAATGCGCATGAAATTTCGCCCGGGGAGGGGTTCCCGCTTTCGCCATTGCCATTTCTCCCGTCGTACGGACATCCAAGCTGGTGGAATTCCGGTGAGTTTCTTCGGATCTTAATCCTTCTGCTCGTCAAGGCATTTCCCTCCTTTTTATTCTTTACATTTTCAAATTGATTACTTGGATCTATATTCAAATTGCTATTCTCAGGTGTATGTCTTTCTTTTTGCGGACTATTTGATATTTTTACTGTCAAATCAGGCGTTTGCGAATCATATTTGTGATTCGATCCTCTTTCTTTGGGGATCTTTGTTCTATTTGTATGCATTTTGGTTCATTTTTTCCGTAGTTCAAACGTTTGTTTAAATGTAACTGTTGAAAAATGTGGTTCTTAAAGACACTTAGAGAGCTCTGCGATTGATCATGGAGGTTGCGTGATCTATCGCACCGGACTTAGTTGCTCGGTTTTTCGCTGAAGTTGTGCAGTCCATCGCTACCGGCTTGGGTTAAAAGCTTTACTTTTGGAATTGAGTGCCTCATTGTAATTGAATTCTGGGTTGATTTTGTAACTTTGGACATTGGCTTCAAAAACATTATCTTAGACAATTGTTGTTAATTTGCTTCCTCATGTGGTGCCATTTTTTAATGTGTTAAAAAATGTGTTTGCTTGCAGTTAGAAGATAATGTAGATTACGGCAACAATAGTTTGACACTTATATAATTCCATGTTTATGCTGCCGAGGGGAGACAATGTTGTTGTTTTTCTCTTTCATCTCTTTTATATGGGTATCTTCTAAATTCGTATTTGAAACCTTATTAAAGGCGAGACATTTGATAATATTGTTACCGCAATCTCCTTTATATTCTTTTCTACCTGCTTTCTAAGTAGCTGAAAATGAATTGTTGCCAATTTTGATTATGTTCAATAAGAAAGGAAATTTCTATAAAAAAGTAAGAATGGAAATTACTTCAATAATCAACTAGGATCCTTTTCAACTTCTAGATCTGAACTTGACATCAAGTTTCTTGCAGTGTAAAGTCCATATTATGAATAATGATTGAGAAAAGCATTTTGATGGCGTTCCATTTTTGTTCTGAAGGTACTTCTATTCGAGGAATGAATTGTAGACTTGTATAACCTAGCATTTTCTTGTTGTTCTGGTCTTGCTCTTTCATCACATGACAACTTATTTTTTTTTCTTTCGTTTCTTTATTTTGTTTAATGAAAGAGAACAAGCTAGGCGGTTTGCATTGCTGCACAAGTTTGGGGAATGTCAGCAGGAAGATCCTTCTGCTGTGATCTCTCTAATAGACATATAGTTTAATGATCAACTTATATCCTCTCTTAACTGTGAATGTTATACTTACAAAATCTCTTCTCGCAGTCGGTCTTGCTGAAGAAGCTAATTGCAGAATTTAAATGCTAGATATACTTATTTCGGTGTGATGGATACTGCCCCTTCAGTTGATAAAAATTTGGAGAGCATTCGGAGGGATGAAACAATGGCTGGCAATAATTTGAACAATGAGGAGGAGGTTGGGGAAATATCTACTGAGACTGAATCTCTTACCATAACAGGACAAACTAAAGATTCTCAGAATGATATAAAAGAAATGCATGAAACCAACAGTTTGCAATCTGAAAGTCAGGAAGAGGTTAAGCACGTTATGGATGGGATTGTGATTGAGGAGAAGGAGGTTGACCATGTTTTTGATGGAACAGAAGCTTCCAACGTGGCCAATGTGGATAATCCTTCGAATCTCCCTTTGGATGATGAACATGATGCTCAGGAATCTGCATGGCCAGAGAAGGCTGTGGCACTAAAAAATTTAGTTAAGGAAAAAAGTGCAGTTGCAGTTTCTAGTGTTTTTCGGCGGCTTTCAGGAGTTAAAGATGAAAATGGTGTTCTTCCTGATGAGAAAGAAAAATGTGAAAATGTGCCAGTGGACTCTCAGGAACCTGATAAAAAAACAGGAGAACGATCTACATGGAATCCATTGAACTACATTAATTTTAATCGAGATTCTAATGGAACAAACCATGTGGAAGAGGATGCTGTCCATTTACAAAATGAGGCAAAAGAACCTGCAATGAGAGGCAGAATTTTATTATATACCAGACTTGGTTGCCAGGATTGCAAAGAGGTCAGATCTTATCTATATCAGAAGGGGATAAAATATGTTGAGATTAACATTGATATTTACCCCAGTAGAAAGGTGGAGCTTGAGAAGATATCTGAATCTTCATCAGTTCCCAAGTTGTACTTCAATGACTTTCTTGTTGTGGGGGTGGACGAACTAAAAGCTATGGATGATTCTGGGAAACTTACTGAGAAGTTAAATAACCTAATTAATGAGGAACCTTCAGAAAAAACTCCTTTGCCTCCTTTGCCAGGTGAGGATGACTTGTCTGGTTCTGGTACTGTGGACGAGTTGGCAATAATTGTCAGAAAAATGAGAGAAGCTGTTTTGATCAAGGATAGGTTCTATAAGATGCGTAGGTTTACCAACTGCTTTTTAGGCTCAGAAGCAGTGGATTTCTTGTCAGAGGATCAATATTTGGAAAGAGAAGAGGTTGGTCATTCACTCGTTTTTTTCTCTTTTATAATGTGTGGCAGTTTGGTTTATTATCAATGAGACCGGTTGGATGAGAGTAATATATGTCTGTGGGAACTGGAATTTGGACCATCCCAGCACTTCTTTTGAAGGCTAACGTTGTTTTAACTAGCTAGAACATGCAATGAAAGAAAAGTATGCTTCAACCTGGTTGATTAGGGGCAAATTTTCTTTTGGCGGCCTATGCTTTTATAGCTGCTTGGTACTTTTATGCCCCCCCTCTGTCCCAAAAAGATAAGTATAGTGTGGAGAATTGAATAATTTACGACACAGTGAACCCATAAGTGGGAGAAGTCCTATGTGGCTTCGAAATAAGCTCAATGGTATCTATTTTTTTTGGATGCAGGAAAAAGGAAACTGTACCTTTTTTATTTGGATGGAGGGAGTATAAGAAAAGTTGTTAGGTTTCCTAGTACTCCCTCCAAGTCCTTTTAATAGTCCTAATTAGAAAACCAAAGTCAACTAGTTTTAGTTTATTTGGTTTTCTAATTAGGACTATAGCAGTGGTTCAGAAATATAAAAAGGGTTGGACTTTTTTTGTATTGTATCTGAAATGAATCCTGTCTATTATTATCCTTTAACTCCTCTAGCCTCGGGAAAGAGGGAGCATATATTACCATTGGACTGTTGTTTCAAAAACTTTGGCATTAGTCTATGTAATTATATTTTTTCAAGCATATAAGCCACAATATGAGTTAAGTGGATTATTTTTTCATTGCAAATTACAAAATGTTGATTACAATTTGGTCGGAATCAGTATTGGATATTTTTTATCTGGCATGTGCATATTTCTTTCATTTCTTGTTAATATAATTACAAGGTTAAGTCAAAAAATTTATTTTGCTGGCCTGTTTCTGTTATTTTTCAAATTCAGTTTCTGATTGTTAAGAATTCATTTTTGGGTTTAGTGTTATGGGTGAATTTCTGAAGTTAAGTTGTTTTTGGTGTTTATAGGCCATCAAATTTGGAAGAAAGCTTGCAAAACAACATTTCTTTCAGCAAGTTCTTGAGTAAGACCTTGATACTACTATCTATTTAATTAATCTTGGTTTCCCCCTTACAGATGAAGTATTGCTTGTCTCATGATTGTTTCTACCATCTGTTTCAGCGAGAATGAATTTGAAGATGGTAACCATGTCTATCGATTCTTGGACAATGATCCAGTAGTAATGACTCAATGCTACAACATCCCGAGGGGCATAAATGATGTAAAGCCGAAACCCATTTTAGAGATTGCATCGAGGCTGAGATTTCTAATGTTTGCTATTCTCGAAGCATATGTATCAGAAGATGGAAGGCATGTTGACTATATGAGCATCCAGAAAAGTGAGGAGTTCTGTAGGTGGGTTGCTTCTCATACATAGAGACCCCTGATTTGGAAACTTTTGCTGCCTCAGTGCAAAACTAATATGTAGGTCTACTTATGGACGTGACTTTCTCCTAGTACAGCCGGCTAGTTCTACTTTGTTGTATCAGACATGATTACAACTTTTTTGTGTGGCTCTGATTCTGGGATGTTTACAGGTATTTGAGAATAGTTGAGGAGCTCCAGAGAGTGGAGTTGCAGGATTTTCCAAGAGAAGAGAAGATTGCGTTTTTTATAAATCTCTACAACATGATGGTCATTCATGCTATATTGACCTGGGGCTATCCAGTTGGGCCATTGGACCGCAGAAAATTACTTGGTGACTTTAAGTATGTGGTTGGGGGTTCTGTTTACTCACTTTCAGCCATACAGAATGGCATCTTGCGAGGAAATCAGCGTCCACCCTATACTCTAACTAAACCCTTCGGTTTAAGAGATAAAAGAGCTGAGGTAAACATGATACTTGATGAAATTGGGGATGTACTGTCTGCTTGAAAATTCATCATGAGAAATTTGTTGAGCCTCTCAATTTTCCAGCCATGGTCAGACGTTGTGGGCACGACTCAATTTGTAATTTGGTTCCACTGTATTTAAAAATCAGCTCATGTGTCAAAGCTGAAATCTAATTAGTAACCCTCAGGAGGAGGTTCCCATTTCTCCTCATGCACAAACACTCCTTTTGTGGTTCAGTAATGTAGTCAATGTCCATTTTGTTCACTTATTTGACTCCTTTTTTATCTAGCAGGTAGCTCTTCCTTATCCCGAGCCTTTGGTCCACTTTGCACTCGTCACCGGTCAAAGGTCTGGCCCTGCTCTTCGGTGTTACTCACCTGGCGACATTGACAAAGAATTGATGGAGGCAGCTCGCAGTTTCATGAAGGATGGAGTTGGAGTGGATGCTGTTTCCAAGGTGGCCTCTGTGAGCAAAATTCTTAAATGGTAAGTTCTGAACAGAATTTACGGTTTGCCTTTGCTATTAATTATGTTATAATTGCTTGTCCATAAACAGTAAATTTTGTATGGAGGTTGCTTTTTTTCAGATCTACAAAGATTGTTGTATGCCTACTTAACTGGTTATGCAAAATCCTCTTCTAACCTTTAATCACTTTTAGGTATAGTGTTGATTTTGGAAAGAATGAACTAGAGGTCTTGAAGCATGCAGCAAACTACCTAGAGGCATCCAAGTCGTCGGAGTTGTTAGAGTTGCTCACCAATTCTCAGTTGAAGGTGACATATCAGCCTTACGATTGGGGTTTAAACTGTTAAATGCTTTCATTTTTCAACAATTTAAGCGAACAAATAGCTTTATTAAGGAAAGTTCCAAGTACAACGTACCTGTTTCTGAACGACATAAGAAAAGATCGTTTACTTGTTTTAAAGAGTCGAATGCTTCAAAAAAATGTCGAAGAGTATTTTTTGTTAAGGGATGAGGAGTTCACAATCCCACGGTTTAGCCAGCTCACCCATTCACATGTCGGTGGATGTCCACTGTCCCTGAAATTTAAGACGGTGGATGTAAGGGATGGGTTGGCTAAATTTTATTCATCTTACATTCGTAGCCATTGATAGCACTATTCTCTTAAGCAAAACGAGGGAAAAATAGGCCGTTTAAATTCCTTTCGTTGATGGCAATATTTTCTTAAGCGAAGCCAGCATAAGAAAAGGCCTCAAGTAATAAGTGCACGACAAGCTCTTTTCTTTCTTTTTGTCTTTTTTATTGGACATCTAGTGGAGACAAAGCTTGCAAAAGTGTGCGTTTGGATATTGAAAAAAAAAATTCAGGCCGAAAGGGGGTGAAAATGTTGAAAATTATTTGGATATTGATTGAGCTGATAGGAGCCATTGAGAAATTTGAAATTTTTTACCCATCAGGTTGAGTGTGTTTGGAAATTGAAAAGGGTCATTTTCACTCTAGACGGTGATAATTGATAAAAATTAGTAAATTATCCTTGAAAGGGGTAAAAATGTTGGGTTATGGACTCAATTATAACCTTTTACTTCTATTAGGACTAGGATTTCTTATTTAATAGTATTTCCTAGTTGGGATTTACTACTTCTATTAGTATTAGGATATTTTTATTCTTTATATATGTAAGGCCTATGGCCAAAACGGGATTATCAATGAGAATCATAGATTAGTTTAAGTTTATTTATTTTATTCTAGTTTAGCCTCGTTCTTCTCCGTTGTAGACGCCTTGTCTACATCATTGGATCAGAGCCGTTTCGACCCTGGTTCCCACCCACTCACCCTTACTGTCGCCATGACAGGCGACCGTCGGGTGAGTCCCGACCCACTGCCGACGTCCTCCGGCCCCTCGTCCGTGATGTCTAGGGCCTCGGACTTTCACGACGTCCCAATTACTACTCTCCCCCATGCGACTACCCGAACTACACACTTGGAGGCGAAATTGGAGCGAGAACTTACCGATTTGAAGACGGTGATTGCCGAGATTGCGGAGTCCAACCGTCGTCGCGATCAAGAGAAGCATCGTCGCGATTAGGAAAATGATCTTCGCGATCGTCGCCTTGAGGCGCTCCTGCTGTCCTTCCATTGTCACACGGTGTCGGCTCCTCCTCCGAACTACGCTGCTTATCCGTCCGGGTTTCTGCCGCAGTCTGTCCCCGCCGGCACACACTTGCCGCCGGCCGGCATATCGCCTTGGTCGGCTGTAGGCCCTCGGAAACCTTCTCGATGGTCTCAACTCTGCCCAGGTTCGCTCCTTCGGCCGTCGGGTAGCCGCTGATTTTCGCCGACACCTTGCTCTCGACCCCTGGAGTCATGGCCGCCGCCTCCTTGCCGGTGCCCTCATTGTCCGGTCTGACGGAGACCATGGTGGTGCCCAGCTTGACACCGGCCTTCGTGGAACGGCCTCCCCCTTCGACAGCGGTGACAGCCCCGCCCTCCAACTCCGTCGTCCTCCTCCATCGGCCGCAACACCTCGCCAAAGGTGGCAACTTTATGCTTCCCGACGCTTCCCAGCCTTCCGCCCAGCCTCTACAGCCTCCCGCCGGCCAGATCCCCTCCTCCGGCCCTTCCCCTCTAGCCGCCGCCGATGCGATTCTCACCGGGCCTCACCTACCGCTTGGAGGCGATGAACTCCGCTCGGTTGGCGCTTCTGGGGGCTTTTTGTGGCCACCGCCGGACCAGCTGCCACCGCCGGAGATGTCGCCGCCTCGGATTCTAGCCGCTGCCGCCGCCCCGATCATGTTTACCACCCCTGCCCTAATTGCTTCCCAGCCAATCTCGGGCCTGCCTTCGGCCTTTCTGCACACGGGTTCAGACGGCCCGGTTCGGCCTGGTTCCAGTCCGATCCCGCGAACCGGGCCTCCTTCTTCTATTGATGGACTGACCCAACCTGTTGCCCAATTACAAGCCGATCATCCGTTGGGCGTTGGCGTTCCACCTTCCCACGTGGGCCCTGCTATGGGTCCCCCTCTATATGTGCCGGTGTGCCCTGGGTTTCAGCCTCCACACGCATCTGCTTCTGCTAATGCAGATGATTATTATGCCTCTGATGAAGAGTTTCCAGATCATGTGAACTATCGTGGACGTGGACGGCCCCAACATGGTCGTGGTCATGTGGACCGTCGCTACGCGGATACCCCTATTACTCGTGAGGGCACTGTCCAGGCTCGGCCAGTACATGTCACGTTTCTTGTATTTAATGGACGCGACCCAGATGTGTGGATTTCACGTGCCAAACGCTTCTTCCACTTTCATAGGACCCCCGCTCATGAGCGTTGCGAGTTGGCTTCCTTCCATATGGAAGGGGCTGCTATGCATTGGGTGGACCAGTATTTGGAGCGTCACCCTGATTCTACATGGGACGAGTTTGAGCAAGCCCTTTGCCTACGCTTTGGCCAAACCGCTTATACGAATTATAATAGCCTACTTCCTCAAATTTGCCAGCGTGGGTCAGTTCAGGACTATCAGGATGAGTTTGAGCGATTGGTGAACCGTGTTCAGGGATTGCCTGAGCATACACTTATGGGAGTTTTTGAAGTAGGCTTACGGGCGGATATTAAAGCTGAGTTGCAGTCTTTTCCACGCGTCTCCTTGACAGAAACGATGCGTATGGCTCGTGTCTGTGAGGAAAAGCTGACTCAGTTGGGATGTTCTTTCTCTAGGCCTTCCCCTTCTCCTTCCCCCCTTGCCTCCGTCATCTGGACAGCCCCGTGCGACTTGACCCCCTGGTAATTCCTCGACTCCTCCTATTACTTGGCTTTCTCCTTCGCAGATGGCAGATCGGCGTTCCAAAGGACTGTGTTACAATTGTGATGAAAAATATGTCCCTGGCCATCGCTGCACTACACGTCGGTTATATATGCTGGATGAGTGCTATGATACAAATTATGAGGATGACACGTGTGCTGATATTGTTGAGGAGGATTTGACTCCTATTGAGGCTTGTGAGATGGAGATTACGTTGCAGGCCTTTTCTGGTACCTTTACTCTACGTACTATGCGCGTCAAAGGGTTGATTAAAAAATAACCAGTTTCAGTTTTGATTGATAGTGGTAGTACCCACAATTTTGTTAATGACCGTGTTGCTCGCCGTCTGGGCTACCCTATACAGGACTCTGCGACTTTTGATGTGCTGATTGGTGATGGAAATCGTCTCAAGAGTTCTGGTGTTTGCTCTAACGTTGCTTTGCAGTTACAGGGCCAATCTTATATTATGGACTTATACTTGCTTACCACCAAGGGGGCTGATGTGGTCCTCGGTGTTCAATGGCTTGAGGATTTGGGCCCTATTTTTTAGGATTTTTGACATATGACGATGGATTTTACTTATGGGGGAAAACCGGTCCGTATCACTGCTCAACCACTAGGTCGTCTTTAGTCTGCAGAATCTACAGCAATACTTTGTCATTATCAATGTTTTGGCTACTTGTTGCAGCACCGCCCGGTAGTTGATGTTCCTGACTCCATGGCTATTTCACCGGATTTGGCCACCTTACTTGAGGAGCATCATGCTCTTTTTGAGGAGCCTCGTGGACTACCTCCTCCTCGTGCTTATGATCACCGGATTCCTATCCATCCGGGTGCGCCTCCAGACAATGTACGGCCTTATCACTACCCCCATGCTCAGAAGACTGAGATTGAGCGACTCGTTCGTGAGATGCTTTCATCTGGCATTATTCGTCCCAGTCAGTCTTCTTATTCCTCTCTAGTCCTCCTTGTTCGCAAGAAGGATGGTTCTTGGCGCTTTTGTGTGGATTATAGGGCACTTAATCTTATTACACTTAAGGATAAGTACCCTATTCCAGTTATTGAGGAGCTACTTGATGAGTTGGCCGGTGCACAGTTCTTTTCGAAGCTGGACCTCCGTTCGGGTTATCATCAGATTTCATGCACCCTGACGATATTTCCAAGACAGGGTTCCGCACACATGATGGCCATTACGAGTTTCTTGTCATGCCCTTCGGCCTCACTAATGCCCCTTCTACCTTCCAGTGTTTGATGAATGATATTTTCAGGGCTTGTCTACGGCGCTTCGTGCTTGTATTTTTTGATGATATTCTCATTTATAGCCCTATGTGGGATACCCATTTGGAGCACTTACGGTCCGTCTTCTCTCTCCTTCATGAGCATAGTTTTTTTTTAAAGCGCTCAAAGTGTTCCTTTGGTTGCCGTCAGATTGAGTATTTGGGGCATGTTATTTCTACCGATGGTATGGTTACGGATCCCACCAAGATTGTTGCAATTCGGGATTGGCCTCGACCTTCTACCCCACGGGCATTACGTGCTTTTCTGGGACTTGCAGGTTATTATAGGCGTTTTATCTCCTCTTATGGCACTATTGTTGCACCCTTGACTGCGTTGTTGAAAAAGGGAGCCTTTGGTTGGTCTGACACTGCTGAGCACGCTTTTGAAGTACTCAAAGCAGCGCTTATTTCTGCCCCTGTACTTGCCTTACCGGATTTTGTAAAGACCTTTGTTGTTGAGAGTGATGCATCAGATGTTGGTCTTGGAGCCGTTCTTATGCAGGATGAGCGTCCTATTGCCTTTTTCAGCAAGGTTTTGTCGGGCCGATCTTTACTTCTATCTGCTTATGAGCGTGAGATGCTTGCTATCGTCCATGCAGTGACTAAGTGGCGGCCCTACCTCTTAGGTCGTCACTTCATTATTCGGACTGATCACCAACCGCTCAAATACTTCTTTGATCAGCGAGTGGCTACTCCCGCGCAACAACGTTGGGTCTCCAAATTGCTGGGATATGATTATGAGATGGTCTATAAGTGGGGTTCTGAGAACCGCGCTGCAGATGCCTTATCCCGACAGTTTGAGGATTCTTCCCTCCATGCCCTTCTACTCCTATTTTTCCTTTTCTGGACGAGTTGCGAGCAGCTTATTTGGTGGACTCTGACATGGGTGATCTTATTTCCCGCCTGCAGGCCAACCCTTCTTCTTCTTCAAGATATATTTTGCAGGATGGTCTTGTGTTCTGGCATGGGCGGCTATGGGTGCCTAACTCTGAGAAGCTACGCACGGATATTCTTCATCTTTTCCATTCTACTCCACCAGCTGGCCATGAAGGGGTTTTTCGTACTTATAAATGGGTCTCTCAAAGTTTTGCCTGGCGTGGTCTCAAACGTTCCGTACAACTTTTTGTGTCCCAGTGCGATGTGTGTCAGCGTGCTAAGAGTGACTCTGCCACTCCCTCTCCAGCCATTGCCTATTCCTGAACGGGTATGGGAGGATATTAGTATGGATTTTATAGAGGGTTTGCCAACAGTTCAAGGTAAATTAGTTGTGCTTGTGGTGGTTGATCGGCTATCCAAGTACGCACATTTTTTTGCTCTTTTCCATCCCTATACGGCAAAGAGTGTTGCTAAACTTTTTGTCCGTGATATCGCTCATCTCCATGGGATGCCCAAATCTATTATTTGTGATCGTGACAGGGTGTTTATCTCTTCCTTTTGGCAAGAGTACTTCCGTTTACAGGGCACTACGTTTCGGATAAGTTCTTCTTATCACCCTCAAACGGATGGACAAACTGAGGTGGTTAACTATTGCCTTGAGCAGTATTTACGGTATTTTGCCGGAGATAGGCCCCGCACTTGGTTATCTTTTCTTCCTTGGGCGGTGTGGTCTTATAACACTGCGTTCCAAATTGTTTATGGTCGACCACCACCTACAGTGCTTCACTATGTGCGTCTTCGCTCTTCTATCGCTGAGGTAGACACTACCCTTCAGACTCGCGATGAGGTGTTGCACCAACTTCGCCTTAACTTGGTAGCCTCCTAGAACCGCATGTGCCAAGTTTATGATAAGCACCATGTCGATCGTGCGTTTGAGGTTGGCGATCTTGTCTATCTTCGCCACCAGCCTTATCGGCAGACTTCGGTCCATAAGCCGAGCAATGAGAAACTTTCTCATCGCTTCCATGGCCCATATCCTATTCTTGAGCGTATTGGTCCAATCGCATATCGCTTACAATTACCTCCTGAGGCTCAAGTTCATCCTGTGTTTCATGTTTCTCGACTCAAGAAGTTTATGGGTGATCCTTCTGCTCTTCCGCAGCCTGTTCCGCCACCGTTGCTGTTCGATGAGCCTCGCCCAGTGCCTCATGCTATTCTTGAGCGCCGTCGTGTTCGTCGTCGTGGGCGTGTTATTACTGAAGTTCTCGTTGCATGGTTACACCATACTCCTGAAGATGCTGCTTGGATGCGCGAGGATGATTTTTTGGAGCAGTATCCAAGTTGGTCGTCTTGAGGACAAGACGATGCGGAGCGTGGTGGAATGTTATGGACTCAATTGCAACCTTTTACTTCTATTAGGACTAGGATTTCTTATTTAATAGTATTTCCTAGTTGGGATTTACTACTTCTATTAGTATTAGGATATTTTTACTCTTTATATATGTAAGGCCTATAGCTAAAACGGGATTATCAATGAGAATCACAGATTAGTTTAAGTTTATTTATTTTGTTCTAGTTTAGCCTCGTTCTTCTCCGTTGTAGACGCCTTGTCTACATCATGTTGATTTTTATTTGAATGAGAATAAGGTTGACAAAAAAAAGTTAGGAATCAGGCTGATGAGAAAAGACCGAAAATATGATTAATTTTAGGTTTCGAAATAGATTTTCATAATCAAGAAAAATCACCTTGATTATTCCTTGAACCTGGGAAGCTAATTGGTCGAGACATGATCGAGATACCTGTGCTTAGCTGAAAAGTTATTATGTTAGTTATCACAGAAAAAGAAAGAACGAAGCTACTTGGTCGAGACATGATCGAGATACCTGTGCTGTTTAGCTGAAAAGTTATTATGTTAGCTATCACAGAAAAAGAAAGAACAGATATTTTTATGTTCATCCCATTGCTGTTAGCCACTCTCTCACCGTTTCACAGTTGATTGAGACGCAATCATCTAGAGATTGATCAGTAAGGATTAACGGCGTAAACATCAGTGCACAGTACACATACAGGGTTTGTGCTTTTGCATCAAGGGCGTGCGCTGATGTGTGCCCATTGATCCTTAGCTGAAAGACCATTTTCATGGCTATGATAAAACACTAAGAAAGGGTAATAATATTACTAGTCTAATTTTCTATTCCATTTTCTTATTCCGATTTGGGCCCATGTGGTAAAGAGTGGGTTATGGGTTCATCTGCCAATCAAATTATGTTAACACAAAGAATAAAAAAATAGAGTAGTAATATCATTACCCCTAACAAAACTTTAGTGGAATACCGTTATGATACTCCTTCCGTCCCACATGAAGTGTCTTATTTGGTATTTCAATACGAACTATAACTGGGCACTTAATATGAGTTGGTTCCATTAAGTAACGGATCTAACTTATCCCAACAAGTATCCACTTAGATCACTTTTTATCATAACCCGTCCGTTATCATGAGGAAAAGCAAGCAAAGGGGGATACTCCACTTGGATCACTTTTTCATCATAAGCTATCCATTATCCTGTGGAAAAGCAAGCACACCCCAGATTCCCAATTGCAAATAAATATCAGGCACATAGATAAACATGTCTCCTCTGCAGTATCGTATGCACTGGAGAACTATGGGCGTGGGATTCCCAATTGCAAATAAATATCAGGCACACGTGGGATTCCCAATTGCAAATAAATATCAGGCACATAGATAAACATGTCTCCTTCGCAGCATAGGTAGTATGCACCGGCGCACTATGGGCGGGGCCCTCTCATTCTATATCCACCAAAGGCATGGGGCCCCTATGTATAGCATGTGCCCCCTCGTCGTATTATGAGGCGCTGGTAAAGTTTCACTGGCCGTTGATCGTAGGGAATCGATGGTGCACACAGACATAATGTGCGCTCGGTCAAAACGCCTATTACGACAAACCTGAGAACTAAAGACCCTCAGAGCTATTGAAAAGAGAGGTGCGTGTGTCATATCTATGAGGATGAAGGGGAAGGGATGCTTGCCCACCAAGCAGGAACCCTATTTAAACCACTGACCATCACTCCCCTCCTTCCACCATCTTTGCCTATCTCAAGCTTCTTCTGCCCAGCGCTACAAGAAGGACTCATTTCACTGTCTTTTTCGGTTTGCTTCACTTCTTACATCCAACCATCCATGTCGTCGGTGGGATACTGCCTGGCCCAGGCCTACGTCGAGAGGAAACGGCTCAAAGAGAAGATAGCTTCCATGAAAAGCATGGAGGTGAGGGAAGAGGAGGAGCGGAACCCGAAATTTAGATCAAAAAGCTCCAAGGGGCGCGGCGTCCGCAAGGTCCATCCTAGCGGTGAAGTCGTGGATAAGCAGAGCAAAGCAGAGGACCGACTGTTTAGCTGACGCCTTCATGGGTGGCCGAGGTGATAATGGTTTATGTCGGCCGGAAGTAGTTAGGTGGTGACGGTGGAGTTCTATAATTCTATTAACTGCAGAAGCAAGCCCTTGTATTATTGTATAGTAGAGTGCTTTTGAGTTGAACTTGTTTTTCCTACCTTTTTTTTGTAGTAATTTGGCTATAATGGTGATTTGGGATAGATAAATTGCAGTTCCCGCCTAATTATTGTTTGGCAACAATACGTGTTCATGTATTTGGGGCGAGCAGAGAGGCATCTGATGAGCTTTTCTTCTTTTTCTTATCTCGTTTAGGCCCAAAACAGTTCCACCGGGGGCATGCCCGTGTCGTAATTCTCATGAAAAGATATCGTAAACTGATAAATTATGATGTTGAAGTGAAGTTATATGCACCATATGCAGCCCGTGATTTGAAAACTTTAACCTTGATTAGAAGGCTACTACAGTTTTTAACAACAATGCAACCCATTTTCTCTTTGTTAGTAATCCCAGTAAGAATCAAATTTGGGACATCCTTTTCCATCGATAATGGCGAATGAGTGTTTTCATGATTTGGGATAGATAAATTGCAATTTACGAGGTATACTTTAAGAGGAGGCGGCTTTCGGAAAATTATTGGCTACGCGCCGCGCAAGGGGAACAGTGTGCTCATAACCAATGGGTGATGGGCACATCTCCCCTGCTTGTCATGATTGTCATATGGGACCCGCAAGCAGGGGAGACGTGCTCATCACCCATTGGTGATGAGCGCACTGTGCCCATGCGCGACGCGCAGCTAATAACTTCTCGCATGCCACCAGGAAGACGATGGGCTCATTGAAGTGATATATATATCACTCTCCACCATTTCTTTCTCTCTCACCCTCCTGCCAATCTATTTATTTCCTCTTAAGAAACTAAAAATAGGAAATGGAAGAATTGGGAAGCAGCACAAAGTCTTTGATAGAAGAGAAATCCATAATGCATTACAAAAATTCGAGGGAGATTTCTCCTTTCTAGCATGCTTGGACAAAGATGCTCAGAATACGGTTGCCACTTCTCTTGATACTCGAGGTAATGAATAGCTGATTGATGTAGTACATCAATAGTATAACAATCCAAACATGCGCACCCAATTTAAAACCACTTACATTTAAACAGACCAACATTAACAACTATATACATTTGACACATGTTACCCACATAACGAATTACCCATTTGACTGGTGGAATCTTGAGAAGTTGGCTAAACGTGTAGGCCTGAAGCTGATTGAAGCAGTAGGATTCTGGAGGGGTAATTACCCGGGCTATGTGAACAAAAAAGGTAACGGGTTTTGGGACAATACTTTTCATGTGGGAGCGTGCAGCACATTCAAGTTTGGCTAGGAGAGAGCCTCTTCCATATAATAAGAAGGAAACCATCGAAAATTGCAGTGAAGACTGCCTTAAAGAGACAATGACTTCTAGTAGTGTGAATGATTAGAAAGCGTGTCAGTTTTGCTTCGTGTCGAGTGTTGACCCAGTTAGGTATCGCTTTGCAGCAGTACTGATTTTCTCTTATTTTCAGAAGGCTCATTATAGTGAAATGGTGCTTCTGTGAAAACTAGTTTCCAAATGGGGAAATGATATTTGTACAGCAGATTCCTACACATTTTCTATACACAGCTGATTTGTACAGCAGATCCCCACACGAGTTCACCCACTCATTTCCATACACATCAGTTGTGTATGGAAATGTGTAGGAATCTACTGTAGGGTTATCACTGCCCTTCCAAATGGTATCTCCAACCCTTGAAAATTGCAATTTCAGACCGTATTTTGCATTGTTTGGCATTTGCTGCAATGGAGTCTAAAGTTATTCTTGAGGCCTTAACAGAATTAGATATAAAATGTAGTGATCATATTAGAGAGTAAACGAACATGACACATTCTTGTAATCTCAAATTAAAACAAAGCGATCATAAGAACTTTTTGAACAATAACAAAATAGTAATATAACCTTGATAATTCCTTCATTACATAGTTTTTATAAACAAGTGAAGGTCTTTTCTTATGGAGACCAGCCATAGATGTGAATTTGGAAGCATCAACATCTACATATTTACCCTTTAGGGTAATCAAGCCGCAACGGAAGCGAATTTAGGATTTTTATCCGTTTGATGTGGGTTCTCAAAAATTGGGTATTTCCTTCTAACAACAAATAAAGCTCAAAGATTATCAAATTGGAATCACTAACCTTCGGCCTTTGTGCCTACGAATCACTCCACGGATTAGAATATGTCCGAGAACACCAAATCCTTCACCGATCGAGTGTAGAAATTGCTCAACAGATTTCCAATATGGTGACTCTTATTTGACAATTCCACTTTGGTCGTACCAAAACAGCTAATTTCAAATAAGTGATTTCTGGATCGGTGATGATTACAGTGTCTCTTCCAATTTAGTGTGGACCGGGCCCACGGAAGCCTAACTACTCCACATGCCTACACTTGCACGAGAGAGCCGACTCCTCTCAATCAAGACAAGTAAAATGGGACAAGAACCCATATTTACTTACATCCCCCACTATGGGTTCTTTGTTCATATTTGCGATCCACAGTGACTCGTGCACTAGTCCTGTCGTAATCCAAAACTATGAACATGTTTTACAAATAGATCCGTCGTTAAGGCCTTCGTTAACGGATCAGCTAACATCTCAACCGTAGGAAGATGACTCACTGTCAACTTTCCCCGTTGTAGCATGTCAAACACATAAAAGTAATGCACCTCTATGTGCTTAGCTCTTGAACTGATCTCCCCATTACGGAATGTCGACACAGTTGCCAAATTATCACAATAAATTTGGACAGGAGCATCAGTCCACTGTTCTAGCTGTAACCCAGCTAGAAACTCTTTAATCCAAACTGCCTCGGAAGCTGCTAAACTGCATGCAACAAACTCAGCTTCCATCGTGGACTTAGTAATGCATTTCTGCTTCTTACTAGCCCATGCCACGGCGCCGCCACCAAGCATAAAAACATAACCGGCAGTGGATTTTCTGTCATCCTTACACCCGGCATAGTCCGAATCACTATAGCCTTCCAATGACAGGTTCTCAGCCTGATATGTGAGTTTCATATCCTTGGTACCCAGCAAGTATCTGAACACCCGCTTTATAGCTTGCCAGTGTTGCATACCTGGGTTAGCCTGATATCGACTCACAAGGCTTACTACAAAAGCCAAATCAGGTCGAGTGCAGTTCCAATAGCCTGCGCATATGGTACAGATTGCATCTTCAGACGTTCCTCGTCTGATGCAGGTGCCATTCTTTTGGACAAGACTGTCCCTTTATAGATGGGCGAATCAATGGTCTTCCAACCAATCACGTCAAAGCGTTTCAAAACACTCTCAATGTACGATTCTTGAGATATACTTAGCCTCCTCGCTTTTCTATCTCTCTCAATCTTCATCCCGAGGATGTATGATGCTTCACCCATGTCTTTCATTTCAAATTGGGTCTTGAGCCATTCTTTAAGACTGAGAATCATACTAGTGTCATTCCCCATCAATAATATGTCATCTACATATAGTGACAATATCATAAATCTACTCCCATCTTTAAAAGAGTAAACACAATGGTCATAATCATTGGCCACAAAACCATATTCACTTATCACCTTGTGAAAAGTGAAATACCATTGTCTTGGCGATTGTTTCAGTCCATACAATGATTTAATAAGTTTGCACACTTTAGTTTCCTCTCCGGAAACAACAAACCCCTCGGGTTGTTCCATGTAAATCTCCTCCTCTAAATCACCATTTAGGAAGGCAGTCTTTACATCCATCTGGTGCAACTCTAAATCTAAGTATGACACAATTGCCAACAAACATCGGATCGAGATGAACCTGGACACTGGAGAATAAGTCTCCTTGAAGTCTATGCCCTCTACTTGTGTGAAACCTTTCGCCACAAGTCTAGCTTTGTACTTCTCTATTGATCCATCAACTTTGAGCTTCTTCTTGAAGATCCACTTACACCCAATGGGTTTCCGTTCGTCTGGTAAGTCAACAATCTCCCAGACTTTGTTCTTCAAGATTGAATCCATTTCCTCTTGAACAGCCTTCCGCCATTCCTTGGAATCTGGACTACACATCGCCTGCTCAAATGTGACTGGATCACTAAGTACAGGTTCATCTATCGATATCTCATCTTCACCAAGCATGGCATAGTAATCTTTCAACAAAATTGAAGGTCTACGCTCTCTTGATGTTCGATTTTCAACATCCTCATTGGATGTGTTACCTATCACTTGTTCATTACTAGTGACAGTAACTTTCTCTTTCTCAATTTCAAAGAGTTCCACTTTCTGACTAGGAGTTTTAAGGTCTATATCTTCCTCAAGAAAATAAGCATCTCTAGACTCTATAACCCCCACTGTCCCATCATCATGGTGTACTACAAATCGATACCCTTTCGAATGGTCACAATAACCTATAAAATTACATTTTATGGTCTTGGGATCCAACTTAGTTCTTAGTTGATCAGGTACCCTCACATGGGCCTTTGACCCCCACACTCTCAAGTTCGAAAAGTTTGGACGTCTTCCCGTCCATAACTCATATGGGGTCAATTTGATCGACTTAGAAGGTATCCGATTTAGTACATAAACAGCGGTGTCTAGTGCTTCACCCCAAAACTGCGTTCCTAGTTCAGAGTGGTTTAACATGGACCTTACCATGTCCATCAATGTCCTATTACGTCTTTCAGCGACTCCATTCTGCTGAGGGGTATACGGTAAAGTATACTGATGCACTATTCCTTGGTTTGTACAATAGTCCTTGAACAAATCAGATGTGTACTCACCACCTCTGTCTGTTCTCAGAACTTTAATCTTCCGTCCTAACTGGTTCTCAACCTCAGCCTTAAATTCCTTGAATTTTTTTAAGGCATCGGACTTTCTCGATAACAAGTACACATAACCATATCTTGAATAATCATCTATAAATGTAATAAAATACATCATACCCCTTTGAGTCTTGACGTTTATAGGCCCACAAATATCTGAGTGAATGACCTCTAAAAGGTCAATTGCTCGTTGTCCTTTCGGAAAGGGTAGCCTAGTCATTTTGCCAGATAGGCAATCCTCACACGTGCGCAAATTATCACTTATTCTAGGTAGTAACCCACTACCCGACATTCAGTGTAATTTTGTCGCATTCACATGACAAAGGCGTAAATGCCATAACAATGCATTATCAACAGCAACACAAGCAACATACTCAGAATCAATCATTTCATTATTAGCAAAATCATTGGATACATCAAGTTTGAATAAACCATCAACTAAAGAAGCAGTAAATACAATATTATTCTTCTGCCCCACAGATCCCTTGCCACCCTTGAACCTGACTTCAAATCCCTTTTGAGTCAGAAGAGGGATTGAAATCAGATTCCTACGAATAGTAGGTGCATACAAGACATCTGTGAGGACCAGGGTGTTTCCTCCTAAGAGAGGAACACGAACAGAGTCAATCCCCAGCACGTCACAATAGGTGTTATTCCCCATGTAGATCTTGTGCTCTCCGGGACTAATCTCTTTCATCTCAGCAAAAGACTCCTTTGCCATTGCCACATGACGGGTTGCAGCCGAGTCAAGCCACCAACCTCTAGTGTTAGTGTTCACAATCAGTGCCTCAGAAATCATACAAACAATGTCCTTTCCTCCACCCTGCTGTTTCTTTTTCTCGTTGCCCTGGGAGCCATTAGGACAGTTCCTGCTAAAGTGACCCATCTGGCCACAAGTAAAGCAGGCTCCCTTCTTCTTGTTCTTGGCCTTGTCTCCACCCTGGAATTGAGGCTTCTTTCCTTTCCTCTTGAAGTTCTTCTTTGAAGTGCCAGCATAGGACCCACCTTTCTTAGAGCCAACATGGTGAGCAAGGTTGGCAGATACATTAGAGGCCCTCATATGCTCTCTCCTTTCCTGCTCCAAGCCCAGCTTGGCAGTAAGGTCATCGAGAGTGAGTTTCTTGTCACTCAGGTTCAACGCAACCACAACTGCTTCCCATGATGGAGGGAGGCTAGTGAGTATCGTAGACACTTGGACCCCCAATGAAATTGGATCTCCAAGCATCTCCAACTCACTAGCAATAATGGTCATGGCATTTATGTGATCAAGCACATTTTTGCCCTCCTCCATCCTCATGTTGGTATAGCGAGTGTGGAGCAACCTGATGTGTGCCTCAGTATGCTCTCCATACCTCCTCTCAATAGCCTCATACATTTCTTTGGCCGTTCTGTGCTTCTCAAAAAGCAACTCCATAGTAGGCTCCATAAAGGTAAGCATGGTAGTCCTTGCTCGTGCATCCTCCATCCTGAACTTCTCGTACTCTCTCTTTTGAGCAGTAGTACTCTGTTCACCCGTAGGTTCAACAACTTGGTCTAGCACATGACCCAAGTCATCAAGGAACAGAATGTGACGGATGCGCCTCTTCCAGGTAACAAAATTGGTGGCATTCAACTTTTCAGTCTTTGCCAACTCACTGGAGACCATTCGGGAAGCCATTGCAACTTTTAAGAAATCAAGCAAGTATTTCAATCAAATTGAAGATAATAATCTACAATCAATGGAACAGGACAATCAGTGTAAAAAACAGCACAGTTTGAATCACTAATTAACTATCAGCAATTATATAATCAAGTGGCACAAGTACTGCTTCAATATTAATTAGTTTTTCAAATTTTATCCTTCCGATCGATCGCGTCAAATACCCGATCGATCGCAGCTTTCCGCTGTCAATTTTACTCAACTTCCAGTAGATACGATCGATCGCAATTTGTGCCGATCGATCGTTTCCCTCTTTCAAAGCAAATCAATGATCGACGCCGATCGATGCCGAACGATGGCGATCGATGCCGATCGAAGCCGATCGATCGTTTTCCCTTTTCAAGAGACTTAACGATCGATGCCGAACGATGCCTGTCGATCGTGACCAGTCGTCTTCTCCGATTTTACCTTAGCGCGATCGATCGCTCTTGACGCCGATCAATCGCGACTGTAAAAAACGAGATTTTCAGTCGGCAAAAACCGCGAGAAAAATTCCCACAAATTTCTTGGAACCCTCACACCACCACGGAATCAAGGCTCTGATACCACTTTAGGGTAATCAAGCCGCAACGGAAGCGAATTTAGGATTTTTATCCGTTTGATGTGGGTTCTCAAAAATTGGGTATTTCCTTCTAACAACAAATAAAGCTCAAAGATTATCAAATTGGAATCACTAACCTTCGGCCTTTGTGCCTACGAATCACTCCACGGATTAGAATATGTCCGAGAACACCAAATCCTTCACCGATCGAGTGTAGAACAATGTGAAAAGCTATATTTCCCGAATTAGCTTTTTCACCCAACGAAATCAAGAGCACCAAAACCAAATTGATTTTAACCAAAAGTCGCCTTTTTCATTAGCATGGAGGGCGTCCCCTCCATTGCCCTTTAATAAGGCATAAATCAGTTACAAAATCATGCCAATTTCGGTTTCCCGAAATTGCTCAACAGATTTCCAATATGGTGACTCTTATTTGACAATTCCATTTTGGTCGTACCAAAACAGCTAATTTCAAATAAGTGATTTCCGGATCGGTGATGATTACAGTGTCTCTTCCAATTTAGTGTGGACCGGGCCCACGGAAGCCTAACTACTCCACATGCATACACTTGCACGAGAGAGCCGACTCCTCTCAATCAAGACAAGTAAAATGGGACAAGAACCCATATTTACTTACATTCAGGGCTACTACCAAACCAGCTCAAAGAAACATTCAATAAGTTCCTCGTGCTTTTTATCGTTGCGGCTTAAGCACTCTCAAATTATAACGCGGGGGCATCATCATCCTCTTCTCCAGCCCGTTGATGCATTGGAGTAGTTCAATAAAGCCTGTCCGCGTATGAAAATAATCCAAAGCTCCCCCTCCCCTTCTATTCTTTTTAAGTCAACCATGTAATAATGAACATGTGCTTTTTAAAAGGGAAATGATATTTGGTGCTCAATCCACCAAAGGCCTTGGGGCACCTGAAGCTTCTCAGCTCTATCATGTGCCCACCTCGCCGCCATTAGACGACAAGCAAACCCCAAAGACTTAATCCCCTTCAAACAGAAAGAGCCAAAGGCATTCCTTATGCGTGTCATGGCTGACTGCAGCGTGAGAGAAGGGGGAGGGGATGCTTGCCCACCAAGCCAGCCCGAACCCTATTTAAACCACTGACCAGCTCCCTTGGTCCACCACCTTTGCCTCTGAATCTCTCTGCCTGACTTACTCTGTTTCGGTTAGCTGCTGTGCTTCTTTCCATCCATGTCGTCGGTGGGATACTGCCTGGCCCAGGCCTACGTCGAGAGGAAACGGTTCAAAGAGAAGATGGCAGCCATGAAAAGCAAGGAGGTGGCGGAGGAAGAGAAGCCGAAAACGAAATCTACATCGAAAGGCTCCAAGGGTGGCGTCCGAAAGGTCCATCCTAGCGGCGATGTCGTCCATAAACAGAGAAAAACAGAGGACCGGCCGTTTAGCTAGCGCCTTCATGGGTGGCCGAGGTGATGATGGTTTATGTCAGCTGGAAATAGTTACGTAAGGTTGGTGACGGTGGTTTCTGCTACTAGTCCACTATGAACTGGAGTTCTATTAACTGCAGAAGCAAGCCCTTGTATAATAGAGTGCTTTTGAGTTGAGCTTTTCTGTCCATAATCGTGGATTGGAATAATTGTTCTTGTATGTGGTTGTAGTTCTTCCCACTCTGTTTCTTTTTCTTTGATAAATTCTAGTTCTGGTGCGCTCTTCGTCATTACATTATATGAGTATAGTTTAGGCATCTTATTCCAAGCCATCTTCCTAAACGGGAAACTAAGTCCCATACAGAGTCCTAACTCCCAGGTCCCCTGCCTCCATCGTAAACTGAAGTTAATGGCAGCCTGTGCAGCCCGTGATTTAAAAACTTTAACCGTGATTGCAAAGCTAAGACCTTCTCACAACTCTGCAACCTTTGCTATTTACAAATTTAAAGGGTAATCACGTGCTTTCATCTATTTTTCCTGAGTGTATCCAGTATTGTAAGAAAACTCTAATGTATCCCAGTTGGAATTTCAGTTTGGTAAGAAGATAGGCCTGGCATAGTAACATATAGCCAATTCATCACTCTAACGGTGATTGCCTCATTAGCGTTTGCACGTAGATCAGCCTATTTGTGAGCAGTCGGGAAGACATATTGAACTGGCTGTCTGTAACAAAGGTGGACCTTGCAGGTTCCTCGGCATTGGCCTAACGTGGAACTCAATATGGCTAGGAGAGTACTCATCAGGGTTTCCCGCCCTGGTAAATGACAACCGTGACCGAAGAATAACGTTAAGGGCATGTGGTGGGGGGAAGGGCAGAGGGACAAGTGCCCGGTGGGCGGGAACATTACCCCTGCCTCCACCACCTCTGTCTTGACGGGTTTCTTGAGTGGTGTTGGGAAGAAGGAATGGGGAGAAGCAGGCTTTATGGTCATAATGTATGCTGTAAATTTAGTGTCTCAAACTCTCACCATTTATCAATTTTCTTTGAAATTGCCTTTGCGTCATTCACAGTCCTCATAATCATCTAGAGCGAACTAAAAAATCATTATTAGCAAAAGGTTGTTGGCTATGTTTAAATGGAAAAAAGAACGAGAGGAAAAAGTTGCACTGCAAGGACAATTTCAGCCATGACTGAAACACTATTAGCAAAAAGTTTGTCTGGCTATGCTTAAAAGGGAAAAATGAATGCGAGAAAACGTTACACTGCAAGGACAATTTCAGCCAGAGTATTTTGACCATTTGATGTTGGCTGAGGCTTCGTCCGACAAAGCAAGCAACAACTTGACTTTTTTTTGTTTTTTTATATGAAGCAATAATCTGACTTATTGAAATCGACCCTTACCTTATTAACTTGACTTGTACTTCTGAAAAACAAGTTTTATTTTTAAAGGTGGAACTGGGTAGTTTGAATCGAGCGGGAAATAGGGCATCTTTAGTTCACAAGAGGCACCGACCTCAATTGCATCTGCTGGCACTCCCACAAGCTCAAGATAAGCCCAGTCATGATGCTTCTTGAGCCACCTTCTTTTGACGCAACGGTATATTTGAGAAATTAGTATGATTTAAACGTCAAACATTTAAGAAGTCTGACCTTAAGGTTGGCACATGGGAGGGAGCAAAAGCTGAACTTGTTCATCAATCTCAAAAGCAGTTGTCTAATGATGGACACGTGTTTTTTCAATTGCAGACAGGCTTCATTTGACCGAGGGGGAGTGAGTGAAACAAGCGCTGAGTCCAGTTTGAGATCCTGTAAGAGAGGTAGTGTTTGTCCGCCGAATAGCAAAACAATCAAAATAGTACTTTAAGGTCTATTTGGTTAGACCTTTTAAGAGTGAAAAATCTGGATTTCCCAAATGAAGTTAGGGTTTAGATATAAGGTGTTTGGTTAGGAAGAAGTGGATTTTCGAAAAAAAAATTAGGGTTCGATGGCATGGTTTGTAACTAAAAAGACAGGGGTATTCAATAACAAAAAGCGTGGTTTCAATCATGAAACCGCATTTTTTTTATAAATGCACCTGTCTTTTTTAAAAAAATTACAATAAATGCAATTAAAAGAATTGAATCTAGATTCTTTTTGGAAATCTCCTCAGGAAGCGAGATTCTTAATGAATCTAAAAAGGCAGCCGAACCCTTACAATAGTACAGGACCATCATAACAAAAAGAAAGGAGGGATCATACTGATTGAAGGCATACCATTTGGAAGGAAAAGGCCTTTAGAGACCATAACAAATCAAAATTTAAGTAACTAAAATCTTAAAGAACAAAGAAATGATTGATCAATCATGAAATGAATTCCATGCGGAAGAAAATAAGAGAAGCACAAAGCAAGGGCCAATGGATGTTTTACCCATCCAAGAAAAGACCCTTCATTACAGAACCCAAAATCACTAACAAATTTTTCCTATGTTTTGGTAAGATTCAAAACACAAAAGTTGAGATCAAATGATTGAAATGAGGGCTTCACAACAAACAAGAAACACCCTATTGAAGTCTCCATCTCCTAACTTGGTAAAGGAAATCCCAACTTGTGTTACGAGCATAGAATGAGTATCTAACTTCCAAGCCACATTACAAGCACAGATGATTACCAAAGAAGCTTTAGCTTTCATCATTCTATTATCTGGCATGTCAAAGGATGGTGCATCCACATCGTTGTTTGGATGAGTCACTGTGCAATTTGTCTGCAACAAAAAAATATCTTATTATTTCTTCAAAATAAACAGCATTAAGAACATGCTAAAAACAGAATGCACTGAACTGCAAAACACTGCAAAAAATGTGCTAAGAAAATGTGAAATTGAGTGAAGGAGAAAGAATACAAAATATAAAATCTCTGCTCTGATACTTACCACTACTTTTATCTGATAACGGTGGCCGAACAACAACATGCATGGTGATAATCCCCCCTGCAAATTCTCCGACTTGGACCCTTGACTCAGCCAGTGTTCTGCTATTCTCCAGTATTTTCCCCGCATTTATAAGCTTCACGTCATTAATTGTTCTTGGAGGATTTTCCTTACCTATTGGGCAAATGATTGCAAATTCAGTCTATATATTAAAAATGCCTAATATATTCAAGCAAACCAGTAGACGGATAAGTTAAAAAAAGTATAGCAGCGAAGTGCAATACAAAATGCGACAAAATAACAACTTATCATCTGGCAGAGGACAGTTCCAAATGGTCGGCACTAAGGAATTCATACGGATTGCATCCGATATTCTGATTAATAGAAGTTCCAAAGTATTTGATTCCCCAAGTACTCTTAAACTACAGAACATACATTAAATTTTGATCATTAGCACCTTGTTACTAACATAATCTCAAAAACATAGTCCATCGAAACAACCAATTACGCAAAAGCACTCCCTGAGGAAATGTTACAAACACATCAGGAACCTCATACCAAATCAAAATTCTCACAATTTTTCGCAAAATTCATGTTAGCAATTTTGTGGTGTTTGATCCTTTCTCTTCAACATAGGAAACGCTTGACAATCACACTTTCAACGTGAAGCAGAACTATGACGACACCACACTCTCTTTTCAGCTTTGAATATTAACGTAAGATCATCCATAAATGTCCAAATTATCTTTCCAGAAAGCCATCCGATCATACAGAAATGAAATATAAAAAAAATTCTTCATAATTCACGTATAATACTAACCTTGGGGCCATCGAGCAACAATGATTTCCTTAAGGGATCCGATGGTAGTCGAAGAAGTGTACTTATTCGGCCCGATGTCGGTGCCATCAAAAAGCCTGAATTTCAGCTCTATCAATTCATCCCCGCCATTGCTGAACCTTCAAGAAGACAATCTCCCTCAAACGCCATCAGTCCTTCCCCAAACAACCAAATCCTTTACCCTCGTCACTTATTTCCCACACAAAACTTCTCCCCTGACTGAACAGAGCTCAAATACAAAAACCAAGATTCACAAAAGCTCAGATCAAATAGCTCACAATAGAGATCACCAAACCAAAGAAACCCAAATCACAACTACCAAATCCGACCCAACAAACTTGTTCAACTCGGAATAAACAAAGATTCACACAGGACCAATTCAGTTTAAGGCCAAATCAATTTATTGAGGACTCCGGAGAAGCATGGGGAGGGTGGATGAAGATCAGAGGAGGAGGATCGGAGATTGATGGCTGACAGTATAGTCAGAGAGTTGTTCTTGGCGTGCACCCGGACAAATCTTATTACCATTTCCACGGGGGGCGAAATCCAAATGGCAATCAGCCAACCGACATTTTGACTTGATCTTTTCCGTCTTCCAAGTTGCAACATATATAATGAACACAGTTGTGTGCGCGACGATTTGCCAGGAATGTGTAAACAGGTTTTTAATGTGTGACGTACTGCCCATGTTGTTTCATTGTTTTACTATTGTACCACATTATTTATGAAAAACTTTATTTTGGCAACTAGATAAATTAATCTTTATAAAAGGTTATAGTAATAATAATTCCGGACAGAAGGAGTATCTTGGTCTTCCACTTTGAGATTCCCCACTGAATTTAGTTCCTTGATTTTTGGTAATATAGTTCCTTGATTGATACAGTACAACTCTCTTTGTTTTTGGGGATAAAATTTTCAATGGCCGTGTATCACACCATTCACCAATTAACAAGATCGACGCCAAGGGCTGTGACGGTCCTTATCAGTGCCCATATGCACTGTATGTGTACATTAGGATTGGGAATAAATACACATTGATATAATTTTTTTGGATTGGAAGCCCGTGAATTTAGGTGCTGATTAATTATAATATAACTTATCATTACGCTTTTGTTGTTTGGGATGGGTACTGTCAGTTTTTCTACCCTTAAGGACATACATGGCAAAACGACATGCAGATTGTCACCACACCATTTTAGACAAGAGATAGAGATGATTCATGGTTTTGAATCTTTTGATCAGCGAAGGTTTTTTTGGTAATTTCATTGAGGCAATCATAGACCTTACCAAAAAGCGTAAGCGAAAAAACAAGATTATGCTAGAGAAATCGTTAGCTTATTTCCGGAAAGCGCTGACTATATGTATTTTCAAGTGGTCCATGATACGCATTGGGTACTTTAAAAGCTGTCTAATCTATTCTTTAAACAATCTGGATTCTTGCCAATAGTGAGTTTTTTCCACACTACCTGCGCCAGTCGCCCTTGTCCCGTATATCACCTCAAAATAAGGGGCCGTTTGGGGCGTGATTATTACAAAAATATCCAGACTGGATATTGGATATATACTGTAGCATCCATGTGGATTTTTACATCCAGCTGAAACACCTCAGGGATATATAAAATATCCAGATGCTACAGTGTAGCAAAACATCCCATCTGGATGTTTTGCTTTTAATCACGCCCCAAACGGCCCCTAAGATATGAACTTTCTAAAATATTCTTCTTCGGCCTTAAAACATTTTAAGCGACGAAATTCTTTACTTTTATCTGGTGAGGGCATTTAAGTAGCATTCCACTCGGAGGAGAAGGCTTTCCGGCAAAACTTCAAACGTCGCGACAATCCATACCAAAGCCGACGACCGCCCACTCCAAAAAAAAAAACTCTGATCGCGAAATTTTGAAATAAGAGCAATAGGGAAGCCCGCCCTACTACAAAAGTTGAGATCTAAATGTAAAGAAGCATATGTAACGGCTACTCATTGGTGCTCGAACCATTCGTGAACATCAAATAAGAGGATAAAAATGGGCAAATGCGTGAAATGCTCGTCGACGAGTGGCAAGTACTATTTATTTATTCATCATGAGGATAAAGAGGGGGGGGGGGGGGGATAATGAAGAAAGCAAAAAGGCGAAAACACATGATTTTACGAAAAACTTCAAAATATCATAACTTGCTCATTTTTTAACCATTTTGACCCTTTTTTGCGTTCTTCTTTATTTTTCCTCCTCTTTATTCTCATAAAGGTAACCCA
The DNA here is from genome assembly GCA_039654745.1 of Houttuynia cordata. Lineage (NCBI taxonomy): Eukaryota > Viridiplantae > Streptophyta > Magnoliopsida > Piperales > Saururaceae > Houttuynia > Houttuynia cordata. The sequence goes on from CM077503.1 coordinate 37,495,760, forward strand.
AATTTCTAAAACACATCTATCAGTGGATATGACAAATTTTCAAATAGGGAGAATGTGATGAAGCCGTTATTAATGTCCTTTATTTTTTTCTTTTTTCTTCCCCATTTTAGATCCATCGCATAAGAGGTCACTCCTCTTTCTAAATTAGTCATTTCACTATATGATGTCTCAATATCTTTCGATGATCTTAATAAAATGGAAGAGGAAGAAAAATAAAGAAGAATGTAAAAAAATGGGCAAAAATAAATAAAAAATAAGTAAGTTATGATATTTTTAAGTTTGCCATAAAATCATGTGTTTATATACAGGACGCCAATTCAAGTCGTGTGCTCGGCACATAATAGTAATGAAGTCGTGTCTAACTTAAAAAATATAATAAATCACTCATTTTTTATCCGTTTTGCCCATTTTTTGTGTTCTTTCTTATTTTTCCTCATCTTTATCTTTATGAGGATATTTTAAATTTATTTACACAATTTACAAATATTACTTGTCACTTGCCGACGAGTATTCCACATCTTTGCTTATTTTTATCATCTTATCTGATATCCACAAGCAGTTCAAGCACTAATGATTGGCCGTTACATGTGTTTCTTATATATAGATTTTAACTTTTGTAGTAGGGTGGGCTTCCTCACTGCTCTTACCTCAAAATCCAGCGATCATAACTTTTTTTCTGAGCGTGGGCGGTCGTCGGCTTTGGTATGGATCGCAGCAACATTCGGAGCTTCGCCAAAAAGCCTCATCCTCTGAGTGGAATGCCCTCGCGCGGATAAAAATGAAAAATTCTGTTGGTTAAAATATTTTAAGGCCGAAGAGGGACATTTTGGGAAGTTCATGTCCCATTTTCATGTGATATGAAAGTTTTTTGTAAATTTCATGTGATATGGGAAAAGGGGGAGTGGTGCCAAGTAATGTGGAAAAAACTCCAATAGTTACGAATAGATACTTTCAACCCCGTTGGCCAATCACTCAAAAAAAAAATGGAAAAAGAATAAGATGCTTATAATAATAGACTAACAACAACAATGATGTGCTTTAGTAAAAATAATGAAAGACAAATACCTTCTTACTTGTATTGTGTGGGGAGGTTGGCTCGATCTTAAGGATAAACTGCACTTAACCACTATATATTATAGAGAAATTGCACTTATCTCTTATGACTTATGAAAATATGCACTTAACCCTTATGACTTATGTGACGAGATAATTCTCATTCTCTTCATTAATAAATCCACATTCTTCTTCCATTCGTCATCTTTTTTTTTCACATGGCAAAGGCGATGCCAAGGAATGTCGTATCGGATATCGGTAAAATATCGGTTGACCAAAGAGACAAAATATCGGAGATATTGTGTAAAAAATATCAGTGGTCGAAAAGTAGTTTTTACCGTATATTTTCACAGTCTAATTTCTAAAATGAGTTATACTAATTTAGACAAAGCATAGATTTCAAAATATGCATAAAAATTCATATTAGGATGGGAAACAAACGAGAAAGTTATTTTTTTCCCTTTTTTAAAAAAAAATTTCCTAATTTTTTTTAAAAAATGGTGATATATCGGTCCGAAACTGATATATTGGCGATATCGCCGATATATGGAAAATTTTTAAAAAATGATATTGGTCCGTATCGTTGTATCGGGTGGGGCCTGATACCGATATATTATCGCCGATATATTAGCGAGCCTGCATTCCATGGGCGATGCACATAGACTGTTAATATATTACTCGATAATAGCAATGTGTTAGCTTTATTTTCCCCAATATAAGAAAAATTAACTACTTGTCATGGTTTTCACGGCTACCACGTACCCTAAAATTAAAATAAAATTAGTAGGAGCTATTAGAGATAAAATTCTCTAATAACTAAGTTGCATACGGATTAAGTACATATTTTTACAATTTATAAGGGTTAAATATAATTTCACCATAATTGATAGGGGTCAAGTACAATTTACCAAAAAAACCTTCCATCATCCGACCGGGTAGAAGTATTCCTGATTCCAGCAGCTCTTTTTACCTTAAAAGCAATGCAGGCATTTGCGTCCTTTTTTATGAAGGCAGACATACCTTTGTTGTTTGTGAAAAAAGATTCCAATAGTCAAAAGCAGTCTCTTTTGGTGAATGCATATCTAACAGCTCTGGTCCCATAAAGATATTTGCCCTCATTTTATACTAGTAGGATACCAATACAGCCAGATTCTGGCATGATTCACAATATCAGCAGGCATGAATTTGATCAAAACTAATATGACTATGTTGGCTTCTTACTCCGAGTGTCCCATATTATTAGTCTCATTTCAATAGACAAACTGTGGCAAGGATATCAAGACACTTCAAAGAACCCCAAAGGTTCCAAAGGTCTTCGCAATTCTATCACTAGACATTAATGAGCGATATCATAGGAAACAAGGAAAGCAAGCATATGACTCCTTGCCCATGTTTGCCAGTGTATCTGCCTGTGTTGTATGTGATTACAATGTTGCTAACTTGCTGTTATTGGCGGTAGAATGGTAGCATGTATAATAACAACAGATTAATAGAAGAAAAGAAGACTTTAATCTTGTGGGCACAAGGGCATTAGATACTATTAGTTTCTGTTAGAATTTGGATTCCTCAACCAAAGCTGGAGAACGATCTGATGAGTTATAATCAAAACGAACCTGCAACTGTAGTCATAATAGCAAAGGAATCGTGGCCAATCTAATCGATCTGAATGTGATTAAGTGACAGAACCTTTTGGAGCATCCAAGCTGGGGGCAAAAGCAACTCGACAAGACCTGTTTTTATGCGCTTTTGCCTCAAAGACATCAATATCTGTCGTAGGAGTGATAATGCATGAATGTGGATACTCAATTGGGCACTGAGTGGATTGCAGTTCAAAATATCAATGATTTCGTTGGAGGTCCTGGAGTACAATGAACTTTCTTAATGGAGCTGCGCTCAGGTAACGGCATGTCAACTACATACAGTTCCTGGGAAGAGATGATGAGCTTACATTTTTAGCTTTAGGGGCAAGTGCTTCATATTGGGAGAACCATTCATCGGCACAATCAGGACCTTTTTACTATTTGCACACAGTAGGGCCCCAGCTTCGTGCGACTTGCCCATAGTGTTTGATTTCGAGCTCGCCTTATTGGATTGCCATAATCCTATAATTAGAGAAGATCCCTATACATTTAGGGTCTGTTTGGATACACATTCTGCACAATAGGCATCATTTTATACAAGCTGCCATTATGATAATCTAAACTTTGTGAGAAATTATACGCAATCTCACAGAATAGCCAGCTTGACATTACTCAAGTATCACCTTCGATTCGTTAAAATAACAATTGGAACTTTAGGCCTGTGTTTCGTGCATACTATTTATTAGATTCTTGTGCGCGGTACAAGCACAATTTGGGAACTGGGATTGTGAATGGAACTCCTCCGCTTCACTATGTAACCCCACTTTTTGTAATATTATTATAAATATAAATACTCCTTCATCAACTCTCTTATTTGGTTCCACCCCATGCACAAACAAAAACCTCTTACCAACGTAAATTCGAAAAAGGAAAATTTTAAATCGCCAGAACAACATGCTCACTCTCACTTGCTCTGAAGAGACTACTCCTAGAAACCCATTTGAGGTTCAACTTGCATATGTTCAACAAAAATTATCTCTTTACACAACATATTTGCAAGAGCTACCATTTTCTTTGTTCAGTTGAAATTTACTAACAGATGCCGTGCTTCACTTGCTGCCATACTGACAAGTATGTCTCTGAACAAAAATCTTCTGAGAAATTAGTGTGAAGCTTGTCAAAAGGTAACAGAGAACCGAGTGCAGCTGAAGGACAGTAAATGCGTTTCTTTATGGATTTTGTTGCAATTACACAGCAAAGAAATGAAATTCTTACACTCGTTAAAAAGAATGAGCTAGCTAAATCTTCCCCCCCCTCAAGGATATGAGGAGAGAAGCCAACAAATATTGAAAGTTTGTAAAAATACATTTACATATCAATGTGCACAAGAGCTATCAACCAGCAAGTGCAACTTGGGACATCTGATGAGAAAGCAATTGTTGAAGGTTTGAAATTATGTCATATATCTAGAACTTGGCAACTAACCAGTTCAACTGAGCCAAAACTCTTGGTTGCAATGACCTTCCAAGCATCGCTACCTGTTTCAGACAACAAATCACAACCTTCAGAGGACTCTTCTACTGATAGAGATGATGACTTCAATGTGGAGCAAGCCAACTGCTTTTGCGAGTCAGCTTGCAATATTGCAATACCAGACTTGCCATCTTTTGCAACAACATGAAGTTTTCCAAGAAATCCAGCAAGCAAATTTGGTGACTCTGAATCTGTAGTATCACGAATTGGTACCTTACCAAAAACAACTTTCCAAGCATCCTCTTGCTGGTCGTAGATCTGAATCTTACTACTCTCTAAAGAACTTGAAGGATCTAATGCATATAAATCCCCATTTACCACAACACTCAACTTTGTACCCGCCTGCCTTGCAGGCCACCCCTCCCCCATTCCATTTGGCATTTCTACCCATGCATTGGTTTCAGGATCATATATTTCCCCACCCACATCAACAAAAAATGGCCAGGAGTATAAACTCTGGGGTACACACAGCCTTCCTTTATAGGAAGTCATTCCTGTTGCGATAGGCTTTATCATGTCTGCTAAAAAGGCGGTGGGCGAATCCTGAGCTTTTGGGAAGGTCATGCTTGGCACTTCAGTCCATAGCCCAGTAGATGGATCAAAAACTTCTGCAGACTGCAAAGGAATCAAACCATCTCTTCCCTTACTCACTCCTCCAACCACATAAAGCTTGTTGTTCAACAAGCCAGTCTTACAATAAGCTCTACCTGTGATCATGGAGCTAACTTCATTCCATGAGTTTAAACATGGATCATATCGCAAAACACATCTCATTGCCGATGACTGAGAAAACCCCCCTAAAACATAGAGACACCCATCAACAGCTCCAACTCCACAACCGCAGAATGGCTCCATACTCCCATTCTGACCAAGCCATCTTCTGATAGCATCAGCAATTTTGACGCTTGATCCCATCACATTCCACAACAAAAAACCAGGAAAGCTCCACCTTGTTTCCTCTTCACACATAGGAGTAGGCATAGGGGGCAATCTTTGCCATTGACCAGATGTTGGGTCCAATGCGTACCACATGAGTTTTTCTTCTTCATTTTTTGCTAGCACATAAAGCCATTCTTCTGTCTTTCCAAGTTCCTTCCTTAGCTGAAAGAGTTCAGGGCTTGTGACAGCATCCTTCCAGCTCTTCGACACTAATTTCATGTTCAAATAGCTCATTCTTGGCAACCTTGCAAGAATCTGAGTTGAAATCTCATCAGGGAAGCTCGGGATCAGTCTTGGTTTCTCATTATCCAAGTCAGACGGCATCCTCTGCCTCTTAGAGGTTTCAGTTTCGGTGATATCCCCATGCTCTCCTGCTGTTGCCTTCGAAATGGCCAAACTTAATACTGATCCCATCAAAACTTTCTGCAACCAAATTCAAATCCGGTCAGCAAAAGTGAATTAAACCATCAAAATTGAAAACTTTAACCAAGAAAAATACAAATTCATCTAAAAAAAATAAGAATTGCATAAGAGAAAGAAAATTAAAAAACATGGAAAAACTCAACCAGTTCAAGCGGAAAACAACGCTATGCTACTGACATCCTAAACAAAATATGCAGACACAAATTGCTAAACTACATTCAGTCAAACGATACTCCATTTGGCATTCCATCATAAAAGGCCTCCTCAATCGACAAAAGACGAATCCGCTAAGCCCTTTATTGAACAGACACCAACAGTTCGCCAATTCAATAAAAACCCATCCAAAACTCTTTCCTCAAACAAGTAGCAGGCAGGAAACAATTGGGAATATTACCACTACAATTCAAACGCCCAATCAGCTGAACAAACAAAGACATAGGACATCGACATACCCATATATTATCCCTAGAACCCAAAAAAGATTAGAAGGCATAAACTAATATCTTAGGAGCAAACCTTGTATGTAGCAGATGAAGGAATGACCAGCAAGTGATTTGCCGGAGAGATGTGATGTCGCAGATGAAGGAATGCCCAGCAAGTGAAATGAAGAAGGGAGGTGAGAAGGCTTGAGTATATATAGGATACCCCGGCTTCAGGTTACCCCGGCTTTCAGGTGCCTAGTAAGTCGCCTTCTCTGACTCGCCTCTGAGTCCTAAAATAGTGTAGATAAAGAGCTTTGCACCGGACCACTGGTCGTAATAAATGCTTGATAATGATTTCTGGAAGGCCTTCCACGATCCACTGTTCCACTGTATTTTCTGTGTAGTTTCGTTGAAATTGACCATTTAAGTATAGTGTGTTTGAAACGTGACGTTTTCTAATCTAAACTGAAATGTTTGCCAAAAGAAATCTAATCTGAACTGAAATATCCGCACAGTGCATATACATTTTTTATACCTATTTTGGCTTTTTTTGCGTCCAGTGTTGGTTTTTTATTCATTGCATAATTTATATTTTTATATATTTACTTTTTATATAAAACATACTAGTGTATAACTTTTGCTACATATGCATAGTGCATGTTGTTTCTTTCCCTGATATTCCTTGAGATGAGTTTCACATTTACATATTGGTGATTTTTGGACAAGAAAAGATACCAAAAGAGAAGACAAGAAAAGTTACCATGAAAAAGGACAAACGGAAATCTTGGGCATCCGGGCGGGATAGATAGCAGTGTGGCGGCGCCGTAACTGGTCTGGTCTTCTGTGATGGCTTTTAACGGCTGATGACATGACTCAAATTATAACATTTATTTATTTGTTCTACAAGTTTTTTTATTTGGAGTCAAAAGGATTATGATTTTAAAGGCACGAGGAACGTAAGGCGAAACTCCTCTAAAAGTGCTCTGGCTGCTTGGTGCTTTCATGCTGCTGGGAAATTTCCAGGAAGCCGGAAGTTATACACAATCAAGTATTCTACTTTCAGTTCTTACAAGAAGTGGAGAAAAGAGGCCATGTGCTAATTTCAGTCAATCACGGTGCTTCCAAGTCGAAGTGATTTATAGAACCCAGTCGGCCCTATCAGTATTAATTAAATAGTCTCAGCTGGAGAAATATGAAGGGAAAGCGCTTCACTTGCAGCAATGGGATGTTTACCGTAACACAACACAATGGCTGAGCGGGGAAAAATTATTAGGTGTAGATAGGACACCGTGGGGGACCGCACCTTTTTTTATTGTGCAAATTGCATTTTCGGAGATATGTGGCCCAACGCATGTTAACATTTCCCTTTTAAATGGTGAACTCGATCAGCAAGATAATAAGGTGCGTAGGTTCACTTCTCCGGGGCTGTTTGTTTACCCTTATTTATTGAGATCTGAATTGAATTAGTGGGTGTTTGAATTCAGCTCATGTATGCGGGCCTAAAAATTCAGATGAGAAAACTCATCTAAATTTTCTAAAAACCTTTCGGCCCTCCACTTGATCAGTTCCATGAATCACCCCGGTGTTGAAGTAGCACGGCGACCGGCCGTCAAAGACTCGTGGCAGAGACCGGGCCGACCAGAAGAGGTCGATGAAGTTGGCGGCGATGACCTGGGAGCCCTCCAGGCGGGTGGCACAGCCGGGCGATGTCGTCAATGACAATGAGATCGGAGTCGAGGTAGATGACCCGGGATATGATGCAGGCGGGGAGGATGCCGGCGAGGTAGGTCCTGGCGTAATTGAGCGGGTTCTCGAGGGCATCCCGGATGGAGGAGGTTTTCTCCGCATTTGCTGCTGCTGTTTATTGCTCACAACTCGCGGTTGGGAAGGTGGGTTTTTTCAATCCAGCTAGTCAAACTGCCAAATCTTTCAACTTTTTGTTGAACTAGTGGTTTCTGTTAGAAGTGGGTGTTAGTTATAACCCATAATTGGGTATTAAAGAGAGAGAACTAACCCATGTTTAAAACCCACTTACTATGAGATGAATGAGTAAATTGGGTGAAGGATGAATAGTCCCACATCCACACCAAGGATGGGTTGTGGATGGTATATAAGGTCCAAGGTTGGCCTTATAAGTTAGGCCCAAAGGCCACCCCACTTTTGTGGGGGAGAGAGATGTTGGACCTATGCACCTAGGTGGGCTAACCCACACGCGCGCGAGCCGCCGCCGCCGTCCGGCCGGCCGGGCCGGGTCGGGTCGGGTTGGGTTGGGTTAGGTCAACAAGAAAATATTATTTTGGGACAAATTTAATGGTTTGGTTTTCTAATTTATTTTGGTTCAACCAAAACGGGTCCGTTTTATTATGACCGTTAACGGACGGACGCATCCGTTTAACGGGAAAGGGTTTCAACGGGCTTTAACGGGAAACGGTGTGTTTTCAACGGGGTTTAACGGGATTTCTATAAATCTTGTAAAAACGGATTTTTCTGTACGGATTTTCCCCTGCATCTTCTTCTTCGCATTACACATTTGTGGTTCGCTGCGCGTACTGTTTGGAGTGCTCCTACAGTACGTGGTTGATCGTCTTATCCTGGGAGGCAGACGCCCACGAGTCCTAAGCACCGTAGGGAGGGTGCATTCTATCTTAAGGACAAAGTGTTTCGCTTGATTCGATCATCAAATTCTTCTGATTATTTATTATCATCTTTGTAAAGGTACACAATAGCAGTTAAGTAATTTTGATAACAACCTTAAGACAGAATTCGCCACAGTTATTTTCTTAATTACTTTTCTTAATTACTGTGTTGTACTGTAATCTTGTACTTACTGTACTGTAATGATCGCCTATTGTGATTTCGCGTTTGTGATGAATACAACGACGAGGAAAACAATCTGTGTCAAAACGATGACGGTAAAACTCCAACAAATTCGAAGAAGTGCTGCACGTTGAGATCGAGGCCGAAGAGGAAATTTCCTCCACTGGCATGGACAGTCATCTGCTGCCGGCATTAGCGGTGGGAAGGAAAACGATACATCAGACCGCAACCCAACGGCCGAGGTCATTGCGGCGGACGATGAGGTCGATTGCAGTCTTGCAGACGGCCTCCTGGCCTGAGGCGTTCTGGAGTGAGACATCGACGCCGGCGGAGGTGAGGAATTGGGCGGCACATCAGCAGGTCTTGAAGGCTGCCCACCCGGAATGGAACCCAAGTCCGGCCGACCCATCTCCCCGAAAGCGACTCCGAGTCAAGCAGCCTCTGCCGTGCTCCATCACCATCGACGACGAGGTGACCAGAGATACCTCCTCGCCAGCCACGCCTCCCGTCTCTCCTCTTCTGGGACCATCCCGACTCCGGCAAGACCTCCGCTGCACAAGCATGGTGAAAAAAAAAGGCAAAAGGCCAGGCCTTTGAGTCCTGGAAGAGCATCGTCCACCATCGTCTTCCCCGTCTCGGCCAGAGGAACCTTGCGGTCATCGAACCAGAGCTCAGTGCATCTCTGATCGCCTCCACGAAGTGGTCGATTCGCGCCCGGAATCACCGGAATGGTCACCGCGTTCTAGATCAGACTTGGATCGGACATGCGGGCGACGGTGCCCTGGGAGCACTCGAGGGCCATGACGGCGTACGCGGGCTTGCTCAGGGGTGACCACGTCCATGATGATGCCACCGAGGAGCATCTGGTCGAGGCCGACCTTGACGGAGAAGGGCGACGCGACGGCGAAGCCATGGGTGGGCCGATTGAGGTCGGAGAGGGGGACGCACCCCTCTGTGCGTCGTTTCAGAAATCCCAGAACGAAGGCTCTGTTGGGGAAGATGATGGGTCGGTTCAGCTCAACAGATGGTCTGGTTCAATTTCATAATTAAAAAAAAAAAACGAGCTGAGCTAAAAGGTAGCATGGAAGACCGATCCGGTTCAATGGTTTTTTGACATCTGGTTCAAGTTATAAGGTTTTGTTTAAATTTCTTCTAAAAGGCACAGTTCAGTGTATCAAGCTACAGTTCAGGTAAGCGGAACTCTGACGTTTTGTTTCCTATTTTTGGGTACTTTACTTACTTGGTCTGAGTTTAAATTATACAAAGGCTTGATTTAATACACTTTAAGGAAAACCA